>JAVGWX010000014.1:7284152-7611652 GCA_036924085.1 Ariolimax columbianus
TCACCTTTTCTTTCACCTGTTCCTTCACCTGTTCCTTCACCTGTTCCTTCACCTGTTCCTTCACCTGTTCCTTCATCTGTTCTTTCACCTGTTCCTTCACCTGTTCCTTCACCTTTTCTTTCACCTGTTCCTTCACCTGTTCCTTCACCTGTTCCTTCACCTGTTCCTTCATCTGTTCTTTCACCTGTTCTTTCACCTGTTCCTTCACCTGTTCCTTCACCTGTTCCTTCACCTGTTCCTTCACCTGTTCTTTCACCTGTTCCTTCACCTGTTCTTTCACCTGTTCTTTCACCTGTTCCTTCACCTGTTCTTTCACCTGTTCCTTCATCTGTTCTTTCACCTGTTCCTTCACCTTTTCTTTCACCTGTTCCTTCACCTGTTCCTTCACCTGTTCCTTCACCTGTTCCTTCACCTGTTCCTTCACCTGTTCCTTCATCTGTTCTTTCACCTGTTCTTTCACCTGTTCCTTCACCTGTTCCTTCACCTGTTCTTTCACCTGTTCCTTCACCTGTTCTTTCACCTGTTCCTTCACCTGTTCCTTCACCTGTTCCTTCACCTGTTCTTTCACCTGTTCCTTCATCTGTTCTTTCACCTGTTCCTTCACCTTTTCTTTCACCTGTTCCTTCATCTGTTCTTTCACCTGTTCCTTCACCTTTTCTTTCACCTGTTCCTTCATCTGTTCTTTCACCTGTTCCTTCACCTGTTCCTTCACCTGTTCCTTCACCTGTTCCTTCACCTGTTCCTTCACCTGTTCCTTCATCTGTTCTTTCACCTGTTCCTTCACCTGTTCCTTCACCTTTTCTTTCACCTGTTCCTTCACCTGTTCCTTCACCTGTTCCTTCACCTGTTCCTTCACCTGTTCCTTCATCTGTTCTTTCACCTGTTCTTTCACCTGTTCCTTCACCTGTTCCTTCACCTGTTCCTTCACCTGTTCCTTCATCTGTTCTTTCACCTGTTCTTTCACCTGTTCCTTCACCTGTTCCTTCACCTGTTCCTTCACCTGTTCCTTCATCTGTTCTTTCACCTGTTCCTTCACCTGTTCCTTCACCTTTTCTTTCACCTGTTCCTTCACCTGTTCCTTCACCTGTTCCTTCACCTGTTCCTTCACCTGTTCCTTCACCTGTTCCTTCATCTGTTCTTTCACCTGTTCCTTCACCTGTTCCTTCACCTGTTTCTGTGCCTGTTTCTGTGCCTGTTCTTGCACATGTTTTTGCACCTAATGCTGTGCCTGTTGTTACACTTGTTGTTTTGCCTGTTGTTGTACCTTTTTTAGTACCTATTATTGCAACTGTTGTTGTGCAGGTTCTCGCACCTGTTCCCTCACTTGTTGATATTGCATTTGTTGCGTTTCTTGTTGCACCTGTTACTGCATCTGCTGTTGTACCTGTTGTTGCATCTTCTCTTTCACCTGTTCGTGCACCTTTTGTTGCATCTTCTCTTGCACCTGTTCGTGCACCTTTTGTTGCATCTTTTCTTTCACCTATTCCACCTATTATTGCACCTTTTGTTGCATCTTCTCTTGCACCTGTTCGTGCACCTTTTGTTGCAGCTGTTTTCTTAGACACCTTTTATAAAGATAAGATCTCCAATATAGGTGAGTCCTCATAGGAATTAAAGGTCACGGTAGTCCCCTAGAAGACACTTCTGTTGAGGATGAAGTGATGGGAACTTCATTGTACGAGATCACAGCTTGTTAATAAGATTTGGTGGCCGATCTATCTCTAACAGTAAGACAGGTGCCCATTTATAGCTGGGTCGACTAGAGCCTGCCATAATTGTTGAGGCCCATTCCTTTACCATAAACAGAACGCTCTGCCACTATACTGAAAAGTGGCTTCAACATTCAGCATGCACACAAGGAAATAGAAGTGCTCTACAACAGTGTTTTCTGTAGCAGTTAGCTTTACATTTTGAAGTTACTAACCGCATGCACAGCCGTATGTGGAAGAAGACATTCCAACTCATGGTATTGCACAACTCCAGATTCACTCTCATCATAAACAGCGAGGTATCTATCTAGGATTGAAAGCAGACCATCTATCTATCTACCTATCTACCTACCTACCTACATATCTATCTACATACCTACCTACCTATCTATCTACCTACCTACCTACCTATCTACATATCTATCTTCAATCCACTTATGTTGCTACACGTTGTGGGGAGGTTTGACCTTTGTTTTATTAATTTGGCAGATGAAAATCCACTGGTGACTTGCCATGTCAATCCCAGGATATGTTAACCTCTGGAATATACGATCGCCTATTTTTGAGACTGGTATAGGTGGAAGCGTAAATTAGAGCAAGCTAGACTCGCAGCCTGTCAGGCGCCATCAAAGGCACTCCGCTAATAATATAACCAAGACCTGAAGTTATAGCCATACGGTCCCCTATTTTCTGCGACATATTCTCTGTGGGGCGAATATCTCTAGAATTTTTTGAGTAGATTTTTAACTCGAATTTTACCCGAGCAGCGGTCGTTAGGCCTACTCTTTTCGATTTGAACTGCTAAGTTATTTTTAACGTGCGCGCCACTACACACGGGTGTCCGATCTCACAACTCAAAGATAAGGGAAAATATTTACCGGATGATCCACGTGACAAAATCTTGGTCTCCTCCGTGATTTGAACCCGCGACCCATGACATGGAAAAGTCAGATTGAGAGAAACCGAATGAAAGCCAGAGAAAGAATGGCAATCATGAGGAAACTTGCTGGCACAAGCTGGGGAGCAGACGAAGGCATACTAAAGAAACTGTACACTGGAAGAGTGAGACCAGTTCTCGAGTATGGCATTGCGGCATGGACAACAGCAGCGAAGGCGAACTTCGATAAAGTTAACAAACTTCAAAACCAAGCCATGAGAATTATAACAGGTGGCATGAAGTCAACGCCAATTGTAGAACTTGAAAAGATTACAAAACTGCAATCCATGACCGACAGAAGAGACTGCAGAGCCCAGCTGCAGTCAGAGAAACTCCGAAGACTGACGGACCATCCAATGCACCAGAGACTAAACAATTTGGGAAATGGGAAACTAAAGCGGAGAAACTTTGCAGAAATAGCCAAAGCAAAGATGCACGAAGATCCCATAAACGCACTAACAGCACCAAAACCCATCACTACTGTACGAAAACCTACCTGGAGGCAGGATATATTTCCAGAGGTGGTAGAAAATATACCAGGTATTGCAAACAAAAACTGCCAGACTGAAAAAGAAAGGAGAGACACTACCCCAAGCTTCAAAACGAAAAGCTACCCAAGCATGGACTGGACCCATGCATACACCGACGGTTCTGTAACAAACACTACACAGAACGGAGGGGCAGGAGCATTCCTGAACCTACCAAATGGCAGACAAATAACACTGTCATTCGCTACTGGTAAGTACACAAGCAATTTCAGAGCAGAGGCAGAGGCACTGAGGGCGGCAGTGGAAGAAATGGTGACACACAGTGAAAATGAGAGCCATATAGTCCTGCTGACAGATGCTCTCGCCGTAGTCACAGCGCTAAAAAGCCAGAAAAACACTGAGCTTCATGACTTAAGAGCAGCACTCTGCAAACTGTGCCAGCAGTCCGCACCAAAAAGGGTAGTGGTACAGTGGGTTCCGTCACACTGCAACATCCAAGGCAACGAGGAGGCAGACAAACTGGCAAAAGAAGGTGCAAGACTACCACAAACAGATACCAGTATAACGTACGAAGAGTCAAAACGGCTTATCAAAGCCAGATACATGACCAAATGGGAAACCGAACATACTGGTTACACCAAAAACGATGCCTATTACCAGTTGAACCGAAGAGAGCAGGTCGTTGTCTTCAGACTTCGCACTGGCCACAACAGACTGAGGTACCACCTATTCAACAAATTGAAGATAGGGTGTACCGACGAATGCCCGTGCGGTACTGGTAAAATGACCACTGAACATCTGCTGCAGAACTGCCCGACATACGAGGATCAGAGAGAGCAGATGTGGCCATTACCAGTGGAACTGCAAGACAAGCTCTATGGCAGTGGCGAGAGCCTCAGGATGACCGCCGCTTTTTTCGAAAAAATAATGGTTACTGTCTGACTGTGTACGCAGAAGAAGAAGAAGAAGAAGAACCCTCGACCTCCCGCACCCGAGGCTAACACTTTAACTGGAGACCTTTCTCTCCCCCCCCCCCCCCCCCCCCCCCCCCCTTGATCCAACAACGTATCGATCTAGGATTGAAAGCAGGCCCTAAAAACAACAAAAAGACACCGGACAAACAAAACCAATATCTAGTTTCTTCAAGATCGGAATAAGAAGACAAGAACTCAACTGTTACAGCAAGCTTGTTCTGTCCAACCACGACCCAGACCACATCAGCAGCTGTCTACACACCCGGTATTCAACTATGTTAACGTCTGCCACCGAGACTTGATCAATGGAACACAGTGTATGGAATTAAACAACAATTAACATGAACGAGTATATATCATTGCTGGGAGTTAGGTCAAAGGGTGAAAGCGTGAGTGGTGCTAGCTAAATAATTACAATATTATTGTAAATCCGTTTGTCACTCGAGCGTTCTATTTGCCATGGGGTTGTTCGCTTCATTATTTCTTATCTTTATGTCACATCTGATGTCAAAGGGTGCCCGCGAGTTAAGTGAATTATACTGATCAAGACACTACTTGACGTCCTTGTTCGTGCTCCTGACAACAGACTGTGCTACAGCAGCATGGCCAACGGGGTGGGGGTCTACACTGTAATCCTCATAGTTTTTAGCTTAATGAAAGTCTCAAGTTGCACTACATCGATGAGGACCCAAGGTAAGTACGACTCTAAATGTAAGAAGAGCTACTGTAACCTGCTACAAAAGAAGTGTCAAGAGTTATTTCAACGTAGCACTGGTAGCTCCAAACAACACGAACATCACCGTACACAGAAAGCGCTGACGTACGTGACCGTACACAGAGAGCGTTGACGTACGTGACCGTACACAGAAAGCGCTGACGTACGTGACCGTACACAGAGAGCGCTGACGTACGTGACCGTACACAGAGATCGCTGACGTACCGAACTGTTTCAGTACATTCATACTGACATTGATGATGCTGCTCTAGAGGACTTTTGGGTGACTGTGGTGTAGAGGTCAGGCACTCGCCTCTTCAAACGACGAACGGAAATGGTGGACGATCGAATCCCGCAAGTTTTCAAGTGACCATTGGTCTCATGGGATGTGGGACCAAAGGGCTTGTGTCCTGAGTTGCACCCAGTCGTCTTGGCTTACGTCTTGCCACTGGTCCAATGTAGCTGGTAACCAGAGAGTGAGGTTGATGATCAGCGCAGCCTCTTCCTTGCTATAATCCAAATACAGCTCAAGTTACATCATCAGGACAAAATCGTCTGGTGATGTTGCCATCAACGCTTGTGATCAACAACTTACTAACTAGCTTTAGAGGAATTTACACAAATCAGAAGTGACTCGTGACAGCTTACTAAGTCCTTTCATCTGAAGTGGATCTGGAACCCATACCCAATGCTCCCTGTGGAGTAACACTGCTATACCCATCTAGACAGTTGCAATCTCTACCAAGAAAGCAGTCTCAAATAGGTCTCTAAGGGCTCCTATCGCTTGCCTCCGTGGTTAAATACACCCATCACGTGATGTTATCCTTATACTTATGGCTCTGTCTTCCTCTTTCAAGTTCATTCTCTACTTTACTTCCCAGTTTGATGCTCAGTAAGATGTGTGTATTTTGTTCATCAACTTTCTCTTATCATCTTGGAGTGGGTGTTAGGCCAGCACTCGACGAATTCCGGGGTGCCATATATCACAATTTCCTCCATGGCTCCTTCATTTTCAACTGGCTTCTAGATCCTAAACAAACGTGTGACCTCCTGGCTAGGTGGCCATCAACCAGTCCCTTCCTATCAGTCTTGTCTTGTTCAGCTTTCTCCTTCTCTTTCGAACATCTTTTTGTTTTTATTGTATCGACCTTCAGGTCTGTTCCCCGTGTTTTATTTTAACTACATCCATTGTCTCTTTTTTCAGGAAGGTTTCATGACAAAGAGTGTAAAGTAATAATGTCTTAGCGTGTGCACAATGTATGGTGTATCCAGCACCACTTTCTGGTCTACCTGTCCTTGTTCTGTTCTACCTGTCCTTGTTCTGTTCTACCTGTCCTTGTTCTGTTCTAACTGTCCTTGTTCTGTTCTACCTGTCCTTGTTCTGTTCTAACTGTCATTTGTTCTGTTCTACCTGTCACTGTTCTGTTCTACCAGTCCTTGTTCTGTTCTACCTGTCCTTGTTCTGTTCTACCTGTCCTTGTTCTGTTCTACCTGTCCTTGTTCTGTTCTACCTGTCCTTGTTCTGTTCTAACTGTCATTTGTTCTGTTCTACCTGTCACTGTTCTGTTCTACCAGTCCTTGTTCTGTTCTACCTGTCCTTGTTCTGTTCTACCTGTCCTTGTTCTGTTCTACCTGTCCTTGTTGTTCTACCTGTCCTTGTTCTGTTCTACCTGTCCTTGTTCTGTTCTACCTGTCCTTGTTCTGTTCTACCTGTCCTTGTTGTTCTACCTGTCCTTGTTCTGTTCTACCTGTCCTTGTTCTGTTCTAACTGTCATTTGTTCTGTTCTACCTGTCCTTGTTCTGTTCTACCTGTCCTTGTTCTGTTCTACCTGTCCTTGTTGTTCTACCTGTCCTTGTTCTGTTCTACCTGTCCTTGTTCTGTTCTACCTGTCCTTGTTCTGTTCTAACTGTCATTTGTTCTGTTCTACCTGTCACTGTTCTGGTATACCTGTCATTGTTCTGGTCTACATGGCATTGTTCTGTTCTACCTGTCATTGTTCTGTTCTAACTGTCATTTGTTCTGTTCTACCTGTCACTGTTCTGGTCTACCTGTCATTGTTCTGGTCTACATGGCATTGTTCTGTTCTACCTGTCCTTGTTATATACTACCTGTCCTTCTTATATACTACCTGTCCTTGTTATATACTACCTGTCCTTGTTCTGCTCTACCTGTCCTTGTTCTGTTCTACCTGTCCTTGTTCTGTTCTACCTGTCCTTGTTCTGTTTTCTCCTTTAAGCTGCCGTGTGTAAATTATGGAGCTGCTGCAGGCCAAGAATCTATTCCAGGGATGTATGGATGGGGCTATCTAATCTACATCACTGGTCATTCATCTTGTTTCTGTTTCATATGAAAGACGTGACTTGACATTTGAGCTGAGGATCCTTAGCTCTGTATGCATCTGGGTAATTGTGTCATGTATTTTAATCTAACTAAATTATCTTACTTGATTCTATTTTTCATTTTTTAATCTCAGATACCTTCAACTATTATAAACTCTTCATATTTACTTATTTTGTATCCACTAGACGAGCCTGACACTTTTATATATCCAATCTCTAAGGCATCACTCGTGTTCAGCTTATGTTTTTCCTCTATAATCCCAGGCGACATAATACGGACCAGTATACATAATAGACATTCAATATGTCAGTTATGTGTTGGCATGTCAAAATGTGTCTCATGTTAATCCAACTTCGCGAATTTCTGTTCTCTCCATAAATTGTTTCACGTCTTCAATCTTCTCTTGTAATACGTGCACCAAGTGGAAACAAACAGAAGTTTAGATTCGGTAACGATACCATCTTCACTAGACAAACCAAACCATCAAACACGCATTTGATTTTCGTTAAGATGAATCACAACTTATTTACATAAATGTCACAATAACGCTTAATTTAAAAAAATAGGTCACGGCAGATGCATATCTGATCTGAAATATTAACTTGGCTTTACCAGTGGCGTTTCGTCTCTCCGGGCAAAGGGACAAGGTGCAACCTCGGATGTAGACACGCTTTGGTCAACTCAGCAGTAAATGTTCACCAGCTATTTCTATGTTGTTGTTGTGAAAATCGCTCGTTCTAAGCTGATTCAATTAACTCTTAACGACATTCTTTGGATAGATAACAGTGGATGTTCTTACGTTCTGAAGAATACTAAGGAGGGTGGACCTGGGTCTTCATGGTTGTTGTGCAATGCGAAGCACAACAATAAGCTTGTGAGGATTACAGTGTCGATTACCACTTCGCTGACCAGACTGCTGTGATCCAGCATGTTTCCATGGCACACGATGTGCACGTGAGACTCCGTCTTGGTCAGCATGTTTCACCTGAGACTAATGTTAGTGGAGCCTTGATCAGCTTGTTTCACCTGAGCCTAACGTTAAATGGAGCCTTGATCAGCATGTTTCACCTAAGACTAATGTTAAATGGAGCTTTGGTCAGCCTGTTTCACCTGAGACTAATGTTACGTGTAGCTTTGATCAGCCTGTTTCAGCTGAGACTAATGTTAAGTGGAGCCTTGATCAGCCTGTTTCACCTGAGCCTAATGTTACGTGTAGCCTTGATCAGCCTGTTTCACCTGAGCCTAATGTTACGTGTAGCCTTGATCATCCTGTTTCACCTGAGCCTAATGCTGCGTGTAGCTTTGATCAGCCTGTTTCGCCTGAGACTAATGTTAAGTTGAGCCTTGATCAGCCTGTCTCACCTGAGCCTAATGTTACGTGTAGCCTTGATCAGCCTGTTTCACCTGAGCCTGATGTTCCTGTTAGCCCTCTGCTTTTTTCGATGTTAAGAACCGACGTCATTGCGCTCCCGGCAGACCAATATGTGCTCAATCTCTGTAAGAAAATTTAGGAAAGTGTGAATATATATAGTTCCAGTACCTCGATGGCTGTACATACTCCTGCTCAGTCCTTGCAGGCACCCTTTCCTTTTTGACTTACTTCTGATTTTAAATGTGTACAACCTATGGATTCTGTACAACCTATGGATTGCGAGCATTGTAGTGTCATTATCCGAGATACAATCACTGATCCACTTTGTCAAAGAGGCCACCACTGTTCTACTTTGTCCAAGAGGCCACCACTGATCCACTTCGTCCAAGAGGCCACTACTGATCCACTTCATCCAAGAGGCCACCACTGTTCTACTTCGTCCAATAGGCCACTACTGATCCACTTTGTCCAAGAGGCCACCACTGATAAACTTCGTCCAAGAGGCCACCACTGATCCACTTCGTCAAAGAGGCAACCACTGATCCACGTCTAAATATATCCCTTATTCGTATCCAATTTCAACACTAGGAATGTTTTCCAGACAAGAGTGTCAACTCTTTCTAACAAACATAATGGATGTCTTCTTTATAATTCCTTGCATCGTATGTTTTCGACAGTATGAAGAAATCTGGCCGATGTCTAATCTTCTTCCAATCAATCAAAGCCCGATGCTCCTATCGGTGCATAGGCGATTGACAACATCTGGCCAGCGTACACGATCGTGGACTGCACTTCCTGCCTTTCTCCAGGTCAGGTCTCATTTAATTTTAGCTCCTTCTCAAATTCTCTTCTCCACGTATTTTTCGGTCTCTCTTTTCCCCTGAGGATTCCATGTAAGAGCATTGTCTAGCTATGTTAGACTTGCCTTCTGCAGAACCGTTCTTTGCTCCCCTTTTAGGTGTCAGTGACGCACGTATGAACCACTGGTATAAGAAAATTTAAACAAAAGTAGAACTCTCTACCCATTAGACTGTAGTGACGACTAAATTATGCCAGTTTTTTTATGAATATGTGTTTCAAAACCTAATTTATTCATGGCAGGTTAGTTTATGCAGTATCGTTGGCTTCTTTTTAAAAAGTAATGAAAGAAGATTATGCCTTTGGCTAAAACCTTTCATCATTAAATTTGTTCTTCTTTCGGCCCCACATATTGCTCCGTACACAGCTTTGAGACACAAATGCAGATAGTCCCTTCAAAAGATTTCACAGTTATGATTTCTGTAATCAACTGATGAGTTTTCTAGCCCGATGCAATCATTACAGGCCAATAACATTACCCTTGGTTCCAGAGAAAGTGTTTGTCCACGTGCTACTGGCTAGACTCAAGCCTCTCTTGAGCACAGAACGTCGTCTACGACAGTTTGACTTCATTCCGGGCCTCTCTACCATCCACGCTCGGCAAGGAGACGCAGAGCTGCACCACGCCTTCGATAGCCCATTGTGCGGTGCATAAGTGGACTGAAAGTTCGCTTCCGACTCGAATGATTAATCGACTTTATGGACAGCCCTCCAGGAAATAGGTACCTTTGATCGCTGTTAAACGAACAATGCGCTACACAAGGACACTGGCGCCAGAGTTCGATGGAGAGGCTCTCTCTTGGACAGATTACCAATGACTTGGGATGTCAGACAGACAGAGCTGTGTTCCTGCCCCGGCCTATTCTGCCGGGCCGGTCGACTAGACTCTTGACCGCCTCAGCGCGCACCAAGAGGGTAAAGCTATCTATCAGTCAACCGTCACAATCTCGCAAACGCCGACGAGATTGTGCTGTTCGGCACAGTCAACTCTATGCTCCAACGCTCTCCAGAAATCCTAGACATCTAAAAGCCTTAACAAGACCTGTCTAATTCCAAGTCCAAAACCAAAGTTCAGCGCCTCATTTCCGACACAGCACCCCAGGGTATTGAACTCAAAGCCACTCGGATACGGCACTAAATAATCCACCCATCTCTGCAGCATGTCTGATCGATGGGCGCTGTGGTACCGAGACTTCTTCTTCTTCTTCATCGTACGCTGTTTACAGCGATATTTACGTTGAACTGATTTAATTTGTTAGCCAGTGGCTCAGTGCATCCGATTTCAACAGGCGTTTCTGTAGGGTTGCCCTCCTTAGCCTTTGGCTGTCCCCAGCCTAACTGCAAGGCAGCAGTTGTTTTTGGTCAGAGTTGTCTCTCTTGGGAAGTTGTCTTGCAGGACTATCGAGTCTTCCCTACTCGTGTCTATAGCGTTTGGCAATGATATGATGGACTTTGTACTAGTTTGTACTATCCCGGAAGAGAGGCAGTCCAGTGTGACTTTTTCCCAGGATCGTCACGTCCTGCCAGAAACGTAGCATATGCATATGAGTGAGGTATCGTTTTGCTCGCTCTATTTTCTCGGCTCATCTGCAGTGATGGTACGCCTAACATTCCCCGCCACCCGGGAGCTTGCCACCATAGGACAGGAGGTGCAGTGTCCGCTGGACTGCATCTCTTCTGCGTCCATTGGAATGACTGATAGCAGACAGATGCAAAGAGCGAGGAAGGAGTGCATTTTACCAGGTGCTTTCCTGCGGCTCGATCGGGCCGGGACACAAGCCCCAGCCATGTCGTAGCCTCCCATCTCAGCGGTGCTGAGATTTTGGGCGGGATTCTGGCTTAGAGGCGTTCGGCCGTAATCCCTCAGATGGTAGCTTATCAGCCAAGCACGTGGACCAAATGTCAGCGACCTGTGATTCCTCTCGAAATAGTGCATTTGACCAGGTGACAAGCCTAGTCTTGCACGGAGATGTTGTCCGCCTAGGGAGCGGACATGGTCAAGGGTTGAGTCTCAGCAGTTCGCAGTGAGGTAGCTGATCGACTGCTTTGGGCACCCGACCGAGAACTAAGTCTTCTACAAATGATTTCATTCCTCATCGCCGTATGGGGTGAATATCGAGCAGCTTCCCGCCCGCTTTTATCAGCGGACGGCAGAGACCTCATTCTGCGGCTTGACCAGGCGGGGCTGGAGCGTGACCTCGAGGTCCCCACCATGTCGAAGCCTCCCTTTGCATTCGTGCTGGGCTGCTTTTGGGCGGGATTTTTGGCTTAGAGGCGTTCGGCCGTAATCCCTCACCTCGAACCGTTGGCTTATCCGCCTAGTACGTGAACCAAAATGTCTGCGGCTCCTCTCGGGCTTAGCAGGATTACCGTAGCAGAGCATTGTCATTTGTAGGGTAAAGCTGATGTGTCTTCAGAGGGTCTATTTCCAGCACCCGTTCAATATTAGCCAGACCGTATCAATAGAGGGCTTTTAGTTTGTCAGTGGCCCAGTTTCTGGAGCCTGCGATTTCTGCAGGGTGAAGACCAGATTACCGTAGCAGGCGCTCTTTCATTTCGGGGTTTGGAGACTGACCTGTCTTCCGTAGGTCTAATACCAGCACACGTTCACTATTAGACCCATCGAAGGTGCTCTCTTTTGACAGTCATTCTACACTATTGGCGTGTTTAGTCAATTTTAGCCTCAGGCTCCACTCCTGATAGTGCTCTTCCGTCAATTCCTTTATCAAACACTGGATGCAGACCAACCGAGCCACAGAGGGCATAACCCCAGATTTCTGAGGGTCTAAATCCAGCACCAGTTCCATATTAGACCCCAGGAAAGTGGTCTCGGCATGTCAGTCATTTCAGTGTTGGCCGTGTTGAGTCAAATTAAGCCGCAGGCTCCACTCCTGGTGGTGCCCTTCCGTCAATTCCTTTAAGTTTCAGCTTTGCAACCATACTTCCCCCGGAACCCAAACACTTTGGTTTCCCGGAAGCTGCCCGCAGAGTCATCGAAGCAACTCCTGCGGATCGCTAGTCGGCATCGTTTATGGTCAGAACTACGACGGTATCTGATCGTCTTCGCACCTCTGACTTTTGTTCTTGATTAATGAAAACATTCTTGACAAATGCTTTCGCAGTAGCTCGTCTTGCGGCGATCCAAGAATTTCATCTCTAACGCCGCAATACGAATGCCCCCGTTTGTCCCTGTTAATCATAACCTCCAGTTCCGAAAACCAACAAAATAGAACCGAGGTCCTATTCCATTATTCCATGCACCATTATTCAGGCAGCCGAGGCCTGCTTTGAACACTCTAATTTTTCAAAGTAAACGTGCCGGCCACCCAGGACGCTCAGCGAAGAGCACCCGTGGGAGAGAGCCGGCAGACGGTAGGGCAGGAGACAACGGGCAGTGAACCGGCGCGAGCCGGACCGCCCGCCTGCGCCTGAGATCCAACTACGAGCTTTTTAACTGCAACAACTTTAATATACGCTATTGGAGCTGGAATTACCGCGGCTGCTGGCACCAGACTTGCCCTCCAATAGATCCTCGTTAAAGGGTTTAAAGTGTACTCATTCCAATTACGGGGCCTCGAAAGAGTCCCGTATTGTTATTTTTCGTCACTACCTCCCCGTGCCGGGAGTGGGTAAGTTGCGCGCCTGCTGCCTTCCTTGGATGTGGTAGCCGTTTCTCATGCTCCCTCTCCGGAATCGAACCCTGATTCCCCGTTACCCGTTACAAACATGGTAGGCATGTCACGTACCATCGACATTTGATAGGGCAGACATTTGAAAGATGCGTCGCCGGCACATGAGGCCATGCGATCAGCACAAAGTTATCCAGAGTCACCAGTGGGGACGCCGCAACCCCGCGAGGGGAAACGACGATTGGTTTTGAACTAATAAAAGCGCTCTTTCCGCGAAGGTCGGAGCTTGGTAAGCATGTATTAGCTCTAGAATTGCCACAGTTATCCAAGTAGGATCGTGTCATCTAAGGAACCTCGACTGATTTAATGAGCCATTCGAGGTTTCACCGTGAGACAGTGTGAACTTAGACATGCATGGCTTAATCTTTGAGACAAGCATATGACTACTGGCAGGATCAACCAGATATCTGTCGGAGACGTACGTACAGCACACACCAGTCGGCGGAGGAAGGGTGTGTAAAAAGCCTCACTGGGACGGCTGCAGGGACCGACTGACGGGACGGACGGACGGTTGTTCCACCCGTCCCTCACTCCGTCGACCTAGGACCGCCTGACAGGGGCCTCCCACACGCACCAGACGACCGACCGACCGGGCTCGCTCGAGAAGGGATGGCAGCGCTCTGTGCAGAACGGATCCCAACGACCTCGGCGATGAATTTCACTGGAACTAGAGACAATTTGGCCTGCCGGCCTGCCCTTCTCCGTAGGAGAACGCAGGGCCTCGAGGCAACGATTCCTGCTTTCCATTTGCCGGTCACAAGCTCTTTGCGAGAGTCGGACCACCAGCGAGACGTACTTTCGAGCTCTGCTATAAGCCTTAGATAAATCACCACGGACGGACCACGTTTCCTGATACGGACCAGACGAGCGCACCTCGGTGGAGGAGCCGCTACAACAAACCGCACCCAATTCGCTCTACGGGGAAAGGCAGGCGAGCGTTTTTCGCAAGCCCGCGCTATCGCTCCGCCTGGCGGGACTGAGATCGCTTTACGAACACTGGTTGAAATTGAGTCGCTGCGGCGAGACAACTACCCCATATTGGTACAGATACGTCAAGGCAGATCGCACTAGCTGCATCTGAAATGCGCGACATTCAGTGTATGGAGAGTAACTGTTAGATTTCATCTAAAACAACCTACCAGTCTTGCGTTGTTCTAATCTTACTTTACTGCTCCAAAACATTGACCTTACTCAAAGATATATCAAGACTAGAAGCTTTTCGCATGCGCAAACTAGCGACATATTTTAGACATTCAAATGCATGACTACATCCGCAACGTGAGTGATCTGCTAAAACATTCAATTTGGGAAACGCTGGACCGCCGACGAGTTTCTATGCACTGTCATGTTATTGAAGATAAAAGGTGAACAACTGGAGGGAATCAACTCCGTTGATGGCTAAGTCATTATAGCAGCGATGGAGGAGGGTCTACAAATACTGCCAAATGAAATTAGCAACACTGCAGATATCCTTGACCTGAAAGTTGACATAAAGAAGACCAAGACAATGATCATAGCCAAAGAACAGATCAGTGTAAGGGTAACCATTTCAGGTGAAAAAGTCGAGCAGGTATTCTAATTCCCATATGTTTGTCAAATAATAACAGAAGATGCACGATGCTATAGAGACATACGATCTAGAATTGTAATGGCAAAGAAATTGTTTAGAGAGAAACAAAGAATCCTTACATCCAATAACATTAGTATGTCTCCAAAGAAAAGAGTCTTAAACACATATGTTTGGACTGGCAATGTATGGCTCTGGAATATGGACTATAAATAAAAGAGAGGAAAAATACTTGGAGGCTTTTTGAGATTTGGTGTTACCGAAAGATGGAGAGAGTGAGATGGACCGAGAGGAAATCAAATGAAAAGGTATTGGTGGAGATGAGAAAATAGAGAACGTTGATACTAAAGATAAAAAGAAATCGACTTGGCTGGTTGGGACATAATCTGCAGAGAGAGGGTGCAGTCAAAAAGATCTTGGAGGACATTATGTAAGGAAGGAGAGGGAGGGGAAGACCTAGAAGTACTTGTTTGTCTCAAGGTTGCGGAGATGTGGCCGTCAAGACGTTTACTGAAGATGGATGCAGAGGTTAGGCGGAGATGGACGGACAAAATCCACCTTGTTGACCAGTCCTAGGACTGAATGACTTGGTGACGATTATAGCATGTCATTCTGCGGGACCAGACAACACCGGCCCACAAGATACTTCCGACTTCGTCCCACGGCGCTAAAGGACTTACCCCGACCGGCTGCAGACGCAGATAGCAGCCTTACTCTCCGCTCTGGGCGAGGCCTTGGTGTTGTTCGAAACTTCTCGTGCTGAGTTCGTCATCTTTGGCGATGTTTCACTGGTAGAGTACTACATTGGCGTTTCTTATATCCAGTAGACAACTAAAGTAGCATAGCCATGGTCCTCCGAACATCTCGGCAGGCCAACTACTATGGGGGGTCACATTTTTTATTTTTATCTTCTTAGTCAGGCTGCTGGGACACAGCGTGTTTCCGGATACATGGCGTGTCGTTAAGTGGAGCCTTGGCCAGTATGTTTTAACTGGCCCTGACATTAAGTGGAGCCTTGGTCAGTATGTTTTACCTGACCCTGACATTAAGTGTAGCCTTGGTCAGTATGTTTTACCTGGCCCTGACATTAAGTGGAGCCTTGGTCAGTATGTTTTACCTGATCCTGACATTAAGTGGAGCCTTGGCCAGTATGTTTTACCTGACCCTGACATTAAGTGGAGCCTTGGTCAGTATGTTTTACCTGACCCTGGCATTAACTTAAGCCTTGGCCAGCATGTTTTACCTGACCCTGACATTAACTTGAGCCTTGGCCAGCATGTTTTACCTGACCCTGACATGATCAGTGGGTCTAAGTCAGTGTGTATTACCTGACCTTATCGTGAGGTGGAAGTTATGGTCAGTATGTTTTGGCTGAACCTGACGTGTGATGCGTGTATATTATTGTAGCAGACGGAACGGGCTTCTGCTCTTCTGGCTCACTGGAGCCTCATCTTGACGCTCTTCTGGCTCACTGGAGCCTCATCTTGGCGCTCTTCTGGCTCACTGGAGCCTCATCTTGACGCTCTTCTGGCTCACTGGAGCCTCATCTTGACGCTCTTCTGGTTCACTGGAGCCTCATCTTGACGCTCTTCTGGCTCACTGAAGCCTCTCCTTGACTCTCTTCTGGCTCACTAAAGCCTCACCTTGACTCTCTTCTGTCTCGCTGGAGCCTCATCTTGACTCTCCACTTCTGGCTCACTGAATCCACTCCTTGACTCTCTTCTGGCTCACTGGAACCTCACCTTGACTCTCTTCTAGCTCACAGAAGTCTCTCCTTGACTCTGTATCTGGCTCACTGAAGCATGTCCTTGACTTTCCCCTTCTGCACTCTTCAATCTATCACTTCAACAAACACTCACATCAATAAACTAAGGACACTATTTTAAAACAATAAAAACAAATTCTTTATTCCTACACGTTCAAATTTCTTCTCCACTCTTCTATCATTCACAGCTGACTGCACGCGCCTATCTAATGGATATATGTGACTTAAAACTCTTAACTACTGCTAAACCTATACCTTTGTCATCAGTCTACTCCCCGAACATGGCCTACTGTAACTTTGTGACGAATTTTTCGTGTATTGACACCGATGGTAAATTCGTGGTTTTAACCCAGGTAATTGTCCTTGACACTATTCATCTAATACGACTGTCAATCTGTGTGGTGGATGTCGAAAAGCTAGGCTGCTTCTGAGAGATCTATGATGACTCTGTGATGACTATAAAATTGGTGGGGATCGGCTACGTGTTAAAAATGGTGAAGTGTCTGTCGCTGGTTGAAAATAATCTGGTGAAATTTTCTCTTAGCCGTTCTAAATCCTGAAGAAGGTCTGTAATTTTCTATAACGTCATAGCTGTTACTAATCTAAGCTGCTTATGACAAATCTACTATGACTGACGAAATTCTAATTACTTTGACAAAAATCAGTAATACCTATCTTCTATAAACTGAGAATGCAATTCTATTGCCAACTGCTGTAGGTCTAAATCTCGTCGGAATCTGTCTGTCTTTGGCTACAACTAACGTTCACTCTCTCGGCAGTTTTTCTCTCTAACGTTTTCTCTCTTTGACTCCCAAAGTTTCTTTTTTTTTTTTTACGTGTTTGTCTCACTAGTTTCTACTCGCAGAGGCGCGCCTATTCCACCCCAGACCGTAGTCAATTGTGCGATATTAAGACACATAATACAGTGCGTGGATGTATGTGTGCGTCTGTATGTACCCATGCCAGATGTGTGCCTTCTCAAAAGCAAGCCCAACCGAAGTGTAATAAAAAGCCTCTTCCTAAAGGCACGTGTCAAAGTTGTGCAGGAATAGGATTGTTGAACAGAGTAGAATGAAACAAGAGTGTGGTAAGAAGAAGCGAGGTAAGTATCTTCAAAATGGCGTCGTTTCCTCCGTGCTTCCTGTCTTCCGCTTTAGGTGCGCTCAAGATTGTTCTGCGCACTGCCGTGGTATTTGCTGACGTGAGTGATCAGGTTCTGTGGAAATCCCTTCCTAGTTTTATTCGCTATTTTAAAGAGAATATGTAATTTTATTTCTGGCGTAATTCTGGCAAAACTAAGAACTATCTATACTCAGACACGATTTTTCTGGCAATACTAGATCTGCCACATTATTATTATTATTATTATTATTATTATTATTATAATTATTGGGATGGAAGACTAACGTCTGGTCGGGCAAAATATACTGATCAGACATGTTAGTCAGGGTCAGGCAAAGAATACTTGTCAAAACTCTCATCTCGGCTTCTTAGAAGCCCTCTTAGGAAACGGACAGTTTTCATGGCAGCCTAGCTAACAAAGTGATGGATCGACGTGATCCCCGTAGTAATGAATGACACATAGATGAAGCCAAGCATAACACAACCGCCTGGAGGACCCTGGAAACTTTCATCAGCGCGCTTGGGATTTGAGGAAAGCTACTGCAACCCGCCACCTAATGTCCTTTTCATGGCACACATTAGCAAACAACAACAACATTATTATTATTTCTACTATTAATTTAATTGTGATTGGAATATCGATGTTTACACTGTCGGATGAGTTCTCATGAATTCGGCTGTTACTTGGAGCTCTGTACAGTTTTAAGTCCTACGATCAATCGGAGGACCAGTGTGCATTCTATTACTGGCCGTACAGTCATGCAACACGTGCTAGGCTGTTTGTTCCTTGCATGCGCCTACCGCTGCATTAGTCTGGATTTATTTCAAGGCTACGCAGTGTGCACATAAACAGATCATTGATCTCAGTGTGAATATCCAAGAGCGGTCACTGATCGCCCTCAGAATGTCACCTCTATCAATAAACAAAGTCTCAAATATGGTGCCCTTGGGGCGATGACGTGATGTGATTTATTAATGTGAAGCCATGCGTGACCGGGGCTTTTGATCTGCACAGTTCATCGAACTCGTGATGCGTCCTTGCCCGCTATCCCAATTAGTTATATTATTCCTCCCGTCAGTATACACTTAATGCGCCTGGAAATAATATCTCTCTCCAAAAAAAAAATACCTAAAGTGCAGTGTGCATGTGCCACTCCCAGAACTCCCTACGTGCGCCAATCTGGGAACTGTGTGTATATTCCACTCCCAGAAATGTGTGCATGCGCCAATCTGTGAACTGTGTGCATGTGCCGCTCTGCCAACTGTGGACACGCGCGACTCCGTGAACAGAACTGCGTACATGTGCCACTCTGTATTTAATACATAAATTGTTTTTTTCATTTGCATAATGAAATGTTGATATTTTCTTCACGTGAGGCAGGGTTGTTTACAGATGAAACACCCTTTTGGCAATCTCATCGAATCGGTTTCGAATGCCACCATCTCCAGTTTGGTAGACACAGGCTATTTTCTTTTTCTAACGTGCGATCGCTCCTTTGCATACAGAAAGTAATGGCTGCCTACCGTACCGCACACCTGTCAAGAAATTTATTACAACCGACAAGTTGACAGTTGTAAGAAGCAACGTTCTGCAAGGGGCATGCTACTTACGTTACTAACCATATAAGTGAAATGTTTCAGTTGAAGAGATATTGGCAGAGAAATAGTTTATATATGTATCTGTGTATACAAGCAATTAGAGAGGGGTAAATTTCCACATTGAATGTTAAAGGACATTAAGTTGTCACATGTATTTCTTCCAATGGATGTCTGATCTTTACATCAAACAGTACTTCCCTCGTGGATTTGATCAATGCATGTCTGATCTTTACATCAAACAGTACTTCCCTCGTGGTTTGATCAATCAATGTCTGGCGTTCACATCAAATGGTACTTCTCTCGCGGTTTGATCAATCAATGTCTGGTGTTCACATCAAACAGTACTTCTCGCGCGGTTTTATCAATCAATGTCTGGTGTTCACTTCAAACAGTACTTCTCTCGCGGTTTGATCAATCAATGTCTGGTGGTCACATCAAACAATACTTCCGTAGTGGTTTGATCAATCATTGTCTGGTATTTACATCAAACAGTACTTCCCTCGTGGTTTGATCAATCAATGTCTGGTGTTCACATCAAACAGTACTTCTCTAGTGGATATGACTGAGTAAAATGTTCGTTGGTGTTGGTACTCTACAATTTAATTCGCGCATGTCTCCGGTACTTTGACGAATAGTTAACAGAGTGTCACATGTTAATGTAGATCTACATAATGACCAAAATTTCACACGTTAATGTAGGCCTACATAATGAACACAATTTCACACGTTAATGTAGAACTACATAATGAACACAATGTCACACTTTAATGTAGGCCTACACAATGAACACAATTTCACACGTTAATGTAGAACTACATAATGAACACAATTTCACACGTTAATGTAGAACTACATAATGAACACAATTTCACACGTTAATGTAGAACCACATAGATTAAAGTACATTATAAAGAACAGGGGTGAGGGAACTTACAATCCTGACAGGTGACCCAATTTCAAAGAAGGAGGTGTAGTTACCGTGCGGATGAAGAGAGCGTAGGTGGACTTAGTTCTTGGACAAGAAATGTGAATAGAGGACTAATTCTAGACTGGTCCGCTTCAAACCGGCTAGTGATTGGCAGTTTTCCATCACCCGCGAATTCCTGAAGCAGTTTACGCGGTTGCTAGTCATAAAACGATAGATTTAATCGACCGTTTATAAATAAGTAACAAGTTTCGATCTTCGTTGCTTGGATGTAGAGGTCAATATAGATATGTGGTAGTGAGACGCGGTGGGATAATATCCCGAAGCTTCTAATCTCCTTCAGGAACTCATTTTTAATCCATGTTTGTACGCTCGACAGCCTAAAGACGGCAGATGATCACCAACGTAGACGCCATCAAATCCAAACGACGTTGACTTCTAAGTAAAGGTGTCCTTTGGCAACCTGACAAGGCTCGAACTCATAGTGCCCGTACAACCTGATAAGGCTCGAACCCATACTGTCCGTACAACCTGACAAGGCTCGAACCCATACTGTCTGTACAACTTGACAGAGCTCGAATCCATACTGCCCGTGCAACCTGAGAAGGCTCGAACCCATACTGCCCGTACAACTTGACAGGGCTCGAATTCATACTGCCCGTGCAACATGACAATACTCGAACCCATACTGCCCGTACAACCTGACAAGGCTCGAACCTATACTGCCCGTAAAACTTGACAGGGCTCGAATCCATACTGCCCGTACAACCTGACACATCTCGAACCCATACTGCACGTGCAACAATCCAGGACCTTCACTTTCAGTGTCTACCACATCCACCGTACTCGCCAAATCTAGTCCAAAGTGATTTCCACGTCTTTAGACGACTAGAAAAAGCATTGAAAAGAAAGACTTTCAGGTCTGATGAAGAGGTCCAGCAGGTGGGACATGAGTGTAACACGTGACCAAGAGAATTTGTTTCTACAAATTCCATGCACTTTATAGAAACTGTGGGCTTGTATCGAACACACACTGTTCACTACGTCCAACAAAACAATACAGTTGTGTTTCACCTTTTTAAAAAAAATTTACTAAAAAAATGTATGTAAGGTTTCCATTTGAATCCCACTCGTAGGATGGCATGCGAAAATAGTGGATAGATATGCACTAAGAAATTTAAGAGCTGGAGAGAACAGTGAATTTCATACAAGTACGTCCATCATTGGCTATTTTCGTTTTTGTCAGACGATAGTAATTTGTCTATTAGCACAACACTTGGGCAGAAATATAGAGACCATGTGTTGCCCATGTAGAATGGTCTCGGTCTCCCTTGTTTACTCCAAGGGAAAGGTGATACCAATACATTTGGAACAAGGCAAGCTGTAGAATCTGCCGGATCGGCAGAGCAATGCTCTCTATGTTTGCCTGTCGGGGCTTCACTCCTAGACCAGCCACCAACCAAGGCTAAGGGCCTGGTCTGCCCTGCCCCAACGCTCACAATCCGAAGATGCTGGGTTCGATCCCCAACACAGCACCGGCCGTTACCCCGGGGAAGCTAACCCTTAGAAAATTGAGGAGGAAGCAGACCCTTGCGTAAAATGCATGCTGAAGTCGGATGCACAGGGCCGATAGGCGCAAAATAAAAACTACAGTACAACGCACACCCGCCTTGAGGGAATAGAGAAATATAAGGAGAACGAAAAAAAAAAAAAAAAAAAAAAAAAAAAAAAAAAAAAAAAAAAAAAAAAAAAAAAAGGTTATCAGAAAACAGGTTGCACGGCCACATCTGATAAAACCTGACAAGATATGCCAGTATCTTATCTACAAGGCTTCAGATGGTTTGAAATCAGTTTTCTGCTCCTAGATGAGCTGCCTTCTTAGGCTTTCGAGCCCCATCTACCCGAAACTACTGGTTTTAAGGTCCCAGTGTCTCGCCTTCCGTCCCTTCTCCCTCTAATCAAAACATTTCTGCCGGGCGAGGCCAAGAGTTGGACTTTATTGACAGAGACTATATGAGACGCACGCCATGGTAGCATTTTGTTGGTGTTGAGAGTTCATCCTCGGCACCACCCCCGGCTATAACAATATCGTACATACGTCAGCTCTGTTATACTGTTAAGCGTTTACGGTATTCGGTAATGCATTAGTTGTTTCAAGAATGTATTCTTATCCAAGCTGTAGACAAGAATATATCCTTATCCAAGCTGTCGAAGGAAACACAATTGATTGACAGACTTGAATCCATTCTAATGACAGCTCCACAGTTATCCGCAATGCGAATATCTTGTCTACACCTACTTGCCTGAAACAAGCTTGCTCGTCTCTTAACTTGATGTCTACAACTGCTGTTAGTCTGTCAAGTACAACTCCTCCGAATAACAAGTTACCAGTTCCTAATAAGAGCATTAGTAGCGGTAGTCTCTTCTAAATCATGTCTGCGACCTTGGAGTAACAACTCTATACTGATTTTTTGGTTTTCTTTTTCCTTTCAGCGTTGTCCCTTCACTTCCCTGTGTTGTCCCTTCACTTCCCTGTGTTGTCCCTTCACTTCCCTGTGTTGTCTCTTCACTTCCCTGTGTTGTCCCTTCACTTCCTGTTTGTCTCTTAACTTCCCTGTGTTGTCTCTTCACTTCCCGGTGTTGTCCCTTCACTTCCCTGTGTTGCTCCTTCACTTCCCTGTGTTGTCCCTTCACTTCCCTGTGTTGCCCCTTCACTTCCCTGTGTTGTCCCTTCACTTCCCTGTGTTGTCCCTTCACTTCCCTGTGTTGTCACTTCACTACTCTGTGTTGTCCCTTCACTTCCCTGTGTTGTCCCTTCACTTCCCTGTGTTGTCCCTTCACTTCCCTGTGTTGTCCCTTCACTTCCCTGTGTTGTCCCTTCACTTCCCTGTGTTGTCCCTTCACTTCCCTGTGTTGTCCCTTCACTTCCCTGTGTTGTCCCTTCACTTCCCTGTGTTGTCCCTTCACTTCCCTGTGTTGTCCCTTCACTTCCCTGTGTTGTCCCTTCACTTCCCTGTGTTGTCCCTTCACTTCCCTGTGTTGTCACTTCACTTCCCTGTGTTGTCCCTTCACTTCCCTGTGTTGTCACTTCACTTCCCTGTGATGCATAAGCTGATTTTCACCCAGCCTGACGTGGCTCTTCGAGTTACATCTCCATTAAGATGGGTTTGCGGCTTTGTCTTTCCAATATGTCATATCCATATCTAGAGCAATCATGTCCCACTTACGTGAGTCTTTGAATCATAGCTGTAGTCGGCCAGCTGTTCTTTTACCACGCATCAGCTGTCCATAGAGAACATTGTTGGTATTACCACCGTCTTACATGTGACGAACATAACCAAGCGATCGCAGTCTTCGTTTGCAAAGAAGTGAGTGTGCATAGTTGAAAGCCTAGTGAAAGAACACATTCGGATTTGTTCGCCTGTCTGTCCATGAGACGCCATGGATGGATCTCATGCGCCGTAGGTGAAAGATGTTGATCCTATGTTCTTGGTTAAGATGTGTTGTCCACGTTTCGATTCCATATAGAAGCGTGCTGACGACACAGGCATTATAGACCATGGTCTTCGCTGTATGTTTTGGGTTTTCCCAGACACGCTAGTGAGACCAGGACATATGGTAGCAGCTCTACCAATGTGATTGCCCATTCGGGATCTAGGGTGAGCTTATCATTGATTAGGGATCCCAGGTAAATGGACTGGTCCACAGTTGCCAGCAGGTCTCATGAGTGGTCTATATTGACCTAAGTGCAGCTGCATAAACCATCGGAGAATACTATCAAAGCTATACACTATGACAGAAGCGTGGGGTCGGATCAATATCAATCAAATGTCTCCTGCAGAACAAACGGTTCTATGTTACTTGTGGAAAAAAGACCGCAAATGGCGAAACCAAAACAACGACCTGGCACAAGAAAGTGTACTTAGCAGCCATGCTATATAACATATATACTAATGACCAACCTATGGCCATAGACACAGGAAAATTCATCTATTCTGATAACACAGCAGTTGCCGCCCAAAGAAAATGGTTTGAGAAGGTTGAGGACAAACTGTCAAGTTCTCTCAATGCCCTTACAGAATACTACCACAAGAATCAAATTCAACCAAATTCCAGTAAAATGCCAGGTTTGTGATTACCAGAAGAATCACCTAAAACCAAATCCCAGTAAAACCCAAGTGTGGCACTACCCCCTCAGAAACAGAGAGGCAAACAGAAAACTTCAGATTAGATGGCAAGGACAGACGCTTGAACACTGCACGGCTCCCAAATATCTAGATGTAAAGTTAAACTGCACTTTGTCTTACAGGACGTACTGTCAGGAAACAAAGCGTAAGTTACACGCACGAAATAATATCATCCGAAAACTGATCGACACAACATGGGGGGGGGGAGGGGGGAAGGGGGGGGAGAGGGCGCAGCCATCAGTCCTTCTGACATCTACACTTGCCTTGTGTTTTTCGGTATTTGAATGCGCTGCATCAGTCTGGAAAACTCTGCCCATGCGAAACTAGTTGACGTAGCAAAAAATGAGGCGGGTCGGATAGTATAAGAGTGCCTAAAACCAGTTGATATAATATACCCAATAATTGTTATAACACCACTCGAGATTCGATCAAGTGTCGCAGTAGAATTCCGACCAGAAAAACAGGAGCACGACCCAAGGCACTCAATGTTTGGACATCACGTACAGAGCACAAGACTCAAATCAAGGCATAGTTTTCTCAAATCAAAACAGCCCATACAGACAAATCCTGAATGTCACCGCATCGAGAGATAACACGAATTGATGTAGTTCCCAGCTATGGAACTTCGAGAGGAACCTGCCCCCGGACATCATCTACCACACACGACATGGAAGACGCTGAACAGACTCCGAACTGGTGTTTCACGGTGCAGGAGTAATATGAAATGATAGCGATACAAAGATGATGACACACGTGGCTATGGCGCAATACAGGTCCGCCCGACCACCTGATGACCTGAACCAACCTCCAGGTAACATGCAATAGGTGCGACATGCTTGAGGCAAATGACAAGACAATCCACGTCGCTGGAGACTGGAGGCAAATGACAAGACAATCCACGTCGCTGGAGACTGGAGGCAAATGACAAGACAATCCACGTCGCTGGAGACTGGAGGCAAATGACAAGACAATCCACGTCGCTGGAGACTGGAGGCAAATGACAAGACAATCCACGTCGCTGGAGACTGGAGGCAAATGACAAGACAATCCATGTCGCTGGAGACTGGAGGCAAATGACAAGACAATCCACGTCGCTGGAGACTGGAGGCAAATGACAAGACAATCCCCGTCGCTGGAGACTGGAGGCAAATGACAAGACAATCCATGTCGCTGGAGACTGGAGGCAAATGACAAGACAATCCACGTCGCTGGAGACTGGAGGCAAATGACAAGACAATCCATGTCGCTGGAGACTGGAGGCAAATGACAAGACAATCCATGTCGCTGGAGACTGAATGTGTGCTGTATGACGTCATGCTTGGGGAGGGGAAGTAAGTGTAGCGTTATCGTTTTGTTTGGAACCAGCCCTGAGGAAGTTGTTGAAGAGTTAACTTTCTGTAATTTGTTTCAGCGAAATCATGTTGCAATAAAGGACGAAATAAGATGTTTGTGACTGTCGCCTAGGTCTTCGCGAAAGACAGGTTGACGAACGAGCACATTCGTAAAAGAACCGGTTCCATGCCATGTGTCGAATACATGCAGAAGGTGAGACTGTTTAGTCATCCCATGAGAGTGTTCCATGGAATGCATGTCCATGCAGAAAGTGCGACTGCTTGGTCATCCCATAAGAACGTGCCATGGTCAGCTTCGTGTGCGAATTTACAATCACTGACTGTGTGGTTTCTGAGTCAGGGGGCGCTCGAGTGAAAGGTGGATAGACAGCGTGAAGACGGTTTCTGGCGAAACGCGTTGACGACGTCGTAAACAGAGTATTCGGTTCAGGAAAGTCGATTTAAGCTCCCCACGACACATATCATGGTACAAGTGGACTTATAATTAACTAACATATAGACTTCCAAACGCGCAAAAACCATTTCAATGATAGCTGTCTGCCATGTTTAGTCAATACAAGTGTATAACAGTTCCCGCCGGAGCAAGATAGTTTAGGACAGGGGTGATGTGGTTGCTGATAACAAAGGTACCTGAACATGTTAAAGCTTAAAGGTACCTGAATGCGTGTCAAGGTCACTCACCGTCTCAACAAAGAAAAACAGAGTTGGGGCAAAGAATGTGGACAGGTAGGAGCTGACCACTGGCCTTCCGATTTGGGTAGGGGGAGAATGAATGACAGACGGATTGGCAGCGGAGCTTGCTGTGATAGATGAGTGACAGGTGTGCAAAGTATTTCGTTCCAATAACGACTGAATAGAGCCATCCTCTGAGATCCATTGGTGAGCTCTGATTCTGCTTGAGTGTATATAACTCGAGACAAAGTTTAGCTCAGCAGGCTGGATGGAGAGGAGATGAGAGCGAGAGAGAGAGAGAGAGACTGAATTTAGATAGTATGTTTAACTCACCGACTTAGATAGAGGAGCGATCGATAGACTATTGTAGGAATGTTAGTGATAGAACAGGATCGCACAAATAGGTGTGTGAGTTTTGTATTAATAGATAATCTGAACGTTTGTTGTAAGCAAGGACACATTGTGAACGAGGTATGTCCAAATCGCCCGCCTGAGGGGATTTGAGTGAGGAAGTTTTTGATAAGGTGTGTTGAGGATGCATTTAAAGAGATGTCTGTGTGATGTGTGCAGGCAATACAACTGGGTAATGATAGTTGGGAATTCCATCAAAAGCAAATGCTTAAAATTTCCGCTTTAGTTAATATTTATATTAACATATATATAATATAGGAATAATTAGTTAAGATGACATGTATTGTATTGTGTTTGTAATTTCACTACTCATTTATCTGGTATGAGTATTATATAATGAATATGTCATCTGCTGTGTGCTATATTATTTGCAGTGTGTGGTCATGATTGATATGGATGAGTGTGATAATATTCTAAGTTAGAATAACCCTAAGGCAAACAGTGGGATCTGCTACAAGTGTATTACAGTATCCCATAAAACTCTGCTACTTATTTAGTTCGGTGTTCGCACAACGTCCAATTCTTATAACGTCATATTTCACAGAACGTGGCGTGGACGCTAAGCGGATCACACCTTTATGTGTTCAATGTGATTATATAGAACCTTTAACGCTTTCAGTGCTGTGTCCAATGGAAACTGAATTTCAGACTTGGAGGGACATATATTACTTGTCTGAACATTATAACTGAAAACTTTAGACCTGACCTGACATGTAACATGTCTCATCTAAAGTAGAAGTGGATATATTGATGTCGGATTTAGATAAAATTCGAGAATGGTCTGTAAGCTGCCAAATGGAGTTTAATGTAGATAAATGTAAAGTCATCCACATGGGTAGATCCAATATGGTACATAATTACAGAATGGGAGAAAACAATATTAGAAAGATAGATAAGGAAAGGGACCTAGGGGTTATAATAGATCATACAGGAAAGGTGAGTTAGCAAGTTAAGGTAGCAGTGAAAAAGGCAAATGCAATGTTAGGTATGATAAAAAGAAATATTAAACATAGGAGCAAGGAAGTGATTGTCAAACTGTATAAAGCTTTAGTTAGACGTAGATTGGAGTACTGTGTAGAGGTGTGGAGTCCTTATCATAGAGGGGACATAAACATGCTAGAAAGAATACAAAAAAGAGCGACAAAGATGATAGTGGGATTCCAGAATTACAGTTATGAGGAACGACTCAGAAAAACCGGCCTACAGTGTCTCGAAGAGAGAAGAATTCGTGGTGACTTAATACAGGTTTATAAGATGATCAGAGGAATCGATAAATTAGACTATAACAAGTTGTTTTTTTAATACAGCCACCTACAATAACACGAGGGCATATCTACAAGCTGACTAAAGAGAGGTCCAGGTTAGATATTAGGAAATATTTTTTTAGTCAGAGAGTGGTGTCTGCTTGGAATGCATTGCCAGGGGAGGTAGTGGAGGCAGGGGCAGTTAATGCATTTAAGAATAAACTGGATGCGCATAGCTTTTAGAGCAAGGTGATGTAAATGTAACTGGTTGTGTACAGACTCTGCAGGGTCTTCTAAACCAGTATACAGACGTTAAGTTAAGTAACTGAAGATTTTAGACCTGACTTGAGATTAGTTAAAGATGACTTAAGCCTTGCCCTGCCATAACAACTGAAGACACGAAACCTGACTTGAGACTAGTTAAAGATGACTTAAGATTTTATTGACCATGACAACTGAAGACACGAGATGACTCGGATATTATTAAAAGTGACCATTCTCAAAGGACTTAAGAGTAAGAACTTGAAAACAACGGTGCTCGGAGATCGGAGTTGGCCGTGGTTTTTGTCTCTCAACCGTTTCAGTTGTTTGGTATATATTTTTTTCGGATGTTATGAAATATATCTATACTTTCGATCATTCTCAATTTTGTTTGTACACACACAAGCACACACACATGCACGCACATGCAAGCACACATATGCATACATACACACACGCAAGCACACACATGCAAACACATATGCATACACACACGCGCGCGCGCGCAAACAACACACCACAAATAACATAAAGACGACACAGACAAGACTAACACACTTTAAGTAATCTCATATTGCAATATGAAATATAAAAAGGTCGCTAGGATTAATACTAATCTTTATTGGAGACAACTGAACACCAGAAAAACTCATCTTTCTCATTATCGCCCTGAAACAGGTAGAGAACAACAGGCAGTGGCGAAGCGTCGTTTTGTGGTGGTGGGGTGGCGGGATTTGGGGGGTGGGTTACCATTTTAAAATAAAAAGACTGTATATTAACATTTGTGATTGAGATTTTGATCTGTTGTGCCTGTCAATCTCACGTGTGTCTAACAATTTGCTTGGTTGTCTGTCAGTGACTGTACCTTTATTTCTCGACCTGATTGTCGGTCTTCATGTCTGTGTAGCTATCTAAACGCATGTCTATCCTCATATGCGTGTCTGTCTATCTATGTATCAATATATGTATCTATCTATCTATCTATCTACCTGTCTGTGTATAAACATGTATGTATCTATCTGCTTATCTATATGTGTACATGTATGTGTATCTTTCTATGTAAATACATCTTTATCTATCTATCTATCTATCTATCTATCTATCTATCTATCTATCTATCTATCTATCTATCTATCTATCTATCTATCTATCTATCTAATCTATCTATCTATCTATCTGTCTGTCTATCTATCTATCTATCTATCTTTATATCTATCTGTCTGTCTATCTACCTATCTATCTACCTGTCTATCTACCTATCTATCTATTTATCTATCAATCTATTTATCTATATATCTGTCTGTCTATCTGTCTATCGATATATCTATCTATCTATTAATATATTTATATATCTATCTATCTACCTATATGTATAATTATAGTTCAGTATATGTCCATATCTTTCGATCTCGTACGGCTCGTCCCTAGGCTAGACTCCCTGTCAGCCTCGCCTTAAACCGACTTACGGAAGGGATATAACTCGCCTCGCAGTGTTTATTTGCCTAAGACAACGGAAAGCTTTGGGAGTCAGGACACCTAGACAGGTAAAAGGACCTAACAATACACCTACCAGTTACAAAAGACGAGGACTTTATTTCAGAATGCACTAAAAGTGGCGTGTTTGTTTCAAGCAATTCAGTTTTGATTATTGCTCGTTTGTGGTGATGCACAATTTGGAGTTTCGACCTTTGTCAGATGTTTGGCATGTGCATTTCAGATTTCGAAATCAGATTTATGTTTCGTTTACTAATCTTATCTTTATTTAAAAATAAGGTTGTGTTCAAGAATATTTGTTACTGTAAGTCTCCAAATATGTTGTGAGAAGTGACTAAATAGGGTTGTGCTTAAGGTCAGTAACCCTTCCATATATAACCATTGCTATGTGACACCCGACTAAAAGTGGTCGTATATAGGTTTTCTGCAAATGCAACAGCCGTAGTAGTGTCAGTAAGCTTCATCCACTTGTAGCAAAAAGACAAATGAGACCTCATCCAATTGTGTTTGTTAGGGAAAAGTTATTTAATACCTACAGATGTTTGTTTAAACTCTATTTTAATCCAAAGTACAACCGCAGCGATACCTTATTTTTAATTGCATAACATTGATTTACCATAACATAACATTGATGTACCATAACATAACATTGATGTACCATAACATAACATTGATGTACCATAACATAACATTGATGTACCATAACATAACATTGATGTACCATAACATAACATTGATGTACCATAACATAACATTGATGTACCATAACATAACATTGATGTACCATAACATGACATTGATGTACCATAACATAACATTGATGTACCATAACATAACATTGATGTACCATAACATAACATTGATGTACCATAACATAACATTGATGTACCATAACATAACATTGATGTACCATAACATAACATTGATGTACCATAACATAACATTGATGTACCATAACATAACATTGATGTACCATAACATAACATTGATGTACCATAACATAACATTGATGTACCATAACATAACAGTGATGTACCATAACATAACATTGATGTACCATAACATAACATTGATGTACCATAACATAACATTGATGTACCATAACATAACATTGATTTCAGAATGGGAAGTTGAAGTAGAGACCTGATCGTACGGGTTCTCATATTGTATCAGGTCATGGGACCTGATGGGATTCTCAATATGTTCCTGTTAAAATCCCGTTTTGGTTGTCTGCTATGGTCATCTACTAGCTGTCATGGCTCGTGTCTCTATCGCAGAAGTGTCTTTATACAAACCATAAAATATACTGCTACTTAATTTCTTAATTACCAGTAATGAATGTCACGATGATGTGTTATTAGTATATCAGCCTGACTAGGACATAACACGAAGGACTTCCAATAAACCCATAAACTTATCCATGAGACAATTCTGTCAGATTCGTCTGTAAGAAAGGTATTGTATATTAAAACAAGCAGGAAAAAAAAACGGTTAGGTTTTCCACACTTTTGTCAAGTCAAACTAAATGTCCAGAAACATGAATGTATCTATGAGAGGCCTCAACACTTAAGTACAAGTCATGCCAAATGTCCCAGAAACATTCATGTATCTATGAGAGGCCTCAACACTTAAGTACAAGTCCTGCCAAATGTCCAAACGTTCACGTATCTACGAGTATCGCATTTTGACTGTAGATTTTGCACTTTCTTATGACTTGTCCAACCGCTCGTGCCGTTAACCCTTGTGGAGAGATTACGTTGCTATTCTTGACCCAAGTGTATTGCGTATGTTGCTGTAAGCTTGTCTTGTTGTAGGGCATCTGAGGCACTCTATCCATATCTCAGGTTGCCTTTTCGTGTACTGTAGCCAGATATTCTTGAGTTGTAAACGTGCGTTTTAATTGCTCAGTTTACATTCTCAGGAGATGACCAAACCAGTGTATTTTCTGTCTTTAAATGGGTTCAGCGTTTGTAAGGTCGTAACTGCTAATGACCTGTCTCTTGGGGTCACCAATGACTAACGTCTGGTGGTCAGGAAAAACAAACTGGCCAAGACCCTCGCCTGGACCTCCACCTAGTCATCACAGGAAATGGATTGTTTTCATGGCAGCCTGGCTAACGAGGATGGGGATCGACGTGATCCTCGTAGTATTGAGCGACACGCAGATAAAGCAATGCATATCACAACCAACAGCCCTCTCTCCGGTCCACCTTTACCAGCAAGCTCGAAATGTGGGAAAAGCTTCAGCAAACCGCCATTTAAAGCCCTTTTCGGGAGTAAACTATTCATTGTGGGCATTTAACAACAACAACAGCAACAACAACAATAGCAACAAGAGCAGCAACCGAAACAACAACAGCCGCAACAACAACAGCCGCAACAACAACAGCAACAACAACAACAGCAGCAACAACAGCAACAACAGGAACAACAACAGCAGCAACAACAGGAACAACAACAGCAGCAACAACAGGAACAACAACAACAACAGCAACAACAGTAGCAGCAACAACAGCAACAACAACAACAGCAACAGCAACAACAGCAACAACAACAGCAACAACAACAGCAACAACAACAACAGCAACAACAGCAACAACAACAAAAACAGCAACAACAAAAACAGCAGCAACAACAGCAGCAACAACAGCAGCAACAACAACAACAACAACAACAACAACAGCAACAACAGCAAGAACAACAACAACAAAAACAGCAGCAACAACAGCAGCAACAACAACAACAACAACAACAACAGCAACAACAACAAAAACAGCAACAACAAAAACAGCAGCAACAACAGCAGCAACAACAACAACAACAACAACAGCAACAACAACAACAACAACAACAGCAACAACAGCAAGAACAATAACAACAACAGCAACAACAACAACAACAGCAACAACAACAACAGCAACAACAACAGCAACAACAACAACAGCAACAACAGCAACAACAACAGCAACAACAGCAACAACAACAACAACAGCAACAACAACAGCAGCAACAACAGGAACAACAACAACAACAGCAACAACAACAAAAACAGCAACAACAACAGCAGCAGACATTTCATTTCAAAAGTTGTCATTGTTCTCTCTTGTGCCTTGGAATAAGGATAAGAAGTTTATCATGTGTAGCTAGAGTTGGTAAAGATGTACTCTTTATCAGATGTTGCTGTTGTCGTTGTTGCTGTTTGTTTGTTTTTAGTTTTTTGTTTTGTTTTTTTTGTGAAGCTGATTTTTTTTTGGTTGTTTAAAAAGTGGTGATAGATGATCGATCACACAAAGACCTTCAGCTCTAAGTGGTGATAGATGATCGGTCACACAAAGACCTTCAGCTCTAAGTGGTGATAGATGATCGGTCACACAAAGACCTTCAGCTCTAAGTGGTGATAGATTATCGGTCACACAAAGACCTTCAGCTCTAGGTGGTGACAGATGATCGGTCCCAGCAATGACCTTCAGCTCTAAGTGGTGATAGATGATCGGTCACAGCAAAGACCTTCAGCTCTAAGTGGTGATAGATGATCGGTCATACAAAGACCTTAAGCTCTAAGTGGTGATAGATGATCGGTCACACAAAGACCTTCAGCTCTAAGTGGTGATAGATGATTGGTCACACAAAAACCTTCAGCTCTAAGTGGTGATAGATGATCGGTCACACAAAGACCTTCAGCTCTAAGTGGTGATAGATGATCGGTCACACAAAGACCTTCAGCTCTAATTGGTGATAGATGATCAGTCACAGCAAAGACCTTCAACTCTAATTGGTGACAGATGATCGGGCACAGCAAAGACCTTCAGCTTTAAGTGGTGACAGATGATCGGTCACAGCAAAGACCTTCAGCTGTAAGATAAGATCAGTCCAACTGTATGGGTCAGAAACATAGTATGCATCTAAGACTATCACATCCTCAGTGCAGATTTCCGCCAACATAATCGCGTTTTACAACAACCAAAGATCAATGCCAAGTTTGACCATATCAAATACTGTGGGAGATTAACGAAAAAACTTCGATATGGAGAATGTTCATCTTCAGAAATAAACGTGGCAACATTACCATACATGCACTGGATTGGAACTAACATGGAAAACAACAGAGAAGCGAAAGAACACCTCACAAGAAACAGTAGAAAAACAGGCCACAACCGCTTACATTCAAATGCTGGTACTCAATAAGATTGTACACAATATGATAATGTCGTAGCATCCGTTGTAGTCATATGTTCATGTGGGAACCAGAATAGTTAAGTCAAGTCACTCAAACAAAAATACATACTGGATCCTTCAACACAGTTTTCAATGACGTTGAGTTAGAAAGATACTTTCGATACTGACGTTAAAAAAACTATGACTGACAGCTTCAGATACCTGGCACGAGACATGTACATGTCTGAGAACCAAAGGATAGCTTCAACTACCTGACAGCAGGCATTCATCTGTCTGAAAACATATGGATAGATTCCGCTACCTGGCAGCAGGCATACACCTGCCTGAGAACCAAAGGAGAGCTTCAACTACCTGACAGCAGGCATACACCTGCCTGAGAACCAAAGGATAGCTTCAACTACCTGGCAGCAGGCATACACCTGCCTGAGAACCAAAGGATAGCTTCAACTACCTGGCAGCAGGCATACACCTGCCTGAGAACCAAAGGATAGATTCAACTACCTGGCAGCAGGCATACACCTGCCTGAGAACGAAAGGATAGCTTCAACTACCTGGCAACAGGCATAAACATGTCTGAGAGCCAAAGAATAGCTTCGACTACCTGATAACAGGCATACGCCTGCCTGCTTGAATATAAAAATTATAATTATTAAAACAAGCTACGCATATCTGATTTCTTTATTTATTTTTACACATTTTTATTGGTAGCTGGTTTGCATTAGCTCTTTTTATATCTGAGACCTATAGAGGGTGTGCCTGTGTCTAGCCCGCTGTATTGCAATGCAAGGCTCCTAAGTAGACTCACAATTTAGTGGACCATAGTGTCAATTTCCAGTTTATTGACCATGCTGCTGTAGCACATCATGTTTCCAAAAGTATAGCCTGGACGTTAGGTGAAGTCGTGGTCAATAGTTTGTATCTGACGCTAGCTTTAGTACATGGGGACGGTGTGCAAGCTATCAATAACTGCTTTTTTCAATTGAGCACGCGAGCTAAGAATAGTTGTATGTCAACTAGCTTACAAGCACACGACTCAAATCCAGACATAGTTTCCTAAAATCAACACCATACAAACCCTAAAAGTCGCCGTATCGAGAGATGGCACGAATTGGTGCAGACCCCAGAGATGGAACTTCTGGAGGAACCTGCCCCCAGACATCATCTATCAAACACAATATGGAAGTCGGTGAACAGATTCCAAACTGGTGTATCACGATGCAAGAGGAATACGAAACGATTGGGATACACAGATGATGACACATGTGACTGTGGCGCAATACAGGACCCAGCACACCTGCTGGTCTACCCCAACCTCCAGGAAACATGAAATAGATGCGACATGCTAGAGACAAATGACAAGGCAATCCATCTCGCTGAATACTGGAGGCAAATGACAAGGCAATCCATCTCGCTGAATACTGGAGACAAATGACAAGGCAATCCATCTCGCTGAATACTGGAGGCAAATGACAAGGCAATCCATCTCGCTGAATACTGGAGGCAAATGACAAGGCAATCCATCTCGCTGAATACTGGAGGCAAATGACAAGGCAATCCATCTCGCTGAATACTGGAGGCAAATGACAAAGCAATCCATCTCGCTGAATACTGGAGGCAAATGACAAGGCAATCCATCTCGCTGAATACTGGAGGCAAATGACAAGGCAATCCATCTCGCTGAATACTGGAGGCAAATGACAAGGCAATCCATCTCGCTGAATACTGGAGGCAAATGACAAGGCAATCCATCTCGCTGAATACTGGAGGCAAATGACAAGGCAATCCATCTCGCTGAATACTGGAGGCAAATGACAAGGCAATCCATCTCGCTGAATACTGGAGGCAAATGACAAGGCAATCCATCTCGCTGAATACTGGAGGCAAATGACAAGGCAATCCATCTCGCTGAATACTGCTTACTGTATAACGTGGTGCTTGGACACCACACGGACAGTAAGTCAGTAACTAGCTTACAAGAACAGACCAACTTATTTAACAAATTCTGATAATCTGAGTCGTAACTTTTGACCAAGAAGAATAATTCAATGATAATTGTGTCCCTTTTTTCATTCTTGTCATACAGATCTGGTAATCTTCAATGAAACATCGGCGGGGCGGTTTGAATGAATGTGCAAGATCCAAATGGCGAACAAGCTCATGATTGTAGTGATCATCTACCAGATTTTAACTTTGGCGAATATCTGGTCACAAGATGAATACATCCTGACCATCACTGTGACGTATGGAGGCCAGACGTTCGTCATTGACTTCCCTGTGGACAAGTTTCTTGAGTAAGTCGTGTTCGCGTGGTTTCACAGCGAGGCTGTGAGTGATTGAGGCAGGAAACGACCCTCTGAGAGTGTTCGCGTGGTTTTACAGCGAGACTGTGAGTGATTGAGGCAGGAAACGACCATATGAGAGTGGTCGCGTGGTTTTACAACGAAGTTGTGAGTGACTGAGGCAGAAAACGACCATCTGAGAGTGGTCGCGTGGTTTTACAGCGAGACTGTGAGTGATTGAGGCAGGAAACGACCATATGAGAGTGGTCGCGTGGTTTTACAGCGAGACTGTGATTGACTGAGGCAGAAAAAACGACCATCTGAGAGTAAGTCGCGTTCGCGTGGTCTTACAGCGAGGTTGTTAGTGATTGAAGCTGGAAACGACCCTGTGAGAGTGTTCGCGTGGTCTTACAGCGAGGTTGTTAGTGATTGAAGCAGGAAACGACCCTGTGAGACAATCAGTGTTGGTTACTACCAAATGGATACACTATCATTGTGTGGGACAGAGATAGTAATCGATCCAATGCCACACTGAGATCATGCTGTAAGAAAGGAGAAACAATGCGGTCTAACCTCATTTAGGATAGACAACTGTGTGTATGTGACGAAAACCAGATGTATATCCACACATTGAGAGCATATTGTAATAGGCTACCAGCAGCTAGTGATACCAACTCAAATTAGCTATTTCCATCGAGATAAACCTTCAAAAACTCTGCTAAAATGCCAATATTTTCATCTACATTTTTCCTGAAGAAAATTGTGACATTGTGTGTTGTTTTATTACTGGCCGCATTAATGGCGTTAACGACAATAAGTGTTCATTTAAAATTAAAATCAAATACGTATTGTTTCCTGTTTATCGATTTGAACTTATCAACAAAAACAAAGGATTATATAGAAACTAGTTGTAGTACCCAGCTTCGACAGGAAGATAATATACATGTTTTAATACGTACAAATGGCACATTCTCAATAAAAGACACTTTCATTTAAAATTGTGCATGTTGTCATAATCGGGTATGGTGTCAGTATGGTGTCAGTAAGGTGTCAGTATGGTGTCAGTATGGTGTTAGTATGGTGTCAGTAGGATATCAGTAGGATGTCAGTATGGTGTCAGTAAGGTGTCAGTATGGTGTCAGTAGGGTGTCAGTATGGTGTCAGTAGGATGTCAGTAGGATGTCAGTAGGATGTCAGTAGAACAGGTGTTTGAAGGTAGAGATACCAGGCCAGATGACGCACCAGCAACCACGGCAACATGCAGCCGGTCCAGTTTTTTATTTTAAAATATATATTCCATCAATTCATTTGCTCTTTATTTTCACAATAAATTTATGTCATGCCATATCAATTTCGTTCTCTGTCTCTACTTCTCATATTTTCGATCTTCCACACTTCCTCAGCGTCATCTAGACATTTGTCGTTCAGGACTCTCTCTAATATATTATATTTCCTAGCTTCTACAGATGCCTGTGCAGGATGGACACTGAAAGCTGTACAGCCAAGGCAGTAGCTCAGAAAGCGACCTACATACAAGAGATATACTTGAACAAGCTTCACGAACAGTATGGCACGTTCTTCAACAGGTACCTCTGCGAACATACTGGCCACGGTAACACTATCATGTGCTCCAAATTCAGAGAAACCCAAACCAATTGTTCCAACACAACCGACTGTTGGACTTACCGCATCCGGGACGAGACTTTGGCGATGTGTTCTTTTGGACGAGTGGGAATTGTTTGGGCCTCAAATCAGAAAATGGAAGGCAGTTACATTTTCGATTTTCTTGAAATAAACGCTTGTGGGCCTGAATGCTTAGCTGTACGTCCACCGGCCATCGTTCCATCAGAACGTACGCCGACGTCGGTTTACACCCCAACAAAGAATCCTTTCCCGCCATCGACTTCCACAACAGCAATAAACAAGTTCCACCCAACTGATATCACCTTATCACCCAAAATACTCTTGCCCTCTGCTTCTACTTCTGCACCAACTGAGTTCCCGCCGTCTGCTCCCGAAGTTCATACTCCTTCACCCTCCTCGACCAACTCGTCAAATGATAAAGCAGGGCACATCTACAGCAGCGATGACGAATCACACAAAAAAGGTATTATCATCGGTACTGTACCCAGCGTGGTCGTCGTTGTCGTCATCGTGGTACTTATTCTGGTTTTTATCTGGAGACGTCGAAGAAGTGCATTTTTCGCCAAGTCCGTTAGCGAAAATTCTACCACCACAAACAGTACACCAACTTTATTACAGTTACAACATTTCGATTCAACATACGCCAACTTTACTGTGTGCCCAGCTATGACGACCATCAAAAATACAGATACCATTGATGATCAAGATATCGACTGCCTTTCTACTGATGGGACGGAATACGAGATGGACTTTTCTGACTATTACGACAACAGTCTCTCACTCGAAGTGTCAGCGACTTATGCTAACGAGAATGACGAGGCGGGAATGAGAACTTATGAGAATTATGTAAAAACCTCGTCTGGACAACTCCAAGATCTACCATGTAACACTACAACAAATATTTCATGTGGCTCCTGCGTAGTAATGAAATCACAAGAAGACGAAGATGGACTTCTTTACGAAGATCTAGATTGCTCTGGGTTTCAAAATGCGTATTCCATCTCTCACGACTATAACGATTACAGCAATGTTTCTGAAAACGACAGCGTCTGTAGTATTAATGTGGACATACATATTGAAAAGATTTCTAGTTTATCTCAACCCGTGTCGTTCACATCTAGTATAAAGAACCATGTCTCTTCTGGTGAAGGCGATGCACCAGCTTCTAAAAGGGGATATTCCAAACTCAAGGAAGAAGTACCGCGTATCAAAGATTCGTATAACGTTTTGTCAGCACTTTCGGACAATAAACACCAAATACCATTAGCAGAACCAACACTTTTACCTAACCAACATTCAGAACCGAATACTCTGCTATCTGGACAAAGATTTCACAATATTCGCACACATGACCCTGTAGACGTAATTGACGCTTCGCATTCTCAAAAACTACCAATCAAATCGGTTAGCACTGACCTTTCACCTAGCAATGATCAAGCGTTGAATGACACGTGTTTTACAGAATCCACAAGAAGCCATTCTGAAGAAGTACTAGCCCAACCTGTAGAAAAACATCTCTTTGGAAAATTACATGAATATTTTGAGCTTGAGAGAGATTATGGATCTGGAATAAACGATGTTTTGTCTTCTGTTGAATTTAAAAAGGATCTCAACTGCCAGTATAACGCGTGATCTCGTACATTGACGTGTCTACAGATGCATGACCTTAATGGACACGTTAGATGGAACTCAAGGTGATGTAGCAACATAAACTGGTGCTTGTCGCTTGCCTTCCGAGCACCAGAACAGACACAATACCTGCGTTACGTCCAAAGTATCTTAGGCAGGGACAAAGTACCTGAATTACAAATGACTAACTGCGTGTAGTAACTGTCTTTTAAAAAAAACTAACTTTGCGACGCTCAATATCCTAGTTGAGGCCCAACGGAAGAATTTCGTTGGATGAAGAATAAATACTATTGACTTACTCTGTCGACACGATGTGAATTCTACTTTACCTCCGATATAAATACGAGTATATATGACATACCTAAGTTTTGAAATACATATCTCCAAAATCGACAAAAATAAGTCAAAACTAATGGTCCTCCTTATTCTCAATTCCAACAACACCAACAATACTTGTATTTCTGTATTCATCATTTCTGCTATGATTATGTAGTCACTTTATATCTGTGTTATTCTTTATCTCTGACTTAAGTCGTTTGGTCATATCGGGGCGTTTGATCTCCGTTAATGAGCTGGGCCTGTTTATGTTTTTATCCTCATTATTTTTCTTAACTGCTATTGCTGTTTGTGTAATATACTCTTGCTAGATCTGTGGAAAACGTTCCAGAACTTGTGAAGCTGTGCGCCAGTTTTGTGTCGCAGCAACTTCCGACCAATGACACTAGCTAGTGATGAATTGTTGCTGTTTCTCTTATTTTTTCGGTTTTTGTGATTGTTTATCGTCATGTAGCTGAATAAGGCGATAACAGCATATACAGTAATGTTTTGAAAACGACAGATTATGTAGACAAAATAAAAGTTTTTAACAACCACAAAACAATCATTGTATAAACACTGCAAAAACATGTACACAAGACGACAGAAAAGTAGAGGAGTCGTATGGGATTCGAACCACAGACTCCGTGGGATGGTTGTGTCTTTCAGTTAAGAAAGAAAGGTGTTTTGAACTTAGGGTAACTAGACGCCAGAAACAATGTGTTATTATTAACTCATGCAGTCTGTCCTGCCGACAACTCAACTCAGGACACATGTTGCTAGTCCTACTGACGATTTTTGTTACAAAAATCTCAAAAATTCACTACTTCTCCCCGATTCCAAGTTTTTTTAATGTATAAATCTAGCTCTTAGTTTAACACAGTTTTGGTTTATACATCCTGTGAGTTTTTGTAGAGACATGGACATTTCCTATTTGGTGTTTTAAAACAATTTGAATATTTAAGTCATATTCCTTCAGTAAAATGTAATTATTTTAACAATTTACATCGCCACATAAAAGATATCTTTATTCCATTCTATTAATCATGCAATTATCAACAGTTTATCATATAATATGTGACATGCTAATTAAACATTACTGAAGATGAACAGATCTCAAGTTCATGATATTGTGTGAGAGTATTATTTTCTCGGAAGAAGATGATCGGACCGACAAAGTTAACCTAGTCTATATCATGTCAATCATTCACAACTATGAAATTTAGACCTATGTCGATCCAGTAGAAAAAGGACATGAGTTCACGAAAGATCTTTCGAGACCAGGTCAGGAGCATATTGTTGCGTCCTTCTTTAAGCATCGTTGTCCAGTTCTTCACTGTTGTCTTCGACACACTTTTGTCATCATACACTGCCTGGATTTTGTGATGAATGTCAACTGGTTGATATCCTTCAGCTGTTAAAAACCGAATCACCGCTCGCTGATCAACTCTGGACGGATTCCGTATCACACCGGCCATGTTTGCAATGGTCTGCTGAGGAAACTACGAGTCGGAGGATAATGCAATTTTGCAAACTTGGCGGTTGGTATGTGCTGTTTACATCAGATGTGACGTCATCATGCGCATCGAATGTATGTTCACTTGGTTAAATTAGGTCCGGTTTCATTTGAACACGCTTCGTACTTCCCTTTCGCATCAAACCAGCCATCTGGTTGAACAGTTCTTCCAAAGGTGGCAAGTGCAGTGCCATGGATGACATTTAAGAGATGTTTCCTGGTCTCTGTAACAGTGGTACCATGATGCGGAATATTGAGAATGTCCTCGAAGGCATTGTCAAACCTCATGATCAGTCCAGGATCTGATATTCTACTTCCGTCGTTCAGTTGCTTACCTCAGTTTCTGGTGGGAAGAGCTTCTTTTGCTGCAATTTAATTTTACAGTGTACCAATGAATGATCACTGTCGCAGTCTGCAGTATGACAAGATCGCGTGAGGAGCACATACCTGAGAAGAGATCTTCTGACAAGAATTAGATCCAGCTGATGTCATTGCATATATCGTGGGTACACTCACAACGCCCGTCAATATCGATCCCATTACGGACGAGCTGGACATCGAACCATCTAGAGAAGATCTGAATGAAGGGACTGATAACTTGGCCTTGACTAAGCATTAGACAGCGACGGAATCCCACCTGATTGTATCAACTGATGTAAGGGCGCACTCTTGCAACCGTTGTATATTTATTTTTTATTTTTTATTTTTATTTTTATTTTTTTGCGTTCGCCTTATTTTTATAATCCCCAAGGCGGTGTGCGTTATACTGTGTTTTTATTTTGCGCCTGAAGGCCCAGTGCATCAGACTTCAGCATGTATTTTATGTAAGGGCCTGCTTCCTCCTGTATTTTCTAAGGGTTTGCTTCCCCGGGGTAACGGCTGGTGCTGTGATGGGGATCGAACCCAGCACCTTCGGATTGTGAGCCGTACCACTTAACCACTAGGCCACGCCGTCCCCTAACCGTTGTATATGATGTTATGTCAGTGTTGGAGAAAGGCCACTTTATCTCGAGATATGAGAGATGCACTGATTGTAACACTATACAATAACAAAGGTGATATAAGTGACTGTTTTAACTATCGAGGTGTCTCTGCTTAGTGTTGCAGGCAAAGTCTTCGCCAGAGTTATCCCACTACGACAACATAAATTGACTAAGCCTGTGTATACGCAGTCACGGTGTGGATTCAGGTCTTACGATCAACGATCGACATGATTTTCTCTCTTCGGTAACTTCAGGAAACGTCACTTGAGCAGAATCGGGCCTATTATGTCACCTTCATTGACCTGACAAAGGCATTTGATTTGATTAATAGGGATGGGCTCTTCGAAATATTATGTACATGTAAAATAGACTGCCCAAACAAACTGCTACGACTAATAATATCATTCCATAAAGCATATAAGGAGCAGTCCAATTTGATCTTAGCATATCACAACCATTTGATATTTAGAAGTGGTGTTAAGCAGGGCTGTGTTCTGGCCCCGACACTGTTCTGAATCTTCTTTGCTCGGTTACTGAAGCCAGCATTTGGTAACGCATTTGAAGGAATCTGCCATTACACTTGGTCGGTAGGTCGGCTGTAACCTTGCAATGCTCAAGGCCAAATCGAAGATCAGGAGATCACCATCAGGGACTGGTTTTTTTTATGATGATGTTGCTACAATTGCCACCCACAGTCAGCAGGAACTTCAGAAACAGACAGTCGCATTGGCAAAGCTGATGCTACATTTGCTCACCTCACAACGTGTGTTTGGATAGACCAGAAACTGACACTTAAAACAAAGACCATGGTGTACCATGCATGTGACGTCAGCACGTTTTTATGTGGCAGCGAGGCTTGGACAAACTATGTCAAACAAGAACACACACGTAATATCTTCCACCTACGACACCTGCGATCCATTCTTGGAATTACATAGAGGGTGAAGTGTGACAAATGCTGAGGTGCACTCTCGCACCGATCTACCAAGCATGGACACGCTTTTATGCATAGCAGACGGTGATGACTTGGTCATGTTTATCGAACGAAAGATGGTCGCATTCACAAATGTATCATCTATGGACAGTTAGCAGGTGGGAAGAGAACAGCCCACCGACTACAGTTGAGGTTCAAAGATATGTGCAAGCGTCATATGAAGGCCCTGGACATGACTCTGACAGCGTGGGCAGAAGAAGCTGCAGACCAATCTAAGTGGAGATGCACCCTGAAAGGCAACATCATGTTGCTGAAGAAAAGCTCTTGCAACACAGAGAAGTGAAACATTAACGCCACAAGGAGAGAAAAAAACAACAACAAAACTAAGTATATATTTTGTTGTTTAATCACTTGAAGTCGTAACATCATATAGTCAGTCATGACTGAAAGGGGCTACTGCTTCTATATATTATACATACATAAATATAATTGTGTTATTGTTTATCTCAACAGACAGTGGATACTCGGTTCATTTTGTTTTCCTAATTGACCTAAGAATATAGTAGACTAACAGGCATTTTCATCTTAGCCATAAGACAGCGAAGAATACCATTCTTGTGAAACTGATAAATACCATTCTTGTGACAATTGATAAGTACCATTCTTGTGACAATTGGTAAGTGCCATTCTTGTGACAATTGAAAAGTACTATTTTTGTGACAATGGCAAGATAAAGGTACTCTGATCGCCAATACCCCAGCTACCGATGATGTTTTGGAAACCTTATTGTACTAGTGCCCAGACTTAGTAAGGTACAGGAAGGAAACCACTCATAAACTTACTACTAATAGCCAAATGAAAGTCCAAAAGTCAAACCATGGAAAACATGGAACGAACCTTCTAATGGCAGACAAAAAGGAAAGATTAGGTTACCTGGCATCTGGCTCTCATCTGACTGATTGAATACATAGAACTCTAGTATTCCAGTACGCAAGTTTAATGATGTGAAATGACCAGTTTTGTTCCTAACTACCTTGACTTTATTAACTTTTAAAGTGACATGAGCAGATACTGTAGTTGGGCAAGGAGCTTTAAAGTCTTTTTTTGTACGAGGTCTCAACGTATGTGATGTTGAGTAACCGAAGGTAAAGATGGTCCAGCTTGACCTTAAACTTGTGTAAATGACAGGAAGTACATTGCCTAGAAGCAAGAAGTGTTAGACGAAATTGTTGTACACGATTTACGACACGATGTCAGTGTCCGACTGAAGTTGTTCATGTCAACCACTTGGACAAGGTTGCTGGGAGACTCCATGTGGACTGAGGTGATGTGTTAGAAACAGTTTCAATGGCTAAGTACCTGCCAGGTAAACTAACCAGTCCACTTTTGCCTTACTCCCATAACTCTAAATGAGCACTAATCCCACAGAAGATGATGTTGCTGTGGATGAAGTGTAAGAGACGTTGTTTGTTTACATTTTTCGGGGAAGTTATGTCACAGGCAAAGTGTTTTTAGTTGCATTGTGTCACAAAAACTCATTCCATACACGGACTACTTTTTATTGACTACCAGTGCCTAATTTACAAAGTTGAAAATAAACTGCAAACTCACATGAACGAGATCATCCACTTCCCACATCCGGTGAAAAATATAACATGAAAATAACCAGACGGGGACATAAACTATGTTGCCCTTTAATAGGCACGTGAGTTCAAATATCTTCGCAGCATTTCTGTCAGCGGATACACAGACAAATGGAGACTAGTTTCAGAACACATCTGGTGTGACTTAGCAGCTGTCGCCACTGCTTAGAAATCCCAAGCATCAATGTGGCGGCATAGCAACAGCTGATAAACAGTATACCTATGGCAGCTCTGTGCTACTACCAATACGAACCATGGTCCTTGACCTGTCTAATGCACGCGAGAGTACAATGTCGACATATCTTCTTCTTCTTCTTCTTCTTCTTCTTCTTCTTCGTTCTTAATCTCCCAGTACCAAATCCTGAAAGGGCTTAAGTAGCAGAATGTAGTCAAGAGAACGGAATGCGTTGTGTCGTAGTTTACAGCTTGGCTGCGATATTTGCACCTTTCGGTCCAACACTCCGACTACAGCATGCATTTTTTGAGTACCGGGTTAGCATTCATTCTTCGATCCCTTCTCCTTAGCCAGTCTGCCCTGCTGCAGCCTGTTATCCAGGATCACCGAGTGAAGGTGTAGAAGGGTCTTGGCAGCTATGGTTCGCTGGCCATCACGCTAGCAGTCAGCTATGGGTCGCTGACCACTGCAGCCCATGCGCTGCTCAGCATCTTGATCCCCAATATCGACATATAATATTAAGGAGTTCAAGAATAAAGGTAGATTGGACCACTCATCGCTCAGGATCGCTGGCTATACACACTTTTGCTGTGTCCTCACAGGTGCCTATCTCTGCTGGACCTTCGTATTTTAAAATAATTTAGAAATTGAGCATCAACAGTTACCAATTGCAGTGTCTTCATCCAGTGACAAACTTCAATATGTCACATCCATCCATTGTCAATGTCTCCACTAAAAACGCCTCTGAGATCAGACAGTCAGCTCTTTCATATCCGCAGACTCCAGCAGGACGAGGTCCGCACAATCACTCGAGATCCAATAGGTGCGATACCTATATGTCCGCTACACTTCTGCCATATCCATAACTACGTGTATTTGTAAAAATAGCTCCTATGCCAAGCACTGAAATTGCGCCCTGTCCAAACATCTGACATCAATTTTTCAAAAAAAGTTACCACAATGTAATCCAAGACCGATAATCTTTTAATCAATACATGTACTACATGAGAATTACGACGTCACATCGCTTGCTTTCACTTTTTTCATTTGGTTCTTGGAAACGCTCCAAATCTATGGGGGGTTCCCCCCTGAAGCGTCTTCTCCTTCTGCATTCAGCAGAGCAGCATCGCAGTTGTTGGCCCTAGTTTAAACTTACTGATTGAACTCTCCCAGCTGGTCACGATTGTCATGATCTCAATAGCAATGCGATGACTAGGGAAGACGCTCTTGTGATTGTTTCATGTTGGCTCGACTTGAAAGCAACTTTCTATAATCCAAACCTCCTTCATATAGCTGCTGTCTGTCGGTGAACAATTTCTCAACATTTTCGTACTTCTTCTTTAGGTCGCGACTGTCAGCATCGTAACACAATCCATTGACTTTGAGAAGAAACCCGAACTTGGCGCCAGTGGTGTGCAAACAAACAAAATATTCGTCAATTTATTTGTGAAGACGGTCGAATATTCCATTCATGACTCCTTCCAGTTCATCCTTTGTCGTTAACTCAGTGTCTTTCGAGATATCACCATGTATTCGTTTATTGTCCTTTTTGGAGTCTTTCAATTTTAAGTCTCCATTCCTGACAGAGACACAGTCCTTCTTCTAGTGGCTCATTGACCAACACTTCGCTTTGACCATCAGAATGGTAGATGAGAGCTTTCCAATCCAATGCATCATCGTTGAAGTTCAAGAGAGGATCATGCAGCCTCATTTAAAAGCGGTCAACACGAATGAGTCATGTATTCAGAAACGTAAAAAATAATGACAAACATAACTCATTTTGCGGTTGCACAACTGCCATGCAAACATCTTGTTTCGCTGGCTTCCTTTTCCTTGTCTGTCATGTCTTGAGGACATTGAATAATTTTCTCAATATAATTCTTGTTGACGGACGTCACCGGTTCTTTCCTGGTATTACATCTGGTTTTGGACTCCGGTTTAACCTTACACTCCACCTGGTTCTGGACTTCAGTTTAACCTTACACTCCATCTCGTTTTGGACTCTGGTCTAAAAACCACAACCACGACGCTTTTGAGTTGGGTTTTCCCCCTGAGCTATTTTCGGCGAGAGATGAACACGAAGAGAGCATCGATAGTTAAAAAAAACAAGATTGTTATTGCATCCTGCTTGAATGCTTGTACATCCATCGAGTTGAGCGAGTGATTGTCGCAAGCACAATGCTGTTCTTCTCACTTAAATCATTGATTTATGTGTCCATCCTTTACATCAGAATTGTCACTGCACTGTGACTCACACTCATGTAACGCCATTGTCCTTCCATAACTGTTGTAAGAGATGTCTTCAGGCAAGTGTTCATTATCCTCCTGGGTTACCTGGATAAAATTAGGACAGGACTATCTAACATGGACTGTATTCATCTGACAATCAACCTCTTCGTAGCTCACTACCTCTGGCATCTGTTCCCGATATGAATGATTATGAGTCGAGTCGAACATGATGAGACTTTAGCACTTAGCTTTAGGAACGCTTCTCAGCAAACTCTGACCAACAGTGGATGACATCATGTGGATGAAATCATTCTAGACAACCGGTGAAAGATACGTCCTGGTTCCAAGATGACTTTCACACAATTAAGGTGTTTTTTTCACGACAGATCAAAGAAGTCTAAAGTATCAGTAGGCCAAAGACATTTGCCACATTGCAGTCATTGGCTAACTGAAGTCGCTCCCCATGTTCTCGTTAAGCCAGATTCTGAGCCACAAGGACTGGCATGCACTGAAGGATTCATGTCAAGATATCAACCTACTTCTGCTTTATCTTCTAATTCTATAATGGAATTTCTATGTCAATAACTTCTCTGTTTGCAGTTAAATGTATGCCCAGTTCTTTGCTCTGTGTGAAGAGGTACTCCCGTATATTCTTAGCATTTTCATGAACACTAATCGGTTCATATGATTTTCATTAGGTGAATGCCTTTCCTGCTCCAGCGAGGGTTGGCGATCTGGATAGAGAAGACAATAGATGAAAGATACAGACTTCCTGGGGGTTGGCGATCTGGATAGAGAAGACAATAGATAGAAGAAACAGACGTCCTGGGGGTTGGCGATCTGGATAGAGAAGACAATAGATGGAAGATACACACTTTCCAGGAGGGAGGTAGTCGAGCCATGAGCAACTCACGTTCTCATTACGACTATTCTTCAATGTCCTCTTCAACTAAGATTGATTCATTAAGCAGTTTTGTGTTCGTGGGAATTGCTGCTCACTCTTCTGAAAATACTTGGTTCTCGGATTTATTATTTCTATTTTCAACAGGTCAGGCACGATCAACTGTTCCGAGGCATTGTATGTGATCATCGATTTGGTATTAGGTCAGCGAGCTCCCCTTCTCGATGTCTTTCCTTTACCTAACAGTGTCATGTATTCATTTGCATCAGGTCTACTGACACGTCCTAGTAACTGGAATTGAACTCCATAATTTTATTCTAAAAAGCGAATGCTCTACCACTACTCTAATCCGACGCATGTAGTCATTCTTAGTTCTTAATAGACTCAAACACTAGAGCAAAGTAGACCAACAGCCTGTTATGCGCCATCTATTCTGCTCTGAACAGACTTCCTAACCATGGCCGGTGTTATGCCATGTCGCAAAGTTTGTCGCCTCTTTCGACACGCTCTCTGTGAGGCAGTGGTGCTATTCTTGTCCTTGTCATTCACAAAGACCCCGACAGATCACACGGGACATAATTATTGAGTCATACAAGCCGAAATGAAGACCTTTAACCTGAATGAGGTCACATTTATATAGGATGGCTACGAACCAAGTGACGTGGACAGTTGTTATCCTACTGGCCAGGAAGACGTCATCAAGCGTGATGTCCCTTACCGAGAATATTAGGAGTGGTAGAAGAAACTAGACAGTCCCACGACTTGGTCACAAACCAAGCTCCCTTGCGTGATGTCTCTTACCGAGAATATAAGAAGTGGTAGAAGAAACTAGACAGTCTCTCGACTTGGTCACAAACCAAGCTCCCTTGCTGCAAGAGACATATCACCCAAACACGGCTCATTTACAATCGAAGAGACAATGTATCGTTATCTCTGCAATGCTCACTCTCGTAGGCAATAGTGGGTTTACACAACTCATAGTCGCAAGTGATTCGTTGATTCGCCTTTCCGTTCTAAGTAAAACTTGCCCCTTTACAGGAATCACGCATCCTAGAATTGACAGTGGCGACTTCAGCTGCAATGCTTTTACATCTCAGTGTTGTTGGCCTCATACACAATCCCCGTTAGTTAAGCTTTCGCCATACACAAATGATAGACTGTTAGAGCTTAAAGAAACCTTATAATGCGAACTAAAGGCCAAGAGAATTGTAATGACAATAATAATAGTTGTCCATCGCAAGCAAAGATGCCAACATCATCAGACCATTGCTAGGAAATGTATTCTCTGATGGCTGTAAAGACCAATTCTAGAACGGCACACCCTGACATCATTCAGTGCACACATGCTGGGAGCCGGTTGTGGAATCGTCGTGATTATTGCTTTCTTCAGGCAGCACGCTTTCGTAGAGCTTCCGCGATGTATGTACTCTCTGCGATCTGAGCACCTTCGGTGATACTAGTTCGCGAGATGACACGATCTTCTAGGAGGTCGCATCAATATTGAAGCATCTCAGAGACACTTAGATTCTCTGTAGCGTTTCTTCTGCCCTTCCGGTAAGCATCTGCATGTTGTGAGCTCACCGTTCAACAGCTGCTTGATGATGCGCTTATCTGGCATGTCCCGTCCATCGTAGCTGAGCCAATTTCAGAAGTGTATGGTAGCTCAATATGTTAGTATTACTAAGAATGTCAGAGTTAGATACTTTGTCTTGCCATTTCATCCTGAGCATTCTACGGTTGTCTGACATGTTTGCTATTCACTGTCCATGTCTCACATCTATGCAGCGGAGTTGATAATACCACAGCACGATACACTGTTACCTTGGTGGCGACACTGATGCCATGTCGGTTCCAGGCGTCTGCTTGGAGCAGTAATGTTAGGTTCGATGTACGGCTCCACAGGGCGGAAGAGTAGCACGATTTTTCTAGTGTGTTGATCGTGAAACCAAATACTACATGCGCCGACAACTCCGTCATCGTGGACTTGGATATCTTTTTCTGAGTAAGTGTTGAGGTCGCAATCGTCCACGAATAGGAGATCTATGACCGTGGCTTCGTGCACTTTAGTGTCCGATTTCATGCGCCTCTGGATGAACAGCTGACCATGCGTCCTGCACCTAATATGCATGCCAGTAGCAGCATCTGAAGGGAATGGTAGTGTTACAGTAAATACTTTCACACCGTGGCATACCAGGAAACAAGAGATCAGGGTAGTTAGCAAAAGAGGCAACAGAGCAAGAATAACAGATGCACCATCTTTCAAGAGAAGAAGTCTTACCCAAGCCATAAGTACAGTCGACCATACGATTCAAGTTCACTACCTTGAGCGAGTGGAGAAGGTGAGCCTGATCTACATGAGGACGGGACATAACAGGTTGAATAGCAAGGTACACAGTTTAAAACTGCCCCATTGTCTACATGTACGCGAGAAGAAACAGCGCAGAGAGCCTAACACGATTGTTATTAGCATAAGCAACTACACACTGAGCACTAGCACATGTAGACGAACCTTGACCTTCATATAGAGCTATTCGGGGGCTTGGTAGGATTCTCCATGACTGCAACCTTTATGCATAAAACTGTACTTCGCGAGCGAGCGAGAAGAGTATGGAGACGACGTATACAGAACTAGAAGTGCAGAATCCATTTTTCCCCGCCAATGAAAGGGCCCCGGAATCCAATATGAAAACTAACTGATTCTATTTCAATATGTAAGGACTAATATATTTGGGACAATAACACATAAATAATAATCAAATTTGCGACATCCAACGGGTTAAGAAAGCTGCTTACATACTTCATAATCATAAACTTTATAAACAGATTACCACAACAGAAGATAATTTATGTATTTACATTATATTTCAATACCCGATAATGAAGTTATCACCCTGTGTTACCATACCACCGACAAGTTATAACTAATTATGTGTCGTGTTTGCGGCAAATATAATCAAAATGGCGGACGAAAGAACAGGCAAACCAGATACGGACGAGATAAAACCGATTAAAAACGCTTCGGCTTTGGTACCTGACGATAAACAAGGAAAAATTGAGAGGCCAAGAAAGGTACTGTTAATAGTTTTGTTGCATAAAAAACGCATTATTTATTGTATTTAGTTTTGTTCTGCAAATGATAAGCTGAGTACTTATTTTATTACAATAATATTATGCGTTCCTAGGATATAATAGTGAGTGGAAGTTTATTCCATTTCACCTCAGCGTTCTACTTCTTCTGCTTTCGTTCTCAATCTCCTGCTACCAAGCCCTGAACAGGTCTTTGCAAGTAGCAGGATGTAGTCCGGAGAACACAATGCGTTGTGTCACTAGTTTACAGCTTGGCTGAGGAATTTGCACCTTTCGGTCCGACACATCCGTCTTCGGCAGAACCTCAGCGATTAAATTAACAAAACTGTCTTAGTTACTTACTTATACTCAGTTATAGTTATACTAACATAAAACATCACATCCATGTTATTAATCATTATATATTTCTTTTAGTCTTCCCCAGTTATTATATTAAACTATAAATTAGGCTTACTTAAGACTATAATTTTATAATAATACAGGGTTATAATATAATAATGCAACTTTTTATGCAAAAATCACTCGTACAAGTCAGACTCAAGTCCACTCAAGATTAGCAGTACTCACTCACTACTGACTCACATTCTGAGACTCACTGCCAGTTACCAGTTAGTCAGGATGAGTAAGCTACTGTACTTATAATTGATAGTTTGTCATCATTGTTGCTTACCTTTATCATATCTTTTCCTATCATCTCCATGATTTCTCCAGTAGTCTATATTTCTTTTAATTTAAGTTCTCTAATAATAATAATAGTTTAATATACTATCTACTATCTAAGAAAGTAAGTATTAGGGTCTTGGACGTTTCGATGTCAGTGTGTATATAGGAGTTACACTTTCTTATGGCTCAATTAATTCCCATACCCATCCAGAGTATGCATGCTTGATTTGATCAGCTGATTGAGTCATGTGATTCTTGCTAACAGTGCAAGAAGGTCCAGGGTTCAAATCCTGGATGAGCACTTAAAATTTTTGTCCTTATCATTATTTGTTTAAAATCTGATCATTACATTACATTCTATTGTGTCAATAAATAAATAATTGAGACCGGGAAACAGCTGTGGTTTGTTTATTATCCTTCTGTAAGCACCAATACGAATCATGTTTCTGTCTGCCTGCAAAGTTAAAACACACCAACACTACATACTTCTTTTGTGAAACCTTATTATCAGATGATTGGAGAAATGCAATGATAATTTCAATATGGAAAAAGAAAGGTAGTAAAAGATACTACAAAATATAAAGAAATATACATTGGCAGAATATTTGGTAAAATCCTAGAAAAAAGATTACACTACATCATGGAACCACAACTCAATGACACACAGATGGGCTTTAGCAAAAACAGAAGCAATTTTTACTCTCAGACAATTGGTATAGAAACCAATTTAATATAATCAGGAATTGTATGTTGCATTTGTAGATTCAAGAAAAAGCTTTTGATTGAGTAGATAGACAACATCTATGGAAAATATTGACACACTATGGAATAAACGATCACATAATAAATCTAGACAAAATTCTGTACATTGATAGCCAGTGCTCTGTTAGGACAATAACCAGACTCTTCAAAAAATGTCATATCAAATCTGAGTATGGCAAGGATGTGTGCTATCCCCTTTGTTGTAGACCACATTTGTAAAACAGCCAATGCAAGGGAAGGAAACAACATTGGTGAACTTTTAAACGTCTTTTTACAGGGGATCAAGCAGTCATAACAACTTCAGAAATACAATGTGAATGCCGCTGTGCATGAGGCACATAGTCTGGCTCATTCTAGAGATCTCTTCTTCACAACTTAGCTCTGAAAGGCAAAACAGGATACAAAAAAAAGATAAATACGGGAGATTTCATTACTAAATTTGCTCACACATTACCCATTGACAATATTGCCTGAAATCCTGTCTGCCTGATGCCAGACAACTTTGATTGTAAGACATCATCGATTTTAAAGCACCATGATTGTAAGGCATTGATTTTAAAGCACCATGATTGTAAGGCATCGATTCTAAAGCACCATGATTGTAAGACATCATTGATTTTAAAGCACCATGATTGTAAGGCGCCATCGATTGTAAGATGCATGTTGATGTTTGAGAAATTTAAATGTAAAAAAGTGCATCTTAGAATTGAAGAAATGCAGTAATTTTAACTTCCTGTGTGCATCCAAGAACACCTTGCTGGAGAAGAAAGAATAAAACCATTGTACCTCCAAGCATGTGATAAAAGATAACAAAACAGAGTTGTGTATGGGACTAGCAACCTCATTGTATAAAACAAAGTGAAGCACCTGTAGACAAAGTACTAGTTACATGCATCCGTTAAGGACATTGGTGGCCCTGTACTTTATTAGGAGTTACATGGAAAAGACAAAGAATTTAATTTCAAATGAGACAATAATAATACTAATCAATTTATTTTTTGGATGTTTAGACACATCTTCTACAATGGATGGAGATCACCGTGACAGAGCCAGAGAAGAAAACCATAGCCTCCATGAAAATGCAGGACACTTTTGTTGTTTACCTCATAGAAACAAGGTACACATTATTTGCATTTCTTCTTCTTGTCTTGTACAGCCTCCTGACAAAGTTCATGACTAATTTGCCTAATATTTAGACTAATGTTGCTCTTACCATAGAGCCCTACAAGACCACAGATAGGGGTGCTTTACACGAGGGGTCACTATAGCTGAGAGGTAGGGAACTCATCTCTCAAGAAACTAAAGTACAAAATAGTGGTTGCTGGCAACCCGCAAATTAAAAATTGTCCCTGGTCTCAAGAGAGATAAGATGAGGTGCCTAATTCTATTTGAGATGAAAAATGAAGTCTTGTGTACAGGCTGTTAGCCACTGTCCAGGCAACATTTCTTAAGGTAATGACATTAATACCCTATAGTGTCCTGCATGAAGGTCAAAAGGAGATGGCCCCTTCATCGTGCAAAAGACAACAGACCAATCACCTATTAGTCTGCTCACTCGACTACAAGTATATACATAAGGATCTGTACACACTCAAGAGTAGAGTACACACTCGGAGGTTGAGTACACACTCGGGGGTAGAGTACACACTACACTCGTTGGTAGAAGAGGAGCAACTAAGACACATATCATTTACTTACATGTTACTGAGATTGTGGTGTACTGAGTTTTCTTTGGCAGCAAACTGTAGTGGATGTTCTCACAATCCCTGGAGTACTGAAGAAAGTGAGCCTGGGTCCTCCTTGCTGTATTGCAATCCAAGGCTTTCTTAGTAGGCTCACAACAATAGGGATCACACTGTTGATCTCCACCACATTGGCCTGGCTACTGGAACACAGCCTGCTTCTAGGTGCACAGTGGGGAAATGAGATGGAGTATTGGTCAGTATGTTGCATCTGAGCATGGTGCTAGTCTCCTCAGTTTAGATGTTACATATAGCTTGCATGCGTTTAAATTCACATGAGTGAAACTCATGCAAATTTGTTGTTTGAAGATAATCAGAAGGACTTGTCTGTGGTTGAAAGTTACATGTCTTCAGCAAGAAGCCTTGATCTGATAGTGATGTCCATCTGTACAAATTGAAGTATTAGTTCTGCCTTGTTTAATGATGTTATATGGGCTGATGTAGTGTGTCTTGTGGAAGATCAGAACATGCCCTACTGGTTACCTGGTCTCACCACATGGGCACATGTCTATATGTTCAATTTTGTTGTTGGTGAACAGATGGTGCTGAGTCTGCACAGACCAGTTGGCAGTTTGAATATTGTTTAAACAATTTCAAAAACAATACAAAAAATAGCCATTAATAAATAAGAAATCACAGATTTACAGTCATACCAAGTTTTCATTATTAGTAATGTATCAATAAATAATCTCAGGTATGTAGGTGGCATGGTTCTGCTAGCTGAAAACGAACAAAAACTGGGGAGTAAAATAAAAAACAATAGTCAAGTATATGGATTGGACATTTGAACTGGGAAAACGAAACACTGATAATCAGCAAAATGGATTTGAAACTAGCTCTGCAAATAACAATAAACGATCAATCAATCACTGGAACAGGTCAAATAGTTGTCCCAGCTTGGAAATATACAAATAAAAGTTGTTAAGTGGAAATCAAAAGGAACTTAGGGATGACCAAATCCATTTTCGTAACATGGGTCATATATTGACATACAAATAACGTAACTAGCAAATTGATGATTGGGTGTTAAGTATATTCATCTTTACTTTTTGGCATAGAAACATGGACAGTGAACAAACAGTTGGAGAAGAGAGTTGATACTTTGGAAATGTAGATGAGAGATACTACCCTAAGCTTCATAACGAAAAGCTACCCAAGCATGGACTGGACACATGCATACACCGACGGTTCTGTAACAAATACTACACAGAATGGAGGGGCAGGAGCATTCCTGAACCTACCAAATGGCAGACAAATAACACTGTCATTCGCTACTGGTAAGTACACAAGCAATTTCAGAGCAGAGGCACTGAGGGCGGCAGTGGAAGAAATGGTGACACACAGTGAAAATGAAAGCCATATAGTCCTGCTTACAGATGCACTCGCCGTAGTCACAGCGCTAAAAAGCCAGAAAAATACTGAGCTTAATGACTTAAGAGCAGCACTCTGCAAACTGTGCCAGCAGTCCGCACCAAAAAGGGTAGTGGTACAGTGGGTCCCATCACACTGCAACATCCAAGGCAACGAGGAGGCAGACAGACTGGCAAAAGAAGGTGCAAGACTACCACAAACAGATACTAGCATGATGTACGAAGAGTCAAAACGGCTTATTAAAGCCAGATACATGACCAAATGGGAAACCGAACATACTGGTTACACCAAAAACGATGCCTATTACCAGTTGAACCGAAGAGAGCAGGTCGTTGTCTTCAGACTTCGCACTGGCCACAATAGACTGAGGTACCACCTATTCAACAAATTGAAGATAGGGTGTACCGACGAATGCCCGTGCGGTACTGGTAAAATGACCGCTGAACATCTGCTGCAGAACTGCCCGACATACGAGGATCAGAGAGAGCAGATGTGGCCATCACCAGTGGAACTGCAAGACAAGCTCTATGGCAGTGGCGACAGCCTCAGGATGACCACCGCTTTTTTCGAAAAAATAATGGTTACTGTCTGACTGCGTACGAAGAAGAAGAAGAAATGTTGATGTGTAGAAGAATGAGATGCATCTCATAGAAACAAATAAGGAAACCTTGAAATAATTAGAGATGCAGAAAGAATTGGTGAATGAAATCAAGTCAGACAGCTCAGATATTTTGGTCACGTGAAAAGTCACAACCTTGTTGGGACGTGGATGGCAGGTGTGCCAGAGGTACACAGTGCTATAAGTGGAATGATAACATCAGAAGATATATGGGGGACAGCCTGGCAGTTTGCACCATCATGGTAAGAGACAGAGGACATCAGAGATCCATTGCAGCCAGCCTTTGATCTAGAGATGACAGTTGAACTGAACTAAGGTAGAAGGAAATATAATCAAACAATTTGGCAATTCCAGGTAACTTTAACTATCTAAATAGATGACTAAAGGAAATAATCAAGAATATAGAACAGGATTTGGATGAATCCATCACACCAACCAAAAAATGCATGGTCCGATCAACCATATGGTATGCTCGTCATCATTACCAGTTGGATTGGCCATGTGCTAAGAAGAGAACCTAATACCATCGACAGATTCACAATGCTATGGGCCTCAAGGAAGGAAAAGGAGAGGCTGACCATAGACAACCGGCCTACAGTGTTTCGAAGAGAGACGAATTCGTGGTGACTTAATACAGGTTTATAAGATGATCAGAGGAATGGATAAATTAGACTATAACAAGTTTTTTAAAATACAGCCACCCACAATAACACGAGGGCATAGCTACAAGCTGACTAAAGAGAGGTCCAGATTAGATATTAGGAAATATTTTTTTAGTCAGAGAGTGGTGTCTGCTTGGAATGCATTGCCAGGGGAGGTAGTGGAGGCAGGGACAGTTAATGCATTTAAGAATAAACTGGATGCGGATAGCTTTTAGAGCAAGGTGATGTAAATGTAACTGGTTGTATACAGACTTTGCAGGGTCTTCTAAACCAGTATAAAGACGTTAAGTTAAGTTAACTTGGCGATAAATGATAAAAGCAGATATGGAAATCATGATCCTGAGCTTGGACACCATACAAAGCATGGCCGCAGGCCGGATGAAATGGATAGAGTTTGTTTCTGCCCTTAAAGGTGCCATCAAGCGTAAAGGTCGCTAATTTATTTACCAATCATAGATCAAAGGTCTCAGAATGGGGAGGGGATGAAGGCCCTACAAAGTATAGTTGTCACTGACCTATTTGCCAGTCATAGACCAAAGGTCTCAGATGTGGAGAGGTAAAGGTCACACCAAGTACAGTTGTCACTGACCTATTTGCCAGTCATGGACCAAAGAACTCAGAAGAAAAAATGACTTGTCTAACAATACATTGTCTTCTAGAGTTACAGATGAGAACATGCAAGGCTATGGAGAAGGTGCGACCTCTGTCTGGCGAAGGTACAATGAGTTCGAGCTGCTGCGTAACTACCTGGATGTGACCTTCCCAGCAGTCATCATTCCTCCACTGCCCGAGAAGAAGGTGGGTAATGACAAACAACATATTTACTTTACTCCTTCACTGCTCTTCGTAAGGTTAGTCCGAGAGAACTACTTTGTATTCAGCGTTAACTGTATATGTTCGGAGAGCAATCACTCACCCTGTGATGTGGATGTCAGTCTTAGATCATGAGGACATGCATTTATGCTCTTGATAAAGCATACATTTTTGTTTCTATTGGAAGTAAAATAAGGACTTAGTCTATACAGTGTGTGGTGACTGCAGGAACAGGCAGCCTTTATTCCTCAACCCTATAATCCTCTCAGGGTACCTCAGCAATGGTAATAAACACTGTAGGGAATAGTTTTAGTTTAGTTAATGAGAGAGAGAGGGAGGGAGGGAGAGAGAGAGAGAGAGAGAGCACCATGCAATCATCTGTCTTGTACTGTTGTGTACACTTTAATATGAATGAACACCATGCTATCATATCAGCTGTCTTTTACTTTAGAATGTAGAGATTAGTTAGAAGAACACCATGCTATCATATCAGCTGTCTTCTACTTTAGAATGTAGAGATTAGTTAGAAGAACACCATGCTATCATATCAGCTGTCTTCTACTTTAGAATGTAGAGATTAGTTAGAAGAACACCATGCTATCATATCAGCTGTCTTCTACTTTAGAATGTAGAGATTAGTTAGAAGAACACCATGCTATCATATCAGCTGTCTTCTACTTTAGAATGTAGAGATTAGTTAGAAGAACACCATGCTATCATATCAGCTGTCTTCTACTTTAGAATGTAGAGATTAGTTAGAAGAACACCATGCTATCATATCAGCTGTCTTCTACTTTAGAATGTAGAGATTAGTTAGAAGAACACCATGCTATCATATCAGCTGTCTTCTACTTTAGAATGTAGAGATTAGTTAGAAGAACACCATGCTATCATATCAGCTGTCTTCTACTTTAGAATGTAGAGATTAGTTAGAAGAACACCATGCTATCATATCAGCTGTCTTCTACTTTAGAATGTAGAGATTAGTTAGAAGAACACCATGCTATCATATCAGCTGTCTTCTACTTTAGAATGTAGAGATTAGTTAGAAGAACACCATACTATCATATCAGCTGTCTTCTACTTTAGAATGTAGAGATTAGTTAGAACACCATGCTATCATATCAGCTGTCTTCTACTTTAGAATGTAGAGATTAGTTAGAGAGAACACCATGCTATCATATCAGCTGTCTTTCACTTTAGAATGTAGAGATTAGTTAGAAGAACACCATGCTATCATATCAGCTGTCTTCTACTTTAGAATGTAGAGATTAGTTAGAAGAACACCATACTATCATATCAGCTGTCTTCTACTTTAGAATGTAGAGATTAGTTAGAAGAACACCATGCTATCATATCAGCTGTCTTTCACTTTAGAGTGTAGAGATTAGTCCAAGAGAAGGTCATAAGAGACACCTCACAAGTTGATAATATCAAGTCAAGAGATTTTCCTGAACTCGTATGCATCTCTGTTTCTATATAAAAATTCCTTTGTGCATGCAGTTTAATAAAGATTTTTTGTCTAAGAGCATTCTAAATGTTATTCTTGTAGGCAACATATGCATGGCAAAATGTCTCCATGGACCGATTTGATCCTGACTTCATAGAGAGAAGGCGAGCTGGTTTAGAGGTAAGCTTTTTTGTGTTATAATTCAAATGAATAATTGTGTTCATCATTTATTTTAAAATGTATGAAAATATGAAATGTAGAGTCCTACATGGAGCTCGGCTGCTTTTTGAGCCCTTTGAGATAAGAACTGGTGTGACACGGATGTCTCTTATCACCATTTCTCGTTCTGCCAGCTATGACAGGATTGTGAAGAAAACAACAACCAACAATAATGGAATGAATTTGGCATAACAACTTTTAATGATCTCAACTTTGTCGATGACTTGACTCTTCTGCCCCATAATCACAATCAAATGCAAAAATAAAATAAGTATACTTGATGGGAGTTCATAAAACTTGGGACTGAAAATACACAGAGAAAGAAACAAAAGTTGTTGAGAATAAATGCAAAGAATAACAATCAGATTGTGTTGGGAGATGCACTCCTACAAGATGTAAAATTATCCATTATCTTGGTAGCAGTATAGACAAAGGGACAGGTACAGATAAAGATATCACAAGGAGAATACAAAAGGTGAGAGGTGCTATCATTGCATTGGGGAACATATGGAAATCAAAAGAATTTAAGTACAACACAGAAATACAAATTTTCAACTCTCAAGTCTTCTTCTAATTTGCTATATTTTTTATTATGTCTGCATCTGGTCCAGTTTTCTGGGTAAAGGTTGAGGTGGTAGAGAGTTCTTCAAGGCTTCCAAGCAGCTTTGAGTGGAGGTTCGTCTATGTGGGCCAGTGCTCAGAGTTTAGTTACCTAACCATATCACAGTTTTGTAGGATATGTTTCAGCTGTCACCTACATGTTGGTGGACTGTTATACTCAGCAATCTGGCCAAAGGCTGGGTTTGAACACCAGCTGGAGTTAAGATGGGGCAGCAAATGATGCAAAGATGAAATCAAAGCTCTCAGCTATAGGCGGAGGATGGAGAACACTCTTCAATAGAACAGGTGCTGAAGACAGGTATCAGGCTAAGGGGCACACCAGCAGCCATGGCACCATGCAAACCCACCCAGTTTTGTCAAATACATGTCTATACAACTCAAATGTAAAGACTGTTTTGTTGTATGGTTCTGAAACATGGAGAACAAAGACAAATTTAAAAAGTGCAGACTTTCATAAATGGGTTTATGTGCAAAATATCAAGATTGAAATAGAATTATATAATCACTAATGAGGAACTGTTGGAAAGAACCAGACAGATATCAGTGAAACATGGGGAGAAGAGAAGGCGCTGGTGTCGGATAGGATACGCATTATAGCATTACAAGACAGTCTCTGTTATAGAATCCTCAGTGCAAGAGAAGTAAAGGCGGACATCAAATCATGGAGAAAGAGCTTGAGACAAGCATAAAGGAAACAGGGAAGAGCTGAAATGGATGGCACAGGAAAAGAGGATAGTGTGTATTTGTTGAAGACCTGTGCTCTACACGAAGCTGGCAGGGATTGATTGATTGATAGGTGGTCCATATCATATACTGTTGTTGCTACACAGAACGGAGGGGCAGGAGCATTCCTGAACCTACCAAATGGCAGACAAATAACACTGTCATTCGCTACTGGTAAGTACACAAGCAATTTCAGAGCGGAGGCAGAGGCACTGAGGGCGGCAGTGGAAGAAATGGTGACACATAAAGAAAATGAAAGCCATATAGTCCTGCTTACAGATGCTCTCGCCGTAGTCACAGCGCTAAAAAGCCAGAAAAACACTGAGCTTAGTGACTTAAGAGCAGCACTCTGCAAACTTTGCCAGCAGTCCGCACCAAAAAGGGTAGTGGTACAGTGGGTCCCATCACACTGCAACATCCAAGGCAACGAGGAGGCAGACAGACTAAAAAAAGAAGGTGCAAGACTACCACAAACAGATACTAGTATGACGTACGAAGAGTCAAAACGGCTTATCAAAGCCAGATACATGACCAAATGGGAAACCGAACATACTGGTTACACCAAAAACGATGCCTATTACCAGTTGAACCGAAGAGAGCAGGTCGTTATCTTCAGACTTCGCACTGGCCACAATAGACTGAGGTACCACCTATTCAACAAATTGAAGATAGGTGGTACCGACGAATGCCGTGCGGTACCGGTAAAATGACCGCTGAACATCTGCTGCAGAACTGCCCGACATACGAGGATCAGAGAGAGCAGATGTGGCCATCACCAGTGGAACTGCAAGACAAGCTCTATGGCAGTGGCGACAGCCTCAGGATGACCGCCGCTTTTTTCGAAAAAATAATGATTACTGTCTGACTGCGTACGAAGAAGAAGAAGAAGATATACTGTTGTTGGGAATCAAGTGTTAGAGACTGATGTGTGAAGTCTCCACCTTTGTCATGTAGGATGTCCAATTTCCTGTCTTGCTGCATTGCATTAGTATTGTAAGTGCAGTCTCCATCCAGGTGGTTGCTGGGGTAATCAGAATAGGACCACTGTTTCCTTCTCTGCATAGGAGATGATTATGGAAAGTTGAAAACCTTGTCATGTAAAAGAGAATGAAGAGTCCAGTGAAACATACTGATCAAGACTCCACATCATGTCCTCATTTGTGCTCCTGGAATCATATTATTTCACAGCAGTCTGACCGAGGTGGGGATTGACATTGTAATCCCCAAAGTGACGAGCTTACTGAGGATCCTCACATTGCTCTAGAGGCAGGAGGACCCCAGTCCACCTTCTCAAGTACACCTTGGTATGTAAGAAGAGCTACTGTAACCTGCTACCAAGGAAACATCAAAAGATAACTTAGCCTCAATGTAAAAACCATTACTATAAAAACACACAACAGATGACTGGAATAAGGCTTTCCTGACATCTGGTCAGGGGAGCCAAATACAGTTTTGGACATATTCAACAAATGGAGCCCCAGGTTAAGTTAAAGGTTGTCCCATATCAGATACGTAATTATCGTATATGTCCTTATATGTTAAACAGATATTCTTGCTGAGATGTGCTGCCCATCCTAGGCTTTGCCAAGACAAAATCTTCATGGGGTTTCTGCAGCAGGTCAGTTGCTTGAATATTCATTTTAATGATAAATATTTGGCCTTCTTATTGATCCATACATAGTATAGGTGAGCCACTACATTTGGCCCCTTACAGGAAGCCTGTATCTTAGCACTTAACTTAATTTTATACTGGTTTGTACTGCAGAATCTGTAATACAACCAGTTTCTTTTACTTCACTTGATCTTAAAACTGTGTTCATGCACTCTATTCTTCAATGCATTAATTAGCCCTGCCTCCACTATTGCCGGACACTCAAAAAGATGGTTCTCAGCAGTTTCACAGGGATGTGTGCACAGCTGGCATTCAGGAGTATGTTGTGGTTGGATTCTGTTCAAGTGACTTAAGTTGTATTTGTTGAGTGCAAAGTCTGACAATTGTGCTTTGATCTCTACTATTTAGGAGGTTGATGTCTTTTTGATTCGGGATGGCCATATGTTTGTAGCGTTCTTGCTAGGTATTCCCCATTCCCCATTTATTCAGCCCATCTATTGTTCGCAGTATTCAGTAGTTGTTTGACTGTCTGTTGGTGTATATTGTTGTTCTTGAGTTGATCCTTTCTCAGCCAGTCTGTCTGCCTTGTCATTGCCAGGTGTATTTGAGTGACCATGGATCCATTGCATAGCTATTCTGACTTCGTGTAATATGAAAAGCTGGGATATTTGGGAATGTTCAGGCTTACAATTACCACCATCTTGCAGAGCTTGAAGGGCAGTTAATGTCTGTAAAGATTACAATGCTTTGGACTTTGATGGGAAAGCATTAAATACAGTCCTCAAGTGGTACAGAACTACATCCAGTGCTGTTATTTCTGCCCCATAATTTGAATATGTCTCCTCACAGACATTAAACAGCTCATCGTATGTTCTGTCTGTGTGCTCGATGGAGACTCCATATCCAACTTTATTGGTGGCCTTAAAGCAGATCCATCATAGAGACATGTATCTATTCTTCTGTAATGCTCTCATAAGACTTACTGGATCAGAACTTCTTCTTGTATTATCTGTTAGTTATGTTAGAATTTCTGGCATTATTAACCTTTAGCACTCACTGGTCAAGAATGTCTGTACTCAAGCTCCATTCAAAAACGGTGTTCGGGAAACATTTTGTTGTTGTTGAACTGAGACACTCCCGACAGCCATTTTTTACTGCTGAATACGTTACCCATATATACACTATATTTTGCCAGTTAAAGTATGGTATGTTCGATTACAAATGGCTTTTGAACAATTTTAATTTTGTATACGCCGTTTGGAGCAAGCTGACTTTTTGCGAAAGGTTAAATAGGTTGTTGGGAAAGATCTTTATCGAGTAGATCTATTTATTTTGTTTGTTTAGATGAAAGAACTACGTTTGAATTGGAAACTAACAGTTGTGTCGATATTGTAAACACAGTATCGATACGTTGTTATGGTTTTCTATCGGAGGGACTAGGCCTAACGGCCGAGTCCAAATAATTTCAGAAATTTTCATAAATTTTCATCTTTATCTTTTTGTATCTCAGAAGCTAACAAACACACAACAAAAACAATAACGCCCACAAGTTCTTTATTCAATTGTGTCTCTACACACAAGAAAATCATATTTATTGACAAACAAACAGTATAATTACACATTTTGAAAGTCGACTACCATAGCAAGATGCAAATTTTTCGTAAAAAGAAATGTATGCTGTGTTAAATTTCTTATTGCTCTCTGTGTTTCGTGTCTTTTGTCTTGGGTGTGATATCTGTCTTTAATCTCACTGACGTGGTGGAGGACTGACTTTTGTTTTATTCATTGCTTTTGTTACCAAGACTTCTATTGGGGTGGTCTTTATAGAAATATTTCTGAACCTTTTTAATTTCAGGAACAAGGATGGCGAGATACAGTCAATGCTACAGATTTTTACAGTAAAGTAAGCTAGCTTTTGGAGACTCTTCTCAATGAGACAATTACTATTATATCCAAATATTTTTGAGAAAATTAGATTTAAATTGACAATCAATTCTGTAATGCCATGGAGTGTAGAGGTTTTTATTCTTGTGGCCTGTAGTTTATACATGTGGACGTGTGTGTACGCATACATGCGTGTGAGATTTACTAGAATGCATTGTTTAGCTGATTGAAATAATACGTTATTTAATAACAATGTATTCAGTGTGAAGAATACTTGTTCTGAAGAATACTTGATTACATTGCTATACTGAATTTTAAAAATTGAAAGTAAACTCGCATTTTCATTTAATATTTGAGTAGGAAGCAAAATTTGGAATCGAAGTAAGATCTTGATTGCAAGTAAATTCTTGATTATGGGTAAGATCTTGATTGCAAGTAAATTCTTGATTATGGGTAAGATCTTGATTGCAAGTAAATTCTTGATTATGGGTAAGATCTCGATTGCAAGTAAAATATTTGATTATGGATAAGATCTTGATTACAAGTAAAATATTTGATTATGAATAAGAACTTGATTATAAGTAAAATATTGATTACTAATAACATTTTGATTACAAGTAAAACCTTGATTTTAAGTATATTCTCTATTGCAAATAAAATTGTGATATTTCCAGGCTGAATCTAGGCTCAAGGCACTAAATGCCCAGTTTCGTCTGAAGAAACCAGATAGGTGAGTCATTGGTAAAGATCAAGATAATTTGTATTTCTTTTCTGCATGAATAATTTGTTATCCTTTTGTTGTTGTCTCTGTGAAGTATAGGCCCCCAACTGTTATAACCCTTGTTATAACTGTATAAGGGTAAGTCAATAAGTAACCTTAATATGTTTAATGAACAGAATATGCCATATTACGATTATTTATTGACTCTTTGTATGTTCAATAATGTCTATGAGCATACTGTGTTAGTTTTGTGGGCTGATCCCATGAAGAGGGAACGAAATATGAATTGGATGAAAGTGATCATTGGAATAGGTGGAGAATGTCATTGTAGCTTTATGTCCTCTTGAAATAGGTGGAGAATGTTCATTGTAGCTTTATGTCCTCTTGAAATAGGTGGAGAATGTTCATTGTAGCTTTATGTCCTCTTGAAATAGGTGGAGAATGTTCATTGTAGCTTTATGTCCTCTTGAAATAGGTGGAGAATGTTCATTGTAGCTTTATGTCCTCTTGAAATAGGTGGAGAATGTTCATTGTAGCTTTATGTTCTTATGGAATAGGTGGAGAATGTTCATTGTAGCTTTATGTCCTCTTGAAATAGGTGGAGAATGTTCATTGTAGCTTTAGGTCCTCTTGAAATAGGTGGAGAATGTTCATTGTAGCTTTATGTCCTCTTGAAATAGGTGGAGAATGTTCATTGTAGCTTTATGTCCTCTTGAAATAGGTGGAGAATGTTCATTGTAGCTTTATGTTCTTATGGAATAGGTGGAGAATGTTCATTGTAGCTTTATGTCCTCTTGAAATAGGTGGAGAATGTTCATTGTAGCTTTATGTCCTCTTGAAATAGGTGGAGAATGTTCATTGTAGCTTTATGTCCTCTTGAAATAGGTGGAGAATGTTCATTGTAGCTTTATGTCCTCTTGAAATAGGTGGAGAATGTTCATTGTAGCTTTATGTCTTCTTGAAATAGGTGGAGAATGTTCATTGTAGCTTTATGTCCTCTTGAAATAGGTGGAGAATGTTCATTGTAGCTTTATGTCCTCTTGAAATAGGTGGAGAATGTTCATTGTAGCTTTATGTCCTCTTGAAATAGGTGGAGAATGTTCATTGTAGCTTTATGTCCTCTTGAAATAGGTGGAGAATGTTCATTGTAGCTTTATGTTCTTATGGAATAGGTGGAGAATGTTCATTGTAGCTTTATGTCCTCTTGAAATAGGTGGAGAATGTTCATTGTAGCTTTATGTCCTCTTGAAATAGGTGGAGAATGTTCATTGTAGCTTTAGGTCCTCTTGAAATAGGCGGAGAATGTTCATTGTAGCTTTATGTCCTCTTGAAATAGGTCGAGAATGTTCATTGTAGCTTTATGTTCTTATGGAATAGGTGGAGAATGTTCATTGTAGCTTTATGTTCTTATGGAATAGGTGGAGAATGTTCATTGTAGCTTTATGTCCTCTTGAAATAGGTGGAGAATGTTCATTGTAGCTTTATGTCCTCTTGAAATAGGTGGAGAATGTTCATTGTAGCTTTATGTTCTTATGGAATAGGTGGAGAATGTTCATTGTAGCTTTATGTTCTTATGGAATAGGTGGAGAATGTTCATTGTAGCTTTATGTCCTCTTGAAATAGGTGGAGAATGTTCATTGTAGCTTTATGTCCTCTTGAAATAGGTGGAGAATGTTCATTGTAGCTTTATGTCCTCTTGAAATAGGTGGAGAATGTTCATTGTAGCTTTAGGTCCTCTTGAAATAGGCGGAGAATGTTCATTGTAGCTTTATGTCCTCTTGAAATAGGTGGAGAATGTTCATTGTAGCTGTATGACCGTATGAAATAGGTGGAGAACGATCATTGCTAATTAAGTAAAGAACAGAAACTCATTAATTTAATATCTGGAAGAAATAGGTGATGAGGGAAAAAGCACAGGAATACAGAGTAGCCTATACTAGGAACAAACGGCACAGTACAATCTAGCAGGATTGACTCACCATGTAAAGATGTCAGAAGGGAAGTGACTAAGTTACAGATACAAATGTTAAATGAGATGGGAAGCAAGGGGGAGTATTTCCCCCTTGTCTGTTTAACATTTACACATTTTGAAACAGATAGAGGAGATGCCAGGACTCATTATTGGTGGAGTGTGAATAATTTCAGATATGTGGATGACACAGTTCTGCTACTGGCGGAAAATGAACAAGAATGACTGAAATTGCTAAATCAAATAACAAACATCAGTCAAGAATATGGATTGGACATTAACACCAGCTAAACAAAAACTGTTGTAATTAGCAAAGTAGAATAGAACTGTGCTCTACAGGTAAGAATAAATGATCAACCACTAGACTTAATCAAGAGCTTCTCCTATCTTGGAAATATAATAATGGAGGATAGAAGATGGGAAATGGAATGAGTAAGATAATATCCCTTACGCTGCCACCTTATTTTTTCAGCACGTCACATTTTACTATGTTTGTTGACTTTGAGAGCCTGTAACCTTTTTATTTGTTGGTCTGTAGATATGATTTTGTTGTGTATAAAGATATAGAAGAAATGTGTTATTGTTGTATGTGTGTTAGTTTCTGAGATACAGGAAGATGAAGGTGATAGTGTTGAAAACCAGCACAAACATCGGGACTTATCCGTTTTCAGCATCCCTGGTGTGTAGGAAAATTGTTTCAAAGTCCGAAACAAGGCGGATAATCAATGTTATCAAAATCAGCATATCTGTTATTTTCCACACAAAACGTATTTATTGTATCTACATAAACAAACTAAATAGACCTACCTCAGAAAAATCTGTTGTAAAAACTTGACTCCCCTCTTCTCAATAATGGATGATTTTAAAAAAAATCCTAGTGAAAAACAGACAAAATCCTTTCCAAATATCTCAAACAAATTTCAAAATCACATTGCTTTTAACCTGACAAGATGGAACTTTATACAATCAAAAGAGCAGTGTTTGCAACCAATGTCTATCGTAGTCGGTTGTCTATCTATGATTGAAATGCTTTGAAGAAACGTTGGCAGTGAAACGCACATTCAGTCAGATAAAAGTGATGGACATTTCCTCTGGAAATTTTTTTCCCCTGTGGTTATGTAATGGATATGGATGGTCAATGCAGTTTTTACAACGAGACAAATACTGGCTTTCGAAAAAATAACTTACAAATTAAAAATGAGTGATAAGTGTTATGTATGCTCGTCATTACTGTAAGGTGTAGAAACACTAGACAGGGAGGAAATACTTGGAAGAGAGAATTGAAACCTTTGTAATGTGGAGATATACAGAGGATTGTAGCCAATCTCATGGAAAGACAGGAAGACGAAGTCTTGGAGACATTAGCAGTGCAAACAGAATTTTTGATCAAAATCAAGAGTCCTAGTGTTAACATATTTTGGTCACATCAAAAGTATTTTAAGTAGAGGGCAACAAATGTACTAGATAAAGAACGCTATTGGTGGGGGATAACATCAAGAGATGGACAGGGGACCTGCCATCAAGGCAGGAGACAGATGTCTTGGTAAACAGTCAACCTTTGGTGTGGAGATGGTAGCTGGACTGATCTGATCTTATTCTTTTGTTCCTGTAGAATGGAAAATGAACTTAGTTTGTTTTGATTGTTTTCTTTCACAGAAGATTTGAGGAGCTGAAAAACTACTGTGCAGAACTGCAGAGCAACATAGGGAACATTCTGAAGATCAGATCGGTAAGGGGTTCAATTATTTGTTTTCAGTTTTCATTTCTTGTTTGTGACTGCCTTTATGCTGTTTGTTAGGGTATTAGCCTTTTAGCAAATGTGCGTTCCTCTCAACCACATACAGTCATTTTGGTTATATCAAGGTGTGTGAACCATCAAAATATACTTGGCGTACTGGACTGTCGAAACTCTTGTTCAACACTGACCATCTTCTCCCTGGCAGGGGCTGCAAGTCCAAGCAATCTACTGGACTGTCGAAACTCTTGTTCTTCTTCTTCTTCTTCTTCTTCATTTATTCTCAATCTCCCGCTACCAAACCCTGAAAGGGTTTAAGTAGCAGAATGTAGTCCAGAGAACGGAATGCGTTGTGTCGTAGTTTACAGCTTGGCTGCGATATTTGCACCTTTCAGTCCAACACATCCGACTTCAGCAAGCATTTTTTGAGTACTGGGTTAGCATTCCCTCTTCGATTCCTTCTCCTTAGCCAGTCTGCCCTGCTGCAGCCTGTTATCCAGGATCACCGCGTGGAGGTGTAAAAGGGTTTTGGCAGCTATAGTTCGCTGGCCCTGACGCTAGCAGTCAGCTATGGGTCGCTGACCACTGCAGCTCATGCGCTGCTCAGTATCTTGATCCCGAAACTCTCGTTCAACACTTATAAACCACTTCTCCCTGACAGGGGCTATTATTCACAGCTCACTCTGTTATTGACAAAGTTAACTAAATCAGTCAACGTATCACAAGGCAATATCATGTGAACCATGTCTTCAAGCGCACTAACGATGTACGGAGGTGCACAACTGGTACAGGAAGTGGCGGCATATTTGAAACAACTGTTGCAGGTTGAAGAGTGGTGTCAATGCAAAGAGTATCATAAATGCTAAGCCTGATAAATCTAAAGCCTTGTAGCCTGTAATTTTTTTACCGTTGATTTCTCCATTTTCATTTCAGTTTAACCTCAGCCCCGTTACATTCAAATTAATACAATTTGATCTGCCACTACATTATTTTGTCATCACGTCACATTTTACTATAGTTGTTGACTTTCAGAGTCTGTAACCTTTTTATTAGTTGGTCTGTAGATATGATTTGTTTGTTTGTAGAGACATAAATTAATAAAAAAACTTGTTTGTGTTATTGTGTTTGGTATGTGTATGTGTGTGTTAGTTTCTGAGATACTTCTTCTACTTCTTCATCGTACTCAGTCAGACAGTAACCATTATTTTTTTGAAAAAAGCGGCGGTCATCCTGAGGCTGTCGACACTGCCATAGAGCTTGTCTTGTGGTTCCACTGGTGATGGCCACATCTGCTCTCTCTGATCCTCGTATGTCGGGCAGTTCTGAAGCAGATGCTCAGCGGTAATTTTCTCGGTACCACACGGGCATTCGTCGGTACCACCTATCTTCAATTTGTTGAATAGGTGGTACCTCAGTCTTTTGTGGCCAGTGCGAAGTCTGAAGACAACGACCTGCTCTCTTCTGTTCAACTGGTAATAGGCATCGTTTTTGGTGTAGCCGGTATGTTCAGTTTCCCATTTGGTCATGTATCTGGCTTTGATAAGCCGTTTTGACTCTTCGTACGTCATACTAGTATGCCACTACATTATTTTGTCATCACGTCACATTTTACTATAGTTGTTGACTTTCAGAGTCTGTAACCTTTTTATTAGTTGGTCTGTAGATATGATTTGTTTGTTTGTAGAGACATAAATTAATAAAAAAACTTGTTTGTGTTTTGTATGTGTATGTGTGTGTTAGTTTCTGAGATACAAGAAGAAGGAGTTGAAAATGATGGAAAACAGCACAAACGTTTAGACTCACCTGTTTTGTGGGGGGGGGGGGGGGGGGGGGGGGGGGGGGGGGGTAAAGCGTCTGACAACATAACAAAAAATTGCCAGTTGTCACAGAGAATGGATAATAAAGTTTTACATGCTCAACATATCTGTTAGTTTCCATTACAAACAATTTAATGATATCTACATTAACAAATCTACCTCAGAAAAATCTGTTGCAACACCTTATTTTCATCACTCTCAATAATGGGATCATCTTCAAATCCGAGTGAAAAAGAGATAATATCTTTTCAAAATTCTCTTTAAAATCAAACAAGCCATATTTTTTTGCACTTGAAATAGAAGCTAACGAAAGTGGTCTATTTTTAGATTTAAAATACCCGTATGTTCAGCCGTTTCTAAAGCAATAACCAGTGACAATGCAGAGATCATTTCGCCTGGTTAGTTTTTTACCTTTAGCTGTAAAAACTGAAATTTTTTCAGGCTGGACAGTTCTGCATTAGTGCAGTAAAGGTTAAACATGCCACATTTTTAATACACATTTCTTGTCCGCAGCATTTATGTGACAAGCTGTATGGAATCCATAAGGTCCATGGTAACTATGCACGAGTGTTTAACGAGTGGAGTGCCATCGAGAAGGACATTGCTGAGCACTTACAGAGTGCAAGTCATTATATGGATGTGTAAGTTGACATTATGTGGATGTATAAGTTGACATTACGTGGGTGTGTAAGTTGACATTACGTGGGTGTGTAAGTTGACATTACGTGGGTGTGTAAGTTGACATTACTTAGGTGTGTAAGATGACATTATGTGGGTGTGTAAGATGACATTACATGGGTGTGTAAGTTGACATTACTTAGGTGTGTAAGATGACATTATGTGGGTGTGTAAGTTGACATTACTTAGGTGTGTAAGATGACATTATGTAGGTGTGTAAGATGACATTATGTGGGTATGTAAGATGACATTACGTGGGTGTGTAAGTTGACATTAGGTGGGTGTGTAAGATGACATTATGTGGGTGTGTAAGATGACATTACGTGGGTGTATAAGATGACATTATGGGGTTGTTTAAGATGACATTATGTGGGTGTGTAAGATGGCATTACATGGGTGTGTAAGATGGCATTACATGGGTGTGTAAGATGACATTATGGGGTTGTTTAAGATGACATTATGTGGGTGTGTAAGATGACATTACATGGGTGTGTAAGATGACATTATGGGGTTGTTTAAGATGACATTATGTGGGTGTGTGAGATGACACTATGTGGGTGTGTGAGATGACATTATGTGGGTGTGTAAGATGACATGTGGGTGTGTAAGATGACATTATGGGGTTGTTTAAGATGACATTATGGGGTTGTTTAAGATGACATTACGTGGGTGTGTAAGATGACATTATGGAGTTGTTTAAGATGACATTATGTGGGTGTGTAAGATGACATGTGGGTGTGTAATATGACATGTGTGTGTGTAAGATGACATGTGGGTGTGTAAGATGACATGTGGGTGTGTAATATGACATGTGTGTGTGTAAGATGACATTAGTAGCAATAATTGCCCATCACGAATGAAGATGGCAACAGCATCATATCTGTGGGAACAGACGTGGCCATGTATGAGTTTTAGATGACATGTGGGTGTGTAAGATGACATGTGGGTGTGTAAGATGACATGTGGGTGTGTAAGATGACATGTGGGTGTGTAAGATGACATTGCTGCTGTTGAAATCTACTCATGTTGAGCTGAGTCAACTTTTCCTTGGTATCAAGTTACAGTGGCTCCTCTTACATCTTGAGGCATAAGTGGGAAGGTGAACTGTTGTCCTGGCTGTAGTGCAATGCAAGGCTCCCCAGTAAGCTCAACACAGGAGTACGAATAAGGACATGAGATTGGGGATCTTGATCAGTATGTTTTACCGGACCCTGATTACTCTTCGCTCCTTTAAGAAAATTGTATAAGTATATTATATACCACAATATCTCTCAGCTTTTTGAATTTACATTAAACCAAAATGTCATACTCATTAAACCAAAATGTCAATCTCATTAAACCAAATATCAAACTCATAGTTAGTTTTGACCGAAAGGTCTAATATTGCATCCATATTTGTCTCCATCCTGGTCTCCAAATTTGTCTCCATATTTGTCTCCATCCTGGTCTCCATATTTGTCTCCATATTTGTCTCCATCCTGGTCTCCATATTTGTCTCCATATTTGTCTCCATATTTGTCTCCATATTTGTCTGCATCCTGGTCTCCATATTTGTCTCCATATTTGTCTCCATATTTGTCTCCATATTTGTCTCCATCCTAGTCTCCATATTTGTCTCCATCCTGGTCTCCATATTTGTCTCCATCCTGGTCTCCATATTTGTCTCCATATTTGTCTCCATCCTGGTCTCCATATTTGTCTCCATATTTGTCTCCATATTTGTCTCCATCCTGGTCTCCATATTTGTCTCCATATTTGTCTCCATCCTGGTCTCCATATTTGTCTCCATATTTGTCTCCATCCTGGTCTCCATATTTGTCTCCATATTTGTCTCCATATTGGTCTCCATCCTGGTCTCCATATTTGTCTCCATATTGGTCTCCATCCTGGTCTCCATATTTGTCTCCATATTTGTCTCCATATTTGTCTCCATCCTGGTCTCCATATTTGTCTCCATATTTGTCTCCATATTTGTCTCCATATTTGTCTCCATATTTGTCTCCATCCTGGTCTCCATATTTGTCTCCATATTTGTCTCCATATTTGTCTCCATCCTGGTCTCCATATTTGTCTCCATATTTGTCTCCATCCTGGTCTCCATATTTGTCTCCATATTTGTCTCCATATTTGTCTCCATCCTGGTCTCCATATTTGTCTCCATATTTGTCTCCATATTTGTCTCCATATTTGTCTCCATCCTGGTCTCCATATTTGTCTCCATATTTGTCTCCATATTTGTCTCCATCCTGGTCTCCATATTTGTCTCCATATTTGTCTCCATATTTGTCTCCATCCTGGTCTCCATATTTGTCTCCATATTTGTCTCCATCCTGGTCTCCATATTTGTCTCCATATTTGTCAGCTTTTCAGCAACAATTGATGCCCAGTTGGAGGAGGAAGAGCAGTATGCTGACCAGCTGAAGGAGTATTCCTCCTTTGGGGATTCTGTCAGGTAATACGTTCTGATCTTCTATGTGCTACATCCCAGTTGTGCCCGGGTTGAAAAGAAGACTTTTGCAAACCATATCAAGCTAGTTTTAGTTGAGGCTAGCAATTTTGTTATGTACAAACATTGCTGCTGAAACCACCACTCAAAATGCTTGAATACAGGCTACAGTTAAAACATGTGCTTCAAATTGGAGCAAAGCAGGTGAGTGATTGCAAATGCTAGAAGAGAGGCTTACACAAGGCCAGCTTTAGTGGTTGCTCTTGTGAAAGGTGGCAGTAAATATTCAAATGAGAGCTTTGAAAGCTGAATTAGAGAAGGGCTCCATAGCAATGGCTGTTATTCCTGCCCTCCACACAAACTGCTGTCACTACTGAAAGGCTCCGCAAGTAAGCCTGGATAAAAAATCTGCCTCCTACAGTGAAGGGGTGGGGGTCAGTTATCAACTACAAAATTTAATCTCTACCCATTTCTATTGTTGCCACTGTCTATAGTTGCTCCTGAGACCAGCATCCCTGAAAACCCAAGTGTGACCAGGACAGTCCACAAGGTATCCCTCTATGTCCTTTATCCACTCATACCACAAACCAGACCTTCTGAACCACAATTGACAGTCAGAGACAATTGGATTATGTAAATGTAAAATAGCTAATAGAAACGACTTCACCACATCAAGGCACTGTGTCATAAGCTCTATGTCCATTTCATGGCTGAAAGCGTGAACTTTGTAGCAGCTGTGAGAAGTGGTCATACCACGAAAAAGCTCACAGCATGCCCAGTCTGTCAAACCAGGTGTGATATGATTTGAACCCGGTGCTTTGGAATTGTAAACCAGGCTTACAACCCCCTAGACCACACGCTCCCACTCATTAGAGAGGTCTCAGCCATCTCAGAACCGAAGTCGCTACCTCAGAGAGGAACTTTTTGGGTGCTCAGTTGTTCACTAATCTCCTGTTACCTACACTAATACATCTTGCATCTGGACTAGGCTAGAGTGAGAGGAGTGTGGCATACACGTCAACAACCTCCAGTTTGAGAATGGAGACGGAAGCAGTGACATACACATTGAGATGGCTATCTGAGACCCCTTTAACAAGGACAATCATTGTGACAGACGCGCAAAAAATACTTCATGGGGTGCAGAAGGGAAGGCTGAGGTATGAGTTAATAGCAGCTGTTGAGGCCTCAAACCTCCAGGGGTTGACATGGATCTACTGTCCTTGTATTGCTCAGGGCAACGAAAGAACTGATATCTTGGCTTCACAAGCTCCCATCATGGACACGTTAGTGATGGATAGGAATGACATTTTGAAAGTGCTTGCTAGTGGGAGATTGAGAACGAACGTAGATGAAAAACTGCCCTCACTGATTGACCTTTGACCTACTTAATGATTGACATTTGACCTACTTAATTGTATATACTTTCAGGGCTGTATGTCGTAGGTATGAGTGTGCCCAGTACGACATGGAGAAGGTAGAAGACAGTCTAGCCTTGAAAACAACTCAAAGAGAGGCTCTGGTATGTACAATTACAATATCTGCAGTGCAAATTACTGCTGTCAGGTAACTTGATCGTTGTTATTCTGTTCTTTTCTGTCAAGTAGAGATTTAACTGTACACCAGGCAAACCCACAGGTGCTCAAGAAATGGAGAGTAGTGTTGATACTGATGGTTCCAGCAGTGTGCTAGTTGTACATACTCTTACATCTTTCTCTCAAGCATCACTCTCTGCCCGGTTCACAATTGATTAACAAATTCTGCAGTCTGTAGTAGATTATGGCTTTCTTGATTGCAGTGTCAACGTCCAAGAGGTGGTCATTGATTGACCTCAGAATGTCATCTCTATCCATATCTACAATTAAAAAAAACAGAAAACTATTAAGTTTCATAATTTGTCACCAGGCAAGCTTGGTACTTCGTTTCTTCTGTGATAAACATGCGTGGGTTAGATCAGCCAAAAATGATAAATCTGTACCGACATTCGGGCATTAACCTGCCACTGTGTTATCAGCAAGAAAGGATGAGACATGGGCTTTGTGTTTCATGTTTTGTTTGTTCAGGTTTTTTAACTGTCAATGATTCATAGTAATGTTTCCTACTTCAACACTTGAATCTTGGTATCCAATCAGACAAGGTCACCTGATGCCAGGTAGCCAAAAGTTGCTTAAGTTTGTGTCTGTCCTTCGCCCTGGAGTACCATGATGGTCCAAGGGTAGGGTGCAGGTCATCTCTCCATCTCGTTGGTGGGCGGTTGTAGTTGTATGGTCACCAGAAAGACATCCTCCTCCTCCACCTATTGTTAGTCATGTGGACCACATGGCTGACCCATCTGTATATTTGGTATGGTCTCTTAGGGAGATTTTTAAGACTTTGCTCTTTCGGTAATTCTGAGCTTCTTTGCGTCTGATTTACGCAGACTCCAATCCTCACACCCGTATACTATTACAAGGATAATCATGCTATTGAAGGTGTGAGCCCTGGCCTAGACATCCGCCATTTGCTGGATGTTCCTTTATATTTTTTATCCAGGAAGCCTTCTTTGACTAGCACTGTTGTGCACCTGGTCTTGATTTCTTCTATAATATTGACATCTTCTATTATGACTTTCAATTGTTTTAACATGTGGTTTAGACTCATATTTAATTCATGTTTCTCTTTGTTTGACCATGTTTCTGGTTTACAAAAATGTATGTGATTTCTTTAATAGTATATATTGCCTACATTCTTGTGCATCCTTCATTATTCCTTATCCTATCAATAAAATGGTAATCATGTGGGGGGGGGGGGGGGGGGGGGGGGATTGCAGAATACAGCAAGTTATTTATAGTCTGGATGCTATAAGTTGCATATTTCTGAGTCTTATAATTAGAACTGGTTTTACATTAGTGTTGAATATTGTGGATGTGATACTCTTAGTTATATGTCCATGTTTCTGAGCTATATCATAAGACTGATTTTACTTTAGTGTTGAACAGTCTGGATGTGATACTCTAAGTTACATGTAATGTTTCCAAGTTATATAGTAAATGACATGGATGTGATACTCTAAGTTACATGTAATGTTTCCAAGCTACATAGTAAGACTTAATCGCCCGTATACAAAGAGTATCAAGAAAAATAACTATTTACATTTTTTTTAAACGGTAGTAATAAAAAACACTTATAACTGCTACCATGAAATGGTCATACAAATGGCTACGCAAATATTGTATACAAATTTAAGATGATTAAAAATGAGCAATAATCAATCAATTGGACACAAAATCACTGCCGGTGAAACATGAAAACACTGAAACATTTGGGAGTTGCTGATGTAATGTTTCTAAGCTATGTAGTTAGACTGGTTTAACTGTATGACTGGGATACTCTTAAGTTAAGTGCCATGTTTCTGTGCTTTGTAGTAAGATTGGTTCTACATTAGAGTTGAATTGTCTGAATATGATACTGTTAAGTTATGTGCCATGTTTCTGTGCTATGCAGTAAGACTGGTTTTACGTTAGCGTTGAACAGTCTAATTTTATTTTCCTCTTAACCATTGGCTGCGGGCAAAAATAGAAGCAGGTCATCACAGACAGCCCTGTTTTGGAGGAGGTAACCCATTATTTCTATTTGGACAGTTTGCACTTTTGACTGTTGTGCCGCTGTGTCTTGGCTGAGTGTTTTTTTTATTTCATTATGTTGCAAAGTTCTGTAGTTTTTTGGTTTTAAAGTGAATTATTTTCATTTTGATGTTAGGTTTCATGAGGATATGAAAATAATTCATTGATTTAGTTTAGATTTTGTAAAACTGTTTGGTATTTTATCATGTCTTGGTCTTAGATTTAGTCGACCTGCACTTCTACAGGGGCGGATGCCACTGTGCAGGTCCCAGTTCTGGTATGAGGTAGATGTAGCCGGGAGGAGGACTGCCTACTTAGCGGGCTAGGCTTCAGCAGCTTATTACTCCATTACATTGGGACAAGTGCCACGGAGAGTGGTTAACTGATGTGTGAGTCTATCTTAATAGAAATCAAACACTAGAGCAAAGTAGACCCACAGCTTATTAGACGTCATCTGTGCTGCTCTTAGCACAGATGGTGTTATGCCATGTTAGACAGTCGCCTCTTATGGCATGCTCTCTGTGGGGCAGTGATGCTATTCTTGTCCTTGTCATACACAAAGACCTCGACAAACCACTATTTTTTATTTCACTTTGAAAAACATCATGTTGTGATGTTATTTTACCATAATTAATTTTTACCATGCTGTTGTGTTTTTCTTTAAACCATTGTTAAATTTTTACGATATTGTGTTTTTCCTACATTGTATTTTTAAAAAATAATAAAATGTTATTTAATTATATCATTTTCTATACTATTTGATATTTTGCAAATAAATTTAAAAAATTATATTGTGATTTTACCAAATTATATTTTATACCATATGTGATTAATTTTCCAGATTATATCTTGGAATTCGAGTTTGTACATCAATTTAGTTGATTATGGAAAGGCTTTTGACAGTTTGGACATAGATTCAAAAATTCACAAACATAATTAGACAGACATATGAAAGTATGCAATGTAGAGTTATACACGAAGGCCAACTTACAGAGCCATTCAAAATTAAATCAGGGGTACGGCAGGGTTGCCTACTGTTGCCTTTCCTTTTCATCCTGTCAGCGGACTGGATTATGAAAGTAACAAGAAATGAGAGAAATGGAATCCAGTGGACCTTAAATAAACAGCTGGAGGACCTTGATGGTCTAGCCCTTCTGTCCCAAAGCCAAATGCAAAAGAAACTGTTTAGACTGGATTATACCTCTAAAAAAGTGAGTTTGAAGATCTATGAGGATAAGACAAAAATAATTAAGGTCAATGCAGCAAACACAGAACCAATCAGGCTGAGAGGAACACCACTGGAAGAGGTGGAGGTATTTACATACCTAGGAAGTATGATCAACAAGGAAGCAGGGACAGACGAGGATATCAAAAGGATGTTGGAGAGAGCGAGACAAGGTAAATTGGAACAAGAAATCTTAGGAAGAAAGTGGAGATGGGTGGGTCATACATTAAGAAAGCCACATGTCAGTTTAACCAGGCAATCGCTGTCATGGACACCCCCCCCCGCGGTAAAAAGCTGGAAGGAAGTGGAAAAGATTGCATAGGACAGAGCTGCTTGACGAGGGTTGGTTGATGGACTATGCACCCCTGGGTGATAGAAGACGAAAGAAAGTGATTCATTTTTAACCATTTTGTGGTTTTATCATATTGTGATAAATTTTTGGCCATGATGTGTTTTTGCCATATGGTGGATAATTGTTAACCATGTTGTGTTTCTTTTATATGGTGGTTAATTTTTAACCATGTTGTGTTTTTGTCATATTGTGGTTAATTTGTAACCATGTTGTGTTTCTTTTATATGGTGGTTAATTTTTAACCATGTTGTGTTTTTGCCATATGGTGGATAATTGTTAACCATGTTGTGTTTCTTTTATATGGTGGTTAATTTTTAACCATGTTGTGTTTTTGTCATATTGTGGTTAATTTGTAACCATGTTGTGTATTTGTCATTTGGAGGTTAGTTATTATTCATGTTGTGCTCTGGTCATATCGGAGTTAATTTTTAACCATGCTGTGTTTCTGTCATATTTGGTTAATTTTAAATATTGTGTTGTTTTTGAAATATGGGGGTTAATTTTTAACAATGTTGAGTTTTTACTATGTAGTTAATTTGTAACAACATTGGTTATGTTTTTACCATATGATCATTAATTTTTAATCATGTTGTGTTTTTTACCACATTGTGGTTATATTTTAACCAGAATGTGTTTTTATCATATGGTGGCTAATTTGTAACCATGTTGTATTATTTTATGTGGTGGTTAATTTTTAACATTGTCATGTTTTTATTACGTAGTCGTTTATTTTTAACTGTATTTTTAAACTATGTGATTGTTAATTTTTCATCATGTTGTTTTTATCATATTGCATTTTGTATTGTTGTGTTTTTAGAATTCTCGCTGTGTTATTTTGCCATAATTATGTTTTTACCATATATTCACCTTTCCGCTCCAGGTGAATTATTTGGCCAGCACTACAGCTGGTCCCTTTCAGGAAACCTGTGTTCTAGCATTTAATAATAGCTGTCCATCGTTGTCGATGAGGACCGCCGACATCATCCTTGTCAGAGATTTCCCTGTTGGGTGTGGGTGCGCATGTGGCTGAACAGGCCAATACGAGCACGAAAACATCTGCTACATATCGAGCACACGAGGTTTGTAGAAGGGGATGGTGTTCCCGCTGCTTGGGATTTCCTCGTCTCGCGTCTGTTCTGGGCTTTCACAACACGGTCATCTTCACCAGCAGCTACACCCGATTTGACTGCACTTCTCCAGTCAGATCTTTTTTCGCAAGACATTCCCAGGTGTGGATGTCTATCTGGCAACTTTTTAGTGAGTCCTTCAGACCGTCTTTAAAACGTTTCTTTGGGCGCCCTCTCTCGCGCCATCCCTCTCTCAGCTCGCCGTAAAGAAGCTTCTTTGGGAGCCGCTCGTCTGACATACGGATGAGGTGTCCGGCCCATCCTAGTCGTGCTTTTTCTAGCAGTGCATGGATGCTGGGCATGTTAGCCCTCGAGAGAACCTCGATGTCAGTGACACGATCTTGCCATCGGATGTGGAATATTCGCCTCAGGCAACCTGTGTGGAAGTGGTTTAACCTCCTTGCATGTCCAGAGTATACAGTCCAGCTTTCGCAAGCGTATAGTAGGGTTGAAATGATGGTTGCACGGTAGACTTTGAGTTTGGTCTTGACGCTGATGCCACGACGTGCCCAGACCATCGAGCGCAATCTACCAAAGGCTGTGCTGGCCTTTGCTATTCTGCTTGCCACCTCATCGTCTAGGCTGACAGATCTCGACAGCGTGCTGCCCAGATATGTGAATTTGTCTACGGCATTCAGCGTCTGCCCGCTGACTGTAGTCTCTGGTTTTGTGTACGGCATGCCTGGTGCTGGTTGGTACATGACCTCTGTTTTTTTGGCATTTATGGTCAGACCAAAATTTTTGCATGCGGCAGAGAACTGGTCCATTCCAACCTGCATGTTCAGTTCTGAGTTGCTCATTAGAGCGCAGTCTAGCATTTACAGTGACTATTTTATAGCAATGGCTTTACATGATGATATTGCTAGCACCATGCACAATTGTCTTAGTTGCCTTTGGTAGGTTACAAGGGCACTATTACTTTAAACCCAAGTACCACTCAAGTGACAAACTTTCTTTTCTACTGCTGCTCTTGCCTTGCAGCGTCGCAGAGAGGAGGTATGCAAAGACTTCTGGTTTGTGCTAGGTAGGGGGACTTGTGCTGCTCTGGCAGCGTCATGCGTTTAGCTGAATAGTCTAGCAGTTGCATAGTACTTATCTAAAGAGATACAACATTTATCCACACCATGCAGCGACTACACACAGAAAAATACAGTAAGCACTATCCTGAATGGAAACATAACATTATCTGTTAATATGCATATCAACAAAAAAAAACAAAGTACATCTAAACTAAATAATCATAATATTATATTGAGCTACATAGGAGGTTTTAAGCACTAGCTTTTGATGTTTCCCCCAAACTACATAACCCAGGCTCTCGACGCTGCACTCCCCTTATCTGCACACACAATCACAAACTCGTCCTCACGATCGGATTATGTCAGTCGTTCTGTGCATTCACATATAATCAGATCACCTTCAATCAGGTGATCTGTACATTCACATACAATCGGTTCACATATGCTCAGGTGATCTGTGCATTCATATGTAATTAGATCACGTCACTTATAGTCGAATCACATACTCACTTGTGGTCACATACTCAGTTGATCTGTGCTAGTACATACAATCAGAACACACATCGTTCCCAAAGTGTCCTACACATACCACACACATTCAGATCTCATCCTTAGGCGATCTGTACATTCACATACAATCAGCTCACTTAAAATCAGGCGATCTGTGCATTCACAGTTTACTTAGATCACTTCACATATTCACACGAATCTGTACATTCGTATGTAATTAGATCCCGCATCGTTCACTAGGTGTCCTTCAGGTACGACAAACATTCAGATCTCTTACTGTTCACAGGGTGTCCAACATAAATAGCTATAGAGTGACTGGCCAAAACTCAAGGTGAATGCTGGTCCAGTCACCCTGCAAGTTCACTCACTCTGACTACTGACATCCACTCTCCTAGCCAGTCTGTTTGAGTTCATCTTTGCAGAGTACATGGCTGTCCAATGGTCTTCTTTTGGTTTTCTGACTTAACCATCACTCTAATTTGGAACTACCCCCAACTAATTGTTATTGAATGACTATCCCCAAATCCCTGTCACTCTAAATGTCATAGCCGGTCATGGCGGCATCTGACTGTCACGCCAGAGTGGTCAGATACGAACCCCCACCTCAGATCCGAACACCCCTGCTGTACCAAACTATGTCTTCTACCTAAACCCCTCGTTTCCTTTGTCGACCTAGTGTCGAGACAGTGATTGACCTTGGCATGCATTCAGGCAACCTTTGTTCCAAGAGTTGCCAGCCCAATCTCCCCTGCCCTAAATGCCCATGCTCCAGCTGGAACTGTCACACTGCCGACATGCTGATCCCTCTATCCATTGTCACCGTGGTTTACCTCTTGCTTCATGATCCTGAAACCTCCATGTAGTATGACCTCGTTGCAGGTTGGTCATACTCCATCCTTGTCAGATGTCCAAATAGGGTCCAAGTTTGGTACTGATAACATAACATAGGGATGATCACTGTATTTATCACCATCTGTTTAGGGGATGTAGTGACACTTGGATGTTTCAGCATTGGTGCTAGCTGGTAGTGTACCTTGTTTATCTTTTTAATTCAGTTTTCCTATCTCTTTGTCCAGTCTGGTGTCGCCAGTGAAGACACTCCCCAGGTACGAAAATATTTGTACCTGCTCTAGGGTTTTGCTGACAGTGTGAAACTGCAATGTGTCGGTTGACTGCTATTTGTGTTCTAAATTGTGACTACATAGTGTTGTGCATGGAGCTACCCAGAGCTCGTCATGTAAAATAAATTGCTGCTGAAACCATCTCAGCAAGGGTGTATGTAAGGATGGCTGGTCCATGGGATGGCTGGTCCATGGGATGGCATACGCATAAGCGAAAATAAGATTTAAAAATAGGTTAAGGTATTTTCTCAGTAGACTGCCATCGGGGATAAAGTTTTTGAGCTTCATTGTACAAGAGCTCCGCATTTTCCGAAACCGTTGCTACAAGAGAGATTTGATACAGGCCTGCTTTGGAGATTATAGTGCTCATATTCTCTTCAACTAGGGTGACAAACAAGTGGATCATTGGTTTATTCTGTTGTTAAGCACAGGCCACTACTGCAGCTGGTCTCTTACACGAAGCCTGTTCAAGAGCTTTTACAGTCGCTGATTATAATGGCAATTTTTTTACATTATGCGGTTGCCAGCCCCAAGCACAGCTTTCTTTTGTCACCTTTTACAGTGTGCTTGAAAATTGACAGATCCTACTTATTAGAATACTTTATGTTATTCAGTGGGGAATATTATAATGTTCTGGCATTGCCACGGAGGATTTGTTCTCAACAAAGTGTGTCTTGAAGTGTTGGCAGGTTGAGAATCTCATTAGCCATTTTCTCTGCACCCTCCAAAGAAAGGGCGGAGAGTATGACAATGACTGCCCTGATTATTGAGGTCATGGATGGCCACCCCAGAGAACTGCTAGCTGTCATTGTTGGAAGCTGTTTATCATGAGTTATCCACTGTTAACAATGTTTCTTTGGTAATGGGTTGCAGTGGATTTTTTTATATTCTGAGGTGCACTGAAGCAGATGAACCTGGATTTCCTGGCTGTAGTGTGATGAAAGGCTTCTCAGTAGGCTCACCACTTTGTGTATCACTGTCTTGACCCACACCTCGTTGCCAAGGCTGCTGTAATACATTGTATTTCCTGATGCATGTCATGGATATGACGATCTTGGTCAAAATGTTTCACCTTAGCTTGATGTAAGGTGGAGTTTTGATCAGGGTGTTTCACTTGAGCATGACATGAGAAGAGGTCTTGGTCAGTATATTTCACCTGAGTCTGACATGAGGTGAGGTCTTGGTCAGTTTGTTTCACCTGAGTCTGACATGAGAAGAGGTCTTGGTCAGTATATTTCACCTGAGTCTGACATGAGAAGAGGTCTTGGTCAGTATATTTCACCTGAGTCTGACATGAGGTGAGGTCTTGGTCAGTTTGTTTCACCTGACTTTGATGTGAGAACGGAACTTGGTCATTGTACTCCACCTGGCCCTGATGTTAGTCATATGTCTGCCAACACTTCACTTTAAAATATTATCCACAACAGTTATATGTTTGTTTATATCCAATGCTCCCACAGGGAAACAGCGTTGGCAAGAGCAGCTTCTCACTAAGTGGGATGAAGAGCAAACTGTTTGGAGGCGATACCCCAGAGCAAAGGGAGACCAAGCTGAAGCAGTTGGAGGAACAGATTGTTCAAGCAGAGTCTGAACTTAAGAGAGTCCAGGAGGAGTCTGAGTGAGTTCTTCCTTCCTTCCTCTGTTTTCTTCCTTTTCATTTCATAATTCTTTGTTCATTCTTTTAATTTTTTTCTGTTTACAAAAATGTTTATTTCTCTTTAGTTTGTGCTTTATATTTTCATCTTTGTTTATTGTTTTTATTGTTTTTAAATCTTTTTTTTATTTTTTAAATTGTATTTTGTGTCTTCATTTATTTTTTAATGAAATATAGGTCCAACACAAAATTGGTCTTCCCCAACCAGCTTTTAGGGAAACCTGAATCCAGTTATTTGAAGTGCGGTTTAAATTGCAATACTTTTTACATGTTGAAGTTACTATCTCCCTTCACAACACTCCTCAGTTATCTTGTGTCACATGCTGGGATAGTTTCTGCTATGATACTTCACAATTAGAAGCCTAGAGTTGCTCAAAGGGCAATGGAGCATAGAACATTGACAAACTGTCTGCGAGACCAAATTCACAAAACAGAAATCAAGCATCAAACACCTTCAATGGCATCGTAGATACTGCGTTGTTAAAAAAAAGTATAGATAGACCAGGCATGTGGTCTGCATTCCTGACAATGGATGGACATGAAAAGAGATGTCCTGGTGGCCCTACAACTTGAAGTGCCTCCTTGGATGTTCACTAGTGATATTGAGATGTGGTCTGAGTAAAGCCTGGTCATTCATTCATAACTCATAACCCCTCTCTGTACATAGGCCATTGGCCACATCTCGCCAGCATACTCGGTCCTGGACTGCTCTTTCTGCCTGTCTTCAGGTGAAACCGTTTAATTGTAGCTCCGTCTCACATTCTCTTCTCCATATATTTTTAGGTGTACCTCTCTTTCTCTTCCTTTGAGGATTCCATGTGAGAACCTACCTAGCTATGTTGGACTGTGCCTTCCTCAGCATTTTTTTTTTTTTTTTTTGCGTTCGCCTTATTTATCTATTCCCCAAGGCGTGTGTGCGTTACACTGTGGTTTTTATTTTGCGCCTGTCGGCCCAGTGCATCCGACTTCAGCATGCATTTTATGTAAGGGTCTGCTTCCTCCTGCATTTTCTAAGGGTTTGCTTCCCTGGGGTAACGGCCGGTGCTGTGATGGGGATCGAACCCAGCACCTTCTGGTTGTGAGCCGTGCCACTTAACCACTAGGCCACACCGTCCCCTCCTCAGCATATAACTTATCCAACCCCATTTTTTCTCTCTTAATTTGTTGTTCCAATAACTGTTGCTGGCTTCCTTCCCACGGGTTGTCATCCCTGACCATGTCCTGCTGCTTTAAACCCATTATCCTTCATAGGCATCTGTTAACCTTTACCAGGCTGCACTAAGAAATTGACGTTCAGCAGATCATATTTTACTATGGTTGTTGACTTTGAGAGCATGTGACCATTATATTAGTTGGCCAATATTGTCAGTTAAAATGATTTTGTTGTGTGTAGACATAAATGAATAAAGAACTTGTTGGTGTTATTGTTTTTGATGCGTATGTTAGTTTCTGAGATACATGAAGATGTAGGTGAAAATTTATAAAAACAAAGCACAAATATTTACTCACTGATTGGGGAACATCACTCCTCATATAATCAATCAAAATCACAACAAAAAACTTACTGTTCTCTTTAGGATAGACCTATCTGTTAGTTTTAACTTCAGACGTATTTATGAGCTGCAGTGGTCATCGATCCATAGCTGATTGTTAGCGTCAAGGCTAGCAAACCAGAGCTGCCAAGACCCTTCTACACCTCCACGCGGTGATCCTAGATAACAGGCTGCAACAGAGCAGACTGTCTAAGGAGAAGGGATCGAAGAGGGAATGCTAACCCGGTACTCAAAAAATGATTGCTGAAGTCGGATGTGTTGGACCGAAAGGTGCAAATATCGCAGTCAATCTGTAAACTATGACACAATGCATTCCGTTCTCTGGATTACATTCTGCTACTTAAGCCCTTTCATGGTTTGGTAGCGGGAGATTGAGAACGAACGAAGCCAAGACAAGACGTATTTATTATATCTATATGAATGAACTAAACAGAGCTACCCCACAAAGATCTTCAACAACTTACTTCACCATCCCCAATAATGGGCCGAGTCCATACTGATTGAACTAGAAGAATATATCCTTTCAAAACTCTGTTTATCAAGGTCGATCTACACTATCCCAACCTAAATTGGTAAAGACAGAAGTAATGGTAGTTTACTATCAAATCAGCCGAATTTTCATATTTGTCTATGGTGCACCCTTTGTGTTATATAAGATAATATTGCCACTTGTCAATGTCAGTCAATTTTCAGCAACCGGTGGGCAAACTTATTTTTTTTAACGGCAATAATAACAGACTGCAGAGCGGTTAAGGTTAATGAATGACTATGTTAACTCACCAACATGGTACTCCAAGATAAAAGACCAAAATGAGTTTAAATAACATTTTGTTACCTGGCATTGGACACTTGTTTTGCCTGTTTGAATATCATGATTACAGATGGGGCCCAATTCACAAAGCTGGAACTTTACACAATGAAGTCTCTTAACACATTATCCACAATGGCAGTTTATCCTACAGCCTGCACTTTTACTGAAGCAAAGAACTGAACTGGTCACCATAGCTGAGAGCTCATACAATGAAGTCTTTAACATGTCATCCTCAGTTTTGATATTTGTTAAGGGACTAAGTAAATAGCCAATTCAGTCATGACTGATTATAGTAGTCCCTTTCAGTCATGACTGACTATAGTAGTCTCTTTTAGTCATGACTAACTATTGTAGATGTGTGGCAGAGTCCAGGTTTCACTGAGTAGTTACTTATCTAAAGTGCTAAAACATGCATCCACACCACGACACTATTGCATACAGTAAATAACACAGTAAACACTCTCCAACATGTGGCATATGTTAATAACACTTACAATCAAAAACAATATTAGCAAAATTTTACAGAAATAAAATTAACAAAAAGAACAAAATACATCTGAACTAAGTAATCCTAACATATATATTGAATTACAGTGGAAGTTTTAAGCACTAGCATTTGCATATTTTCTCCATACTACTTAACCCAGTTCAAGCCGCTACACTCCCCTCACCTTATCTGCACACTCAACACACTCTCTCAAACTTGCCTTCACAATCGTATTATGTACTCTGTCTTTCTGTGCATTCTTCCACACTCAGATCCCTTCAGTCAGGTGATCTGTACATTCACAATTACTTCCCATTCACAATTACAATTAGATCAATTATCATCAGGTGATTTGTGCATTTACAAATATTTTGATCACGTCCTTCTAGTCGGAATCACATACTCACATATGGTCACACACTCTTGTCGATTGGTGCATACACATACTTCAGAACACACATTGTTCACTCAGTGTCCTGCACGCACCACACATTTTCAGATTCTCTCATTATCTCTCACACAAACTCCTAGTCAGCCTGCTAGCTAGTCTCTCTCTCTCTCTCTCTCTCTTTCTCTCTCTCTCTCTCTCTCTCTCTCTCTCTCTCTCTCTCTCTCTCCAGGCCAGTCTCTTGAGTTCATCTTTGCAGAGTATTTTATAGTCTCAAGCAACTTCATAGCTGTTTAATGGTCTTCTGTTGGTTGTCTGACTTAGCCAGCCATCACTCTAGTTTGGATCTACCTCCAACTAGTTGTCATTGGACGAATAACTCTGAATTCTTGTCACTCTAAATGCAGCAGAATGTGATGGCCTCTGACTGTCACTAACCCCCCACTACCCAAATCGGAACGCCAGAGTGGTCAGCTCCTAACCCCCACCCATACCAGACACATTTCTTCCCCCTAACCCCTCATTTCCTTTGTCGACTTAGTGTCGAGACGGTGATTGACCTTGGCACACATTCAGGTAACCTTTGTTCCCAGAGTCGCCAGCCCCATCACCCCTGCCCTTAATGCCCATGCTCCAGCTGTAACTGTTACAGTCTCTTTCAGTCATGACTGACTATAGAAGTCTCTTTCAGTCATGACTGACTATAGTAGTCTCTTTCAGTCATGACTGACTATAGTAGTCTCTTTCAGTCATGACTGACTATAGTAGTCTCTTTCAGTCATGACTGACTATAGTAGTCTCTTTCAGTCATGACTGACTATAGTAGTCTCTTTCAGTCATGACTGACTATAGTAGTCTCTTTCAGTCATGACTGACTATAGTAGTCTCTTTCAGTCATGACTGACTATAGTAGTCTCTTTCAGTCATGACTGACTATAGAATGATGTGCCTTTATAGCAGTAGCGCTATACTGAGTTTTTGGTTTTTATTTTCTTTGTGGTATTGTCTTTTCACTTTTCCATGTTGTAGGAGTTCTTGTTGTCCTGTCTTAAATGGCCCTTGAGGGTGAACCTTGATATTGATATGTCTGCACTTTGTTTTCTCAGCATGACTCGTGTCCTGTGCCTGCATGTCTGTTTACACATGTCTTTGAACCTCAACTGTGGTCAATCAACTGTTCTTTTACCATCAGCAGGCTGTCCATAGAGAATATCTTTGGAAATATGACTATCTTCCATGTAGCAAACATGATCAAGCCATTGTAGTCTTTGCTGTTGAAGGAGAGAGCATACTTAGTAGGAGCAATAAAGGATTACAGGATATCTATATTCATTGTTGTTAGTTATGTGTCATTCTATACTGCTCTTTTTCCCTGATGAAGTCTTTTTGGTTGTAAAGTAGGTTTTTCTATGGTATGACTGCTCCTTCCAGTTGACGTAGCTGGAAATGGGTACCTGATGAAGTCAGGATAAATTTAGGTGTCACAGCAGGAACTGCGAAGTTCTTTATTGTTGCCACTTTAGACAATAAAAGGGGCTGAACAGATATAGGGGCCGGCCTGGTGCAATCAAATTGGTTCTATGAGCCATTTCTATGTTCTTTGGCCTTCCTTGGCATCTTTTTCACTTTGTCTCATCACAGAGGTTGGCTGATGGTACTGCCCTGTGGCTTTCTCATGGTATGTAGCCAATATAACCTTCTTCCTAAGATTTCTTGTTCTGTCTTTGTCCTGTTATCTCTCACAAGCTTCCATTTGTTTTCCTTGTCGAACCACTTCAGACCCAGAATCTTTCTCCGGGATGTGTTGCTGAAATATCTTAATATTGAGTTTGGTTATCTGCCATGTTCCTGCTTCATATAAATGGACCTGACCTGACTTCACATTGGAGTTGAAGATCCTTAGCATCGTTTGGATATTTTCCATATGGCTTTAATCACGACATACACCACTCTTGGTTTTTGTAATCTGCATGTTTTTATGTCTGCACATCTGGGGTTGCTGTGTACACTCAGTTATGTGATTATCATCAATCTAACCTCCACTCCACTCACCACTCCACTACACTCTGCATATTAGGTTGTTCATCGAGCAAGCACTGAGGGATATTGATAGGTTCCAGAGACAGAAAGCTAAAGACCTACAGGAGATCTTCACCAATTATGCAGTGCTGCAGATCAAGCAGTGCAAGAAGGTAGATGTGACTTTATTCCTCCGTCCATGTACATTATGTCTGTTTGTGTAGATCAGTTTTAATCAGCTTTTTGTAATGGATGAACTCTGGATGTAATGGATGAACTCTGGATGTCATTTAATTGTCAGGTCTCTGGTGAACTAACCGCTGCATAAACATTATTGTTATTTATGGATCACAAAACATTAGCACAATCTGTAAGTTGTAAATGTACAGTATTCCTTCTATTCTGAGACTCCATCTATTTTAAGATAAACCGGTTAATTGAGCACGATAAACACACAATAATATGATTAATAAATTTAAAGACACATAATTAAATTATTAAGGACATGAAGTATTTATAATAAAAATATATATATATTGATATGAAGTTCTAAATTCTGTAAATGTGAAGGGAAAAATACAACGTAATTTTGTGTGTGTTCACCACATCATTTCTATTTCTGTTTGTGTACTCACCAGGTGAGTTTATTCCTGTTTGTGTACTCACCAGGTGAGTTGTATTCCTGTTTGTGTACTCACCAGGTCAGTTGTATTTCTGTTTGTGTACTCACCAGGTCAGTTGTATTTCTGTTTGTGTACTCACCAGGTCAGTTGTATTCCTGTTTGTGTACTCACCAGGTCAGTTGTATTTCTGTTTGTGTACTCACCAGGTGAGTTGTATTCCTGTTTGTGTACTCACCAGGTGAGTTGTATTTCTGTTTGTGTACTCACCAGGTAAGTTGTATTCCTGTTTGTGTACTCACCAGGTGAGTTGTATTTCTGTTTGTGTACTCACCAGGTCAGTTGTATTTCTGTTTGTGTACTCACCAGGTGAGTTGTATTCCTGTTTGTATACTCACCAGGTCAGTTGTATTTCTGTTTGTGTACTCACCAGGTGAGTTGTATTCCTGTTTGTGTACTTACCAGGTGAGTTGTATTTCTGTTTGTGTACTCACCAGGTGAGTTGTATTTCTGTTTGTGTACTCACCAGGTCAGTTGTATTTCTGTTTGTGTACTCACCAGGTAAGTTGTATTCCTGTTTGTGTACTCACCAGGTGAGTTGTATTTCTGTTTGTGTACTCACCAGGTCAGTTGTATTTCTGTTTGTGTACTCACCAGGTGAGTTGTATTCCTGTTTGTATACTCACCAGGTCAGTTGTATTTCTGTTTGTGTCCTCACCAGGTGAGTTGTATTTCTGTTTGTGTACTCACCAGGTGAGTATTCCTTTGACTTATTCAGAGACAAGTTTAACACACTCACAACATACATAAATAGAAACCTGAAGACAATAACTACATTAAGAGTATGCGACCGATATTCTGCCATATTGAATATTTTTTTCAAAATCTGGATCATCATAGCTATACAGCATAGGGCAAACACATGTAGTCCATTTGAACTGTAGCTGATGTATTTGCACGCCATCAACTTCCAGCCAATAGAATTGTGAAAAGTTCAACAAATATTTAAAACAGACATTTTAACGCAAATATTTATATCTTAAAATATATTTAAAACGTCAAAATTTGTTAGAATTTATCCATGACAATGTTTGAAATTTGTCTTATATGTCTTCCGCCAGGGTATCGCTGTTTGGACCAGTGCTAAAGATTGTTTCAGTAAAATATAACTGCTGTTGACAGGAACAAATAGTTGAAACAGAGAGATGAGTCTGTGGAGACATAGAAGAATGGAGTCGGATCTTGTGCAAAGGGATGAAAACAAATATGGCAGTCTTAGAGAAGTTAGCTGTTAGGCAGTTACATTATTTGTTTTACTGTTTCAAAAATAAATTCATAACAACATGCTGGAAGCCATGTTAGGAGGAAAGGTGGAGGGCAAATGTTATAGGGGAAGACCACTCTATAGGTGGAAGAATAATTCAAGATATGGACAAGCATTAAAATGTTGGAGATTCATTACGTCTGCTCTTCAATATAAAGATGATAATGACTGATCTGATCTTTAGCACGATATTGTATCTGTAAAGTAGTCATTTATACATTTTTACATTTATATTGTTGCATCAGTCCGAAACTTAAATACCACTTTATATTGCTGTTTTACTATTTTCTTTTTTTTATTTCTCTTGTCTTTTCTTCTCTCTCTTTTCTTGTGAACAGAGTAACAGCAATGATCCAAAAGACAACTGTTTTAATCATCCAGCACTACTCTTCTTCTGTTTCTTGATCTGCTTCTCCTTCCTTGCTCGCCATCAGACATCCACACCAATATCTCCAACAAAGCCATGTCTGTGTCTTGTCTTTATGAGGCGAGTTGCGCTAGTGTGTCCTGCTCCTGGGGGGTCCAGTCGGTCTGTCTTCAACATGCATTTGTTTAGTCTACTTCCCTTAGCCTTTGGCTGTTCCCCAGTTTAGTTATTCGATGTCTGAGCTGTCTCTTCTGGGAGGGCAGCCAAACTGACCCCAGTCTAGTTATTGATTGTCAAAGGTGTCACTTCTGGGGAAGGCAGCCAAACTGGCCGCAGTCTAGTTTTCTGATGTCAGACCTGTCTCTTTTGGGAAGTAGCCAAACTTGCCCAAGTCTAGTTATTTGATGTCTGAGCTGTCTCTTCTGGGGCGGGCAGCCAAACTTGCCTCAGTCTAGTTATTTGATGTCCAAGCTGTCTCTTCTGGGGAGGGCAGTCAAACTGACCCCAATGTAGTTATTTGATGTCAGATCTCTCGCTTCTGGGAGGGCGGCCCAACTGACCCATTGAACAGTTCTACCTGAAAGAGCTCCTTGCAAGTAGTTTGGAAAGTCTGTGAGAAGGTCTCTGGAGCATGGTCACTGCTAGCTAGTTTCTGGGGCATGGTTACTGCTAGCTAGTTTCTGGGGCATGGTTACTGCTAGCTAGTTTCTGGGGCATGGTCATTGCTAGCTAGTTTCTGGGGCATGGTTACTGCTAGCTAGTTTCTGGAGCATGGTCACTGCTAGCTAGTTTCTGGGGCATGGTTACTGCTAGCTAGTTTCTGGGGCATGGTTACTGTTAGCTAGTTTCTGGGGCATGGTCATTGCTAGCTAGTTTCTGGGGCTTGGTTACTGCTAGTTAGTTTCTGGGGCATGGTCACTGCTAGCTAGTTTCTGGGGTATGGTCATTGCTAGCTAGTTTCTGGGGCATGGTCACTGCTAGCTAGTTTCTGGGGCATAGTCATTGCTAGCTAGTTTATGGGGCATGGTTACTGCTAGCTAGTTTCTGGGGCATGGTCATTGCTAGCTAGTTTCTGGGGCATGGTTACTGCTAGCTAGTTTCTGGGGCATGGTCATTGCTAGCTAGGTTCTGGGGATGGTTACTGCTAGTTAGTTTCTGGGGCATGGTCATTGCTAGCTAGTTTCTGGGGCATGGTTACTGCTAGCTAGTTTCTGGGGCATGGTCATTGCTAGCTAGTTTCTGGGGCATGGTTACTGCTAGCTAGGTTCTGGGGCATGGTCATTGCTAGCTAGTTTCTGGGGCATGGTTACTGCTAGTTAGTTTCTGGGGCATGGTCACTGCTAGCTAGTTTCTGGGGCATGGTCACTGCTAGCTAGTTTATGGGGCATGGTCACTGCTAGCTAGTTTCTGGGGCATGGTTACTGCTAGCTAGTTTCTGGGGCATGGTCACTGCTAGCTAGTTTATGGGGCATGGTCACTGCTAGCTAGTTTATGGGGCATGGTCACTGCTAGGTAGTTTATGGGGCATGGTCATTGCTAGATAGTTTCTGGGGGGGAGGGGGGGGGGCCAAAAGCTGGACAAGTGATGGTAGATGTGAGAGGATTATGAAGAAGAGAAAAGGAATGGCCAAAAGTGTATTTAATCTGATGAGAAATATAGTGGCTTCCAGGCAAATGATCGTTACATTAAATATGAGACTCATCAGGTGTTATATATTCTACATTATTATACGGTGCAGACACATGGACTATGGACAAACAGTTGGAGAATAAATCAAGGCCCTTGAAATGTGGTTATACATAAAAATGTGTCGCATTTCATGGAAATAGAAACAAACAAATAGTGACGACCTGACAAGAGTAGGCACGGATAGAGAACTTTTTATAGACATTAAAATTAGGCAAGTCAAATATTTTGGACAAATAAAATGACACGATATTTTATTGAAAACAATACTGGAGGCAAAGGTTGAAGATAGGTGGACAAGAGGCAGGCAGCGATGTAAGTGAGATCGCAACATCAAATGATGGACTAATGTCAGTCTGGTAGAGTGTACCATCAAGACAAGAGGCAGGCAGTGATGTAAGTGAGATCGCAACATCAAATGATGGACTAATGTCAGTCTGGTAGAGTGTACCATCAAGGCAAGATACAGAGGATATTGGAGGTCCATTGCAGTCAACCTTCGTTGTGGACACGGCACTTGAATTGAATTGAAGCTGTATGTGGCTGCTGTAAGGTGGCCCTAGGGTTTGAGTCACTGCTATAAGTATTAGCTGTGGAATGCTCTCCAGCTTAGATATTTCCACTCTTGACCAGTCCATATCAACCACTCGGAACATGGTCTTTAAATGTACTTCTCTCTGAGTTTATTGCCACAGCAATGCTTATATACTGATTATTCTCTAAGCTTTGTTATTTCCTTCTCCCAAGTATCTACATTTCACATTCAGTTTTACTACAAGCGTCTGATTTTTATCTCAAAACATATTCTCTTGGTTACTATTTTAACACTTGGTCTCCTTATACAAGTCACAGGAACGGAACATTACTACATATTCAATTAAATGTCTGAGAAAGGGCATCCCATGTCACCACGATACAACAAATGAAAAATGGCTACATTAGAAATGTCTGAGAAAGGGCATCCCATATCACCACGATACAACAAATGAAAAATGGCTACATTAGAAATGTCTGAGAAAGGCCATCCCATATCACCACAATACAACAAATGAAAAATGGCTACATTAGAAATGTCTGAGAAAGGCCATCCCATATCACCACGATACAACAAATGAAAAATGGCTACATTAGAAATGTCTGAGAAAGGCCATCCCATATCACCACGATACAACAAATGAAAAATGGCTACATTAGAAATGTCTGAGAAAGGCCATCCCATATCACCACGATACAACAAATGAAAAATGGCTACATTAGAAATGTCTGAGAAAGGCCATCCCATATCACCACGATACAACAAATGAGAAGGCTACATTAGAAATATTGTGATAACTGCTAGTTGTGGTTCCTGGACTAAAAGAGAATAAAACCACTGTTTCCTTCTTTGCATGTCGTAAGAAGTGTCTAAAGAAGGTTGCGCATGGAACTGGCAACTTCAACATACAAAAACCATTGTTACAAACTGCACCACTAAATGCAGTGTTTGACCTATGCTTCAACAAAATTAGCGATGGGATTTTGATTGATTGAAATAGCAAAATAAGATGTTTGGGTCATCTCATGAGAATGCAACTTGATCAAATACTACTGCACACATATAGCACAAGAAGTCCTGGTTACCAGGCATGAGGGAGAGCATGTGAAAAACGGATAGATAACAACACAAATCTTGCAACAATGCTGGCTTACTACAACTGATGCTACACACACTTGACTAAGAAAGTCATTTCAGTTCCCAATGGTGCTTAACGACACAAGTGGGTGAAATAGTAAGTCAAGTCAAGTGCTGTAAAGTTAAGTACTGTCAAGTAATGTTAAATGAAGTCAAGTCATGTACTGCTAAGCAATGGTAAATTAAGTAAAGTCAAGTAATATTAATGACGTAAAGTAATGTTAATGAAGTCAAATAATGTTAAACGAGGTCAAGTCAAGTAATGTTAATGAAGTCAAGTCAAGTACTGTCAAGTAATATTAATGAAGTCATGTAAAGTAATGTTAATGAAGTCAAGTTAAGTACTGTAAAGTAATATTAAACGAAGTCAAATCATGTCAAGTACTGTAAAGTAATGTTAAATCAAGTCAAATAATGTTAAATCAAGTCAAGTAATGTTAAATCAAGTCAAGTAATGTTAAATCAAGTCATGTCAAGTAATATTAAATGAAGTCATGTCAAGTAAAGTACTGTCAAGTAATGTTAATTTAAGTCATTGTCATGTCAAGTACTGTCAAGTAATGTTAAATCAAGTCAAGTAATGTTAAATGAAGTCAAGTCAAGATATGTTAAATGAAGTCATGTCAAGTAAAGAAATTCAGAGTAATATAAGGGGCTGAAGCAGCTCTGTGAATGAGCTGACAGCAGCCAGAGACTCTTAGCTGACTGCTTGCATCACGATCAGCGAACCAGCTAAGCTGCGACCCTGGCATAAAGCTGCACTAGTGTAGTCTGGCGGGAGGAATAGTGATCCCAGTGGGAAGGCATACCCCGGTTCCCCAAAAAGCCTGCTGAAATCAGATGTGTCAGGCCAAATGGCCGTCATAGCAAAGTGTGTAGACTGTCAATCTACCGACAACCATCACACCCCTCCTAACCCATGCCTTCCCTCCTTAGTAGACTCTAGCTAAGAGTATAAATGGCATGCTGAAATTTGTTTGTTTTTAACTGTCAATGTTCATTATTATCAACTGAAACCATAATGTTTGTGTTATAGTTATTGTTGTGAGGATGATGAATAACATCAAGCTCTCTGTCAGCTTGTGAATGTTTGTTACAATTTTAATAACAAGTGATAGTGTTGTTTAAATGGTCTACTGTCATTGGTCAATATTAACAGCATATATCATAGTGCTAGATAAAGGTTCATTGTTATTGTTCAATAATAACATAACATCTGTTTGTCCTTGTTATTAGTCTAAATAGTATTGTTATTGGTCTGCAGCCATTGGCCAGTATACATCATAGTGTGATTTAAAGGTCTGCAGCCATTGGCCAGTATACATCATTGTGTGATTTAAAGGTCTGCAGCTATTAGCCAGTATACATCATAGTGTGATTTAAAGGTCTGCAACCATTGGCCAGTATACATCATAGAGTGTGATTTAAAGGTCTGCAGCTATTAGCCAGTATACATCATAGTGTGATTTAAAGGTCTGCAACCATTGGCCAGTATACATCATAGTGTGATTTAAAGGTCTGCAGCTATTAGCCAGTATACATCATAGTGTGATTTAAAGGTCTGCAACCATTAGCCAGTATACATCATAGTGTGATTTAAAGGTCTGAAACCATTAGCCAGTATACATCATAGTGTGATTTAAAGGTCTGCAACCATTAGCCAGTATACATCATAGTGTGATTTAAAGGTCTGCAACCATTAGCCAGTATACATCATAGTGTGATTTAAAGGTCTGCAACCATTAGCCAGTATACATCATAGTGTGATTTAAAGGTCTGCAGCTATTAGCCAGTATACATCATAGTGTGATTTAAAGGTCTGCAACCATTAGCCAGTATACATCATAGTGTGTTTCAATGGTTTGCAGCAATTGACCAGTATACAGCATAGTGGGTTGTGTAGACCTGCAGCCATTGGCCAGTATTGGCAATATATAACAGAGGGCTTTTTATGTGTCTACTTCCATAATTCAGTACATCCAATAGTACTTTCTGTAGGTTTACTGTCATTGGTCAATATTGGTTTATATATCACATTGGGATTTTTGCATAGGCTTAATGACATTGGTCAATTCTGACAAAACATCCGATGATCTTTTTTATAGTTAATTCTACTGCCATTGGTCAATTTTAGCAATATGTTCCATAATGCTTGTTATAGATCTACTGCTATTGGTCAATTTTAGCATACATACTGTATTCTCTGGTAGAACTGTGCTATTATTGGTCAGTAATTGTGATTGATCACATGACCACCTCCTCATATTATCGTGCTCAGTGCAATACATTCCTTATGTTCTTTTTATTGTTGATATTATTTGCATTTGTTAGCTTAGTAACATCATTATTGTTCTACACTACTTTGTGCTGTGTTTTGTCAGTACAAGATAACACATAGATCTAGTCCATATTCTCATGTCATTATAGAGGCACAGTTTCCTATCTGAAACCATTGGGATTGGATAACATTTAGGAATTTTGAATCTTTCAGATTAGCAATCAAATGGGTCAGAATGGTTTAACTTTGAGAGGTGACTAAAGAAGTAGTGAATGTTGCTGGCAACCTAATCATGTAAAACTATTTTTATGAATCTGCACTGCAAATTGCTGAAATCAGGCTGGTTTTTCATATAGCATGTAATTTTCAGATTGTCACTCACATCACAACAACTCTGTGAGATGCTCGATCTTTGGTCAGTTCTTCTGGCTCCATGTCTCACATCTCTGATTTCACGTATTCATCTTCTCTTGTCTACTTGTACCTTGTTTTCCAGGTACCATACCCTCCAGCATCATTTGTTCCAAATTATTGTGATGTTTCATCTGGCCAAAGTAATTCAGCTTTCTAGAGGTTTACGAGCCAACGAGTTCTGCATCCAATTCCTCTGTTTTTCTTCTTCGCTGTCTATCATATTCTCAAAACAACATTTTAGTCGTGCAACATTTTAGCTCAAAGGATTTAATTTTTTTCTTTAGTTTTCTTGTGATGGTCCATGTTTTGCAGCCGTACATTGCCATAGGAAAATTGCAAGTGTACAGGATTTTTATCTTTGGTTGTTCGTTTCATATAAGGGAGCCACGTAGCGCAGTGGTTAGCAAGCTGGCTTTGCATCTGAGTGGTCCTGGGTTCATTTCCCAGTTGAGGTGGCAATGTTTTTTCAGACTGCAACGGCTCCCGGGTCGACCCAGCCTTAAATGGGTATCGGTTCAGTCCGGAAAGTAAAAGCGGCGAGGGAGAGGAGATGGCTACTGCCCTCATATAGCCGAGCCTTTGAAATATGAGATCGCTAACACCTCACACCACACCCCTACGGCAGTAATGCTATAGGTTACCATACTTTACTTTACTAGTTCGTTAGTGTTCTCCCATAAGGCCACATTTTTGTTAACCTCTGCGTTGTCACAGCCATTCTTCTTCAGACTTATTTTTTTTTGCAGTCTCCATTGTACCTTATAATGGGGAATAGATATTCAAGTTTTGTGAAATTTTCATTTTTTGTCCTTTCCTTGGGTAACTTTGTGTCTGTTTTTTATCTTTATTGATGGTCATTGCCTTTGTTTTACTGATGTTCAGGTAGAGATTTTGCACTTCACTGTGTTTTTAACAGATAGAACTTCTGTTCTAGTCCCTCCTCTGGACTGCTTAAGAGCATAACTGTCAGCAGTATATTTGAGTTCTGGTGTTTCATTTCCATTGACTGTAAGTAGGTCACACTGTTAACACATTCATGATCAATCTTGAATGACATGTCTGCACTCAAAGAATCTACATCACAAATGATGACAAGGAGGACATGTGGTTGCAATAAGTGATGCAGATTGTATCACAATATTTGGGCTCCTGAAAAATCACGCACCAAGGTTATAGAAAAGAGAAAGACTGGGTCATTTACATCGTTGAAGGTAAAGCCACCAGCCAACTAAACCAAAAATCCCTCTCTCCAGATCTAAAAAACTAGAGTTAATTGACAAAGCGAGTGACAATTGAGATCAAGCTGTGGAAGAAGCCTTGTATACCACATATTTTCTTTGCAGTCAAGCGGAACGAGTGTTGTCACGTATGCCTCGATTTCCGTGTCTCAGAGCTCAGCGATATTCGACCAAAAATGGCCATATATTTTTACTAGATGATGCAAAGACTGCGAACAAAATACATTGTAACTTGCGAAATACAGCACTCAGATGAATAAAGACACTCTCACAGTAAAGCAGCTCTACAGGGCAACCAATGCTTCTCTATGGTAGTATTGAAATCCTTCAAAACGTTTCTAATCTCTGCCACACCCAGCTGATTGATCTGGTAATACTGTACTCTATCGGGACCTGGGGTTGTGTTCTTGTTGAATGTGCCACTTCTGCTTCAGTTATCAGGTTTAGAAAAGCCTCTTCCCTGATGGCAGTGTCTAGAGCACATTTACAAATATCCTAGCGCACATCTTTAACTTCTTTGTCTGTCTATGCAAAGGATCCTTCTCTTCTATCGTCCAGGACATTCCTATGAAGTCCTCAATGAGGTGGCTTATATTCTTTCCATTCCTCTTTGGATGCATGTGCCAGAACTTCTCGACGGTATTATCATTACTCATTATCTTACCAATTCATCCTATCTCATTTTTGTGTCCCTCACTAAGGGTTTAACAGAATTGGTGGTTCATCTTATTAACCTCGTTGACCTACTTCATAATCTGTCTCTCACGGGCTTTCTGTCACTCTTTTGTTGCCATCTTCATTTCCATCACCCAGTTGTCTGACACAGTTTATATAGAGCATTGGCCTAGTCATGTGCCTGAAATTTGAAAATCTGTTTAGGTTTCAGGATACAAGGCAAGAGAATTCATTCTTTCTCTTAGCCAATTACTCTAAAATATTTAAATCTATTTGCCTCATAAGCTTGATGGTCCGAAAGCATTTATGAATGTTGTGACCCACATTTTAAGTCATGGGTTGCAACTTATGAACCATCAAGATGTTGCTGTAGTCAAGGGATGAGGCACTCACCTCTCAAACTGATGAATGGAAATGGTGAGTGAACGAATTCCGCAAGTTTCAAGCGACCCCTGGTCTCAGCGGAGGTGGGACCAAAGTACCTTTGTCCTGAATTACATCCAGTCATATTGATATATCTTGCCACTGGTCCAAGGTAGCTCGGGACCAGAGAGTGAGGTTGATGACCAGCACAATCCCTCCCTCACTATAATCCTCATACAGCGCAAGTTATATCAAGACAAAACCATCTGATGATGTCGCCATCATTGCTTGTGATGGACAACTAAGTAACCACCACCTACCCATATTTTACTGCTCGCAAAAAATCAAAATCTTTTCCCAGGTCTGCTGTTGTTCTGATAATAATTCAAGTGTGTGTTTCAAGTCATACATATAAAGACATGATTTTAATCAATGCTATTGGTTTGTCCGTCTATTAATAAATGTTCTGTGATTATTAGGATTCACCTGTTTCCTTCAAGGGAAGCACAGGGCACCACTAAGCTGGCCCTATGATGGAAAAGCTACATTTGCAGTAGCATTTTCAATATCAATGATTTTTATATAGTGAGGTTGCTGGTCCTATGTACAACCTTTTTTCACCATTTGTGGCATGCTTAGAAGATTGCAGTGGTCGTTTTCTTTTTGACCCAGGTATGACTCTGGGAATGTATATACAGTACAGGTAATAAAGTTATGGACATCTGTGTTATATTATAGGGACCCTAACTTATTAGCTAAATATGAATGTTCCCTGGCAGTCACTCACTAGCATGGTCTCTGATCCCTGTCCGAGAGATGGTTGCCAAAACAAAACATGTTTTAAGTAGTCGGAGTTGACTAACTTATTGTGTTCATGGTGCAACTTTATTTTCTTCCCTTTCTAAATAAGTCTCATCTCATTCCTGAATAGATCTCGTCACCCCATTCCTGAATAGATATCCTCACCCCATTCCTGAATAGATCTCGTCACCCCATTCCTGAATAGATATCCTCACCCCATTCCTGAATAGATCTCGTCACCCCATTCCTGAATAGATCTCCTCACCCCATTCCTGAATAGATCTTCTCACCCCATTCCTGAATAGATCTTCTCACCCCATTCCTGAATAGATCCCCTCACCCCATTCCTGAATAGATCTCCTCACCCCATTCCTGAATAGATCCCCTCACCCCATTCCTGAATAGATGTCCTCATTCCCGAATAGACCTCCTCACCCCATTCCTGAATAGACCTCGCCACCCTAATCCCGAATAGACCTCGTCACCCCAATCCTGAATAGGCTTCGTCACCCCAATCCTGAATAGATCCCCTCACCCCATTCCTGAATAGATCTCCTCACCCCATTCCTGAATAGATCCCCTCACCCCATTCCTGAATAGATGTCCTCACCCCACTCCTGAATAGATCTCCTCACCTCATTCCCGAATAGACCTCCTCACCCCATTCCTGAATAGACCTCGTCACCCCAATCCTGAATAGGCTTCGTCACCCCAATCCTGAATAGACCTCATCACCCTAATCCTGAATAGGCCTCGTCACCTCAATCCTGAATAGGCCTCGTCGTCCCAATCCTGAAAAGATCTCGTCGCCCAAATCCTGAAAAGACCTCATCACCCTAATCCTGAATAGACCTCGCCACCCTAATCTTGAATAGACCTCATCACCCCAATCCTGAATAGACCTCGTCACCCTAATCCTGAATAGGTCTCGTCGCCCCAATCCTGAATAGACCTCATCACCCCAATCCTGAAAAGACATCGTCACCCTGATCTTGAAAGTTCTCGTCACCCTAATCCTGAATAGATCTCGTCACCCTAATCCGGAATAGACATCGTCACCGTAATCCGGAATAGACCTCGTCATCCTAATCCTGAATAGACCTCGTCACCCTAATCCTGAATAGACCTTATCACCCTAATCCTGCCTATAAAGTACTTTATATATAATCTCTCCTTATGTTTCAGGAAGAAACACAGTAAAATAATTTGGAACTACATTTAAATAAAGACAGTGTTCTTAATTACATTTTTCAGCTGTAAGATCAGTAGGATTTTGCTGCAATTACTCAATCAAAACCTTGTCAGTTCCCTGTAGAACATAGGTCTTCAACAAATAGATGTCATGAAATGTTGTCTATACCTGTTTAAGTTTTTATGGCTTAAATTTCCTGCAGGAAGGAGTAGCCAGCACCATGCCCAACTCCCTTTAGTCACCTCTTATGGTATGCCTAACACGCTAGTGTTCTTTGCCTCTATTTTATTTGGTCATGGAATCAACATTTGATGTGAGTCCCTCCAGACGTGAAGGCAAGGTCATTTTTACCACACATAACTTGAGATAGTTCCCTCTGGTTTGATGTGACATGGAATACTTTTTCAATAAACGAGTTCAATTTGACCAATTTCTTTGTTAACAACACAGTCATGGGTACTATGGAAAACTTTGGGGGAAACTTTCTTCACATCATTATGGGAGTTTATAGCCTACTACACGCTTTAGTTGACCTAGCTGTAAATGGATACCTGGCTTACTGGAAACAAAAAGACAGCACAGAAGGGATCTGGCCACTCCACTTTATAAAAAGCTCAGGCCTAGTCTGTAATGAGATCTTACAGACTAGGGGACTGTCTATATGGTGCACAGTACATTAAAAGTAAGTGACCTACTTTTGCCATATCCCTAACGTAGGGTGTGCTATATCCAATGTCTACTAAGTATATGTGTAGTACGGAGTAGTTTTTGCATAGTTTGCAGAATTTTGTCAAACTAAAATGGCCGAGCTAGCATCACCCCAATAATTGACATAGAACGGAGACTAATTTGTTATCCTGGAAATCTAGCAGATTTCGTACCTAATGCATGATGGGCTTCAGCTGATTTGATAATGGGTGTCAAACCTGGTACCTTTCCCTTGGGAATTGGATGATCTTACTGCTCCACTACTCAGTCACTGTTAGAATATTTATAGTGCTTTAAGGCTCATTGCTAGTTCGTCCATTTCATTCGGAATGCGTATTGTAAATGTAGAAAAGTTTCATGACCTACTTAGACAGCCTGAAGACACTCTAGTGCCTTCATGACCTACTTAGACAGCCTGAAGACACTCTAGTGCCTTCATGACCTACTTAGACAGCCTGAAGATGCTCTAGTGCCTTCATGACCTACTTAGACAGCCTGAAGACACTCTAGTGCCTTCATGACCTACTTAGACAGCCTGAAGACACTCTAGTGCCTTCATGACCTACTTAGACAGCCTGAAGACACTCTAGTGCCTTCATGACCTACTTAGACAGCCTGAAGACACTCTAGTGCCTTCATGACAAAACTTGCAGTCTATCACCTACTCATTTCCCAGAATCTCTGATAGCAAGATTTGTGCCTATATTTGTGTACTTAAGCTGTATTCAATCAGACTCAGCCGTAACATTTTTTGCTGTTTCATTAATGTCCATTCAGTACCATAGTGTTAACCTTTTGGTTACATTTTATTTTAATTGTAATGTTTATTTTTAGTATTTTGATTAATGATTCACCTTCTTTGCTTCAAGCGAAGCATAGCAGCTCTGCTACAACTGTCCCTTTACGTTATTCTTGTACCCGAGCGTTTCAAGTTGTGGTTTCAGTAGCAGTGATCATTAGTTGATTTAACTTAGTTTTTCTTTGTCAAACAAATTTTTTAAAATTTGTTTCATTTAAAAAAAATAATTTAAATTTGGCATTATTTAAACTATTCTATTAATTTATTTTCTTTCCATTGTATAGTTTGTTAGTATGTATATATATATGTAGGTGAAGAATTATATATATAAATATATATATATCATTCTTCAACTAGTTAGTATTCTTCTACTCCTGGAGAAGTATGTTGTTGTTGTATATACTTGCAACTGAGTGTGCTGACACAGAGATGATTGTAGGAATGAGAGACCCCTACCTCCTTGTGGCCTCCATGCAAGCCGCTATTGGGTAGGAATAAGTAACAAAAGAAGAGGTGGTTATGTTTGAAATGTATGCCCGGCAGCAGCCAGCTCATTTCAACTGTCAAGAGTTCTTTTACATGCACAGCGTGTTCACAGGAACTTTTGAGTTTAATGTCTATCTCCAACAGGAATAGAGCAGAGCTCGTCAACCTATTTTTAGTTGGCGCCCACTTTTATCACTTCCGTGAGAGTACATTTTCCTTACTGCCCACTACAATCTAATATGAAGAAAATTGTGTGATCACCCACTGAGTGTGTATTTTGGATGTTGATAATACATCATCATGCAGCATGCCCTCGGCAGAACATAGCTCCCATCATAGCTCGTCTGGAAAAACACTTGATCTCTTGCCAAATCTCCACAACCTGCTCCAGAGTCATTCCCAAGCATGTCTTGACATCCTGGTGCCACCATTTTCTTGGTCTGCCTCTGCCTCTCTTGTCAAACACCATACCTTCGATTACAGTTCTCTCAAGACTGTTGTCTTTTGATGTGGCAAAATTATTTCAATTTTCTGTTCATGGTGAAATTTATGAACCAGTTCTCCTGTCGAATATCTGCATTCTTCTATTCTTTTGTCCATGGTATTCTAAGAACTTTCTATAACATTTTGATTCAAAGGACTCAATTCTCTTCTGTGAGGTTTGGGTAACTGTCCGTATTTCACAGCCATATTCTGTCACGGGAAAAAACCAGGTACTCAAAATGTTCACTTTTGTTGGTTTGCTTGTATTCTGCCATAGTTTTCTCAGGTTGTGTAGCCTCTGCATTACCATAATAATAATAATAATAATAATGTATTTTAAATACAGAATGTAATCATTCTACTACTGCCCACCTGAAAGCTAAAATCATCCACTAGTGGGCGCTAGCATCTAGGTTGAAGAGCACTGTTTTAGAGCTATAAAAATGTTTGTCTCCGATAATTCTCTCGTCACTTTTTCCAACTTAACTAGCCCAGAATTGTCTTCTTCTTTCGTTACTTATTCAAAAGTAAAAGAGAAGAAGAAAGTTATTATATAATTTTGTTGTCAATGGCAGTTATTGTTGCGGACATATTTTGTGCACAAATGTACATAGAGGTGTTGAAAGTGTTCAGTAAACCATAGTAACGGTCTAGATTTGATTGATTCAGTGTTTTGCTCCAAGTGAAAAGCCCCTGTATCTGAGCATCTACTCTGTTTACTGCAATAGCAAGGGTGTTGTGTGGTAAAGGTAGTCCCATAGTAGACACTGCTGTCTGGGATGGAGTGTTAGAGACTTCATTGTATGTGTCCACATCTGGCTTGTGAGGTAGTCAGTTCCCTTCTTTGTTGCTTTTCCTTCTCAAATAGTAAACTGAGTAAACATTGACAGCTGGGTCGGCTGGATCATGCCTGTAACAGGGGTTGAACCCAGTACTTTTGCTGCATAAAGCGACTGCTGTACCACTATGCTGATCAGATGTTTTACAACGGAATCAAGAGGACACATGTTCGAACCGCGGAATGGGCTTGTGTTTCATTTATTAGTGGGTGAAATAAAACCTAGCCTGCACACTTTAAGACAAGGGCAAGCTGCCTTTGTTCCCCAAGCTTATAAACTCCCACCACCTCCTCCCCCTGAGCAATGATAACAGTGTTAAAAGTGTTTTGTTTTATTGTTAGTGATGATGATGATGACTGTGTTCATAGATAAATTATTGTCAAAATTGTGACATTTAATAAATGTGATATGTGTCTGGTCCATATTTGGAGAAAATATTGTTATCTTTTCATACATACGTATATGCAGCCTTGACCTTGAGTAGTTCTCTGGGAATAGAGAATAAGGCCACTGTTTGGTTCCTGTCGTAAGAGGGGACTAAACAAGGTTGTGCATGGACTTGCAATCTCACCCTATAAAAACTATTGATATGAGACTCCACTGGAATCAGGCTTTCCTATAAACTGGTTAGGGTAAGTCATATCCAGTGTTGGACCTATGCTTCAACAAATGGTGTGATAGGATTTTGATTGATTGATATGCAAACATTTCAGGTGGCTGGCACCTGAGGAACAACGAGTAGAACAACTGTCAATCAATTGTATGACACAGGCAGAGAGAACAGTTGAACAGGTGGCTACAGTTGAGAAGAATTGGTGCTCACTTACAAATACTCCTAGGAAGGGAATGCAGAGAGCGGTGCAACAAGAACGAAGAGCTCTAGGTTATGAAGCTGATAAATAATAACTCAGGATAGTGATGCCATCATACATACAGATGGATTGATGCTATCCACACTAGACTTGGATAATATGAGGGACATGTTGGTCACACCACACTAGAATTGGATAATATGAGTGACATGTTGGTTACACCACACTAGAATTGGATAATATGAGTGACATGTTGAAGTCTACCAATATCCGCAGTTGAATAATGTCACCGCAATAGATGAATGAGAAATTTACAAACTGCAGAACTTTTAAATGTAATGAGGGTTGTGTAGAGTGAAGCTCGTGAGAGGATAGGGCAGAGTGTGTATAACCAAGGAGCTGCAGGCACCATCAGTATCCATACATGTCAACATTTGCGGAGAGAGACTGAGCACCTATGTGTATGCCTGGAGTCCAGTGAAGTTGATTCTTAAGAACAAAAGAGTGAATTAAGACATAACTTTATTCAATGAATTCTGTCACATGCTTCGATTCTGTCATTTGCCTCAACTCTGTCACTTGCCTCGACTCTGTCACATGCCTTGATTCTGTCACTTGCCTCGACTCTGTCACATGCCTCGATTCTGTCACTTGCCTCGATTCTGTTGTTTTTCTCTATTCTGTCACTTTTCTCAATTCATTCACTTACCTCCATTATATCACTTACCTCCATTATATCACTTGCCTCCATTATATCACTTACCTCGATACATATCCATCATTTGATGTTATCATCCCATTTATACTGCTGTTGTCATCTGCCACACCTGCCCTTACCTCTCCGTCCAGACCCTTTATGATATGGCCGCAACATTTTAGCTGCCCGACTTCAATTTCCTCGTGCAATAATCCAAATACTTCCATATTTGTCCTCTCTTTCTATGATATGTCTCAATTCTTCTGTATATCCACACTTGAAATGCTTCTGTCTTCCAACATGTCCGTGTTTCTACACCTTACAGTAATGGAGCGTCTGCCATCATTCAACTATTTGCTTTAATAAGAATCATAGGCCATCGCTACAGCTGATCCCTTTTAAGGGAAGCCTATTTGTAGCCATTCACCTTTCTACCCCAATGTGAAGCATTGTCTTCAACTGAAGCCAGTACTGCAGCAAGCCTGTATACAAGTTTTTGCAGTAATAGTAGCCTATGACTGACTAGGATGATGTGGCGTTGTAAGGGTCATTCTCGTCTCGAGATTTGTTGGTTTTCTTTCTCCTTCAGGCGTTGTCGTTTCACTTCATGTGTTTTGTTGACACAGCTGGGTTAGGTTGAAAGCCTCACCAGGTCGCAAACTTCTCCATGTCACTTCACCAGGTCACAAACTTCTCCATGTCACTTCTCCAGGTCACAAACTTCTCTATGTCACTTCTCCAGGTCACAACCTTCTCCATGTCACTTCTCCAGGTCACAACCTTCTCTATGTCACTTCTCCAAATCACAAACTTCTCCATGTCACAAGCTTCTCCAGGTCACTTCTCCAAATCACAAGCTTCTCCGTGTCACTTCTCTAGGTCACAACCTTCTCCAGGTCACTTCTCCATGTCACAACCTTCTCCAGGTCACTTCTCCAGGTCACAACCTTCTCCAGGTCACTTCTCAAGGTCACAACCTTCTCCAGGTCACTTCTCCAGGTCACAAGCTTCTCCAGGTCACTTCTCCAAATCACAAGCTTCTCCATGTCACTTCTCCAGGTCACGACCTTCTCCATGTCACTTTTCCAGGATACAAGCTTCTCCAGGTCACAAGCCTCTCCATGTCACTTTTCTAGGTCACTTCTCCAGGTTACCACTAGGCATGAGCTTCTTCAGGTCACTTCTCTAGGTCACAAGCTTGAGCATCTTTCTGCGGAGAACAGTCTATTGCTCATGCAGCAGCACCGCCCCCACCCCTCTCCACATAGCTGATTGATCCAGGGGAACGATATTAGCGGAACAACCTGGAATAAGCGACATTGCAGGAGTTGCCACTTAATTGCCATAGGGACACCTTTTCAGGATTTGTCCTCAGGGTTTACTACTAGAGCCTTTCCAGTGAACAGGTATTACACAATGCAGTGGCTGATTATAGTAGCAATAATTTTTACGTAATGAAGTACCTAGCCGCAAACACAACCCTCTTTAGTTGCCTTTTATGACTTTATAGGAATGCCCCTATTTACTTCATCACGGATACCACCCGCTTATGTACTAGTTAGAAAATATATTAGCAACTTTAGTACTAATATTTCAATACCAATCAGCTGGTCTATTTCCTAAACTTAACAGAGACTCAAGAAACAAACACACACCATCATTGAATGAGGCAACCCATATGGAAAATAGTACAGCAATCAAGCTTCAATTTATTCTTTTAATAATTTGTCCTCTCGAGAAAGTGCTCAAGTTTCCAACATATAAAACGTTATGACAAACATATGGATTTGTAACGTTATGACAAATATATGGATTTGTCTCTAACATGTTCAATTCTACGAAGGGCAATATCCCAGCAACAAAACATTCACATACCATTCACTTCCCCAACCAATTCTTCCTTTCCTTCACCATTTATTCATCCCTGATGAAAACCCTTTGGCTGTCTGGTTTTCAGTGAGTATACTGTCCTCACCTAGAACTGGCTCGTATCTGTTTCACTATTTCCATTCCGTTTTACATTTGCAATATTATCATTAATTTAATTCACTTTGTAACCACCCATCCATGACATTGTTATCCATGCACCACTAATCCATTAACTCTCAAATTTATTCAACCATCCACCATTTCTTCTTCTATCCACCATTTCTTTAATGGTTCCTAATTTTTGTTGATGCTTGAAACTCATATGTTTAAACAGGCAGGTGCATGCCTTGTGTCAAGTAGCCATAGTAAGTTCTTTCTTTGATTTTTTCTTGCCGTGCTCTACTAGACCTGCAGGAGGGTAGGCAGGACGGCAGGCTGTATATTGGCTAACCATATCATTACTTTTAGAATCTTGTCCAGACAGTTGTCATCTATTTTAAACTGCCAAACGTTCTTTTATGGTTACAGAGTGTACGTGGAATCTCAGAGTTTTATCGTCCATCTCCAATAAGACTATAGACTGGTCCCACTTTCCTTAGGAGCAAGGTATGCTTAAAACTTATGAGGTTCGAAACCCCCACTGTTTAGCACATTTGTTTCTTGAGAAGTAATCACATTAGCTCTCAGCTGTATAGTGTTTTCATCCGTTCATCATGAATTCATTCTTCCCAATTTCATCAACCATCCACAATATCTTCATGGGGGATAGAAATTCTAAACACCATTGTTACTGCAAATGCTTGCTAACAGGCTTCCTGAAGGGGGCAGCTGTAGTGGTGCCCTATGCTTCACTTGAAGCAAAATGGCAAATCATAATTTTCAATTCATACAGTCCTGACCTATGGTTTTAGAAGCTTTCATTCCTAACACTGTCAACACATTCCTATGTTGTGTATAGAACAAAATAAATGATAATTCAGTGGTCTCAAGGTAAGGTGTCCGCCTCGGATGCCGGAGGTCGCGAGTTCGAATCGCGTTGAAGACCCAGATTTTTTTCACGTGGATCTTCTGGTAAAAATTGCTCTGATCTCTGGATAGTGAGATGGGACTCCCATGTTCAGTGTCGAGCACGTTAAAAATTCCCTGGCAGTTGGAAATCAAAAAGAGTAGGCTTAACGGACACTGCTCCGGACAAAATTCAAGTTAAAAATCTACCCATATTATTTGTACCCATTTCCCAGGTGGTTTGTTAAGAGCAGTTATAGATGGCGGCTAACAAGCTGCAGGTCTACTTAGCTCTAGTCTTTGAGTCTATTAAGGGACTCACACATCTGTTAAACCACTCTCCAAAATACTGATTGTATACAGTCTGTGTAGAGTCTTCTAAACCGGTATGAAGACGTTAAATTCAGTTAAGTTATATCCAAAGACATTTGTTACGGCATTTTTATATTGACAACTGACTGATCCTGCTCATGAACTTATAATTATGATCATGTTTGGCTTCCCGGAGCCAAGAACTATTCAAGGGTTTCTTAAAATAGGAATATAGTAAGGCTGACCATGACGTACCTCCATGAGGGACATCCTAGAATTCATGACAATATTCCAGTCATTGAATTGCCTGGTGTTGACCAGGATTGAGTAACCACACCACAGAGATCCAACTTGATGATTCATTTTGGGAGCAAAGAATAATCAAGCTCAGGTGAAACATACTGATGAAGGTGGGAGAGATGAGTAACATCAGGGTCAGGTGAGATATACTTATCAAGGTAGGAGACAAGAGTAACATCAGGGTCAGGTGAGACATACTGATCAAGGTGGGAGTGAAGAGTAATATCAGGGTCAGGTGAGACATACTGATCAAGGTGGGAGAGAAGAGTGACCAGGGTCAGGTGAGACATACTAATCAAGGTGGGAGAGAAGAGTGACCAGGGTCAGGTGAGACATACTGATCAAGGTGGGAGAGAAGAGTGACCAGGGTCAGGTGAGACATACTGATCAAGGTGAGAGTGAAGAGTAACAATCAGGGTCAGGTGAGACATACTGATCAAGGTGGGAGTGAAGAGTAACATCAGGGCCAGGTGAGACATACTGGTCAAGGTGGGAGAGGAGAGTAACATCAGGGTCAGGTGAGACATACTGGTCAAGGTGTGAGTGAAGAGTAACATCAGGGCCAGGTGAGACATACTGGTCAAGGTGTGAGTGAAGAGTAACATCAGGGTCAGGTGAAACATACTGATCAAGGTGGGAGTGAAGAGTAACATCAGGGCCAGGTGAGACATACTGGTCAAGGTGGGAGAGGAGAGTAACATCAGGGTCAGGTGAGACATACTGGTCAAGGTGTGAGTGAAGAGTAACATCAGGGCCAGGTGAGACATACTGGTCAAGGTGTGAGTGAAGAGTAACATCAGGGTCAGGTGAGACATACTGGTCAAGGTGTGAGTGAAGAGTAACATCAGGGCCAGGTGAGACATACTGGTCAAGGTGTGAGTGAAGAGTAACATCAGGGTCAGGTGAAACATACTGATCAAGGTGGGAGTGAAGAGTAACATCAGGGCCAGGTGAAACATAGAGTTATTGTTAATGTATCCTATTTGTAGCTTTTTCAAGCGCTGGAACCTCAGCTGTATAGTTAGAGCAGAATATACTTATGAGAATCCTAATTATGGCTCAACAAATTAACTTAACTTAGCTTAATGACTTTTTACTGATTTAAAAGATTCTGCAGAGTCTGTGTACAACCAGTTTCATGTACCGGTACATTTCTTTACTATAAATGCTATGCGCATCCTATCTATTCTTAAATGCATTAATTGTTCCTGTGGCAATGCATTCCAAGCATTCACCCCTATCTGGCTAAATAAATATGTTCTAATATCTAATCTGGACCTTTCTTTAGTTAATTTGTAGCTATTCCCTCTTGTTCTTGTAGATGGTTGTATTTTGAAAAAACTCGTCATAGTCTAATTTATCCTTCCTTTGTTTATCCTATAAACCTGTATTAAGTCACCTCGAATTCTTCTCTTTTCTAGACACTGTAGGCAGGTTTTTCTGAGTTCTGGAAGGCAGGAAAGTTACACAAAAACCCTAGATCTATGATAGTAAAGAAACTTGGCCCTGGCTGAGAAAGAGCAAACAATCAACCACTCAAGATGAATAACACCTGTACCAACAACAATATTCCTGTACTTCACATTATGTCGTACATTGTTCCAATATCATTTTTTAAATGGAAAATAAAAGAAATGTACAGCAAATAATGACACCAACTTGTTTACAAATCAGTCAGTCTATTCTGACAATGGCCATGTCACAATATCTCTACATAATATATGTCTTAATATTCATGTCACAAAGTCTGTCTCATATTATCCATGTCATAATGTCCATGTCACCATATTCATATATCATTATTCCAATCACAGTATCCATGTCACATTGCCATTGTCACATTATCCATGTCAAAATGTCTTCGACATAATGTCCATGTCACAATATCCCTGCCATAATGTCCATGTCACAATATCCATGCCATAATATCCTTGTCACAATATCCCTGCCACAATGTCCATGTCACAACATATTTGTCCTAATTTCCATGTGACAATGTCTCTGTCACAATTTCCACATCATTCTGTCCATGTCACAATGTCATCAGCATAATGTTTATGTCACATCATTCTGTCCATGTCACAATGTCATCAGCATAATGTTTATGTCACATTATTCTGGTTAAAGTATCCTTGCTGCAATGTCCCTGTCAGTGTCCATATGACAATATACCTGTCATAACATCATTGTCACAATATCCCTGTCACAACATCTCTGTCACAATAACAAATATTTACAATAAAATAATTTGTAAAAATTTAAATAAATTAAATGTTTTACAATACCAATAAAAAACATAATGAAATTGGAAATAATGAATCAGAAGAAATATCACCAGTTGAAATTGAGCCTGTGACAGTACTGAAAAATAACATTAGGCAGTACTGAGAAATGACAGACAGTACTAAGAACTGAGAACTGACATGAGACAGTACTGAGAACTGACTTGAGACAGTACTGAGAAATGACATGAGACAGTACTGAGAAATGACATGAGACAGTACTGAGAAATGACATGAGACAGTACTGAGAAATGACATGAGACAGTACTGAGAAATGACATGAGACAGTACTGAGAAATGACATGAGACAGTACTGAGAAATGACATGAGACAGTACTGAGAAATGACATGAGACAGTACTGAGAAATGACATGAGACAGTACTGAGAAATGACATGAGACAGAACTGAGAAATGACAGACAGTACTAAGAACTGAGAAATGACATGAGACAGTACTGAGAACTGACTTGAGACAGTACTGAGAAATGACATGAGACAGTACTGAGAAATGACATGAGACAGAACTGAGAAATGACAGACAGTACTAAGAACTGAGAAATGACATGAGACAGTACTGAGAAATGACATGAGACAGTACTGAGAACTGACTTGAGACAGTACTGAGAAATGACATGAGACAGTACTGAGAAATGACATGAGACAGTACTGAGAAATGACATGAGACAGAACTGAGAAATGACAGACAGTACTAAGAACTGAGAAATGACATTAGACAGTACTGAGAAATGACATTAGACAGTACTGAGAAATGACATTAGACAGTACTGAGAAATGACATTAGACAGTACTGAGAAATGACATTAGACAGAACTGAGAAATGACATTAGACAGTACTAAGAACTGAGAAATGACATTAGACAGTACTAAGAACTGAGAAATGACATTAGACAGTACTGAGAAATGACATTAGACAGTACTGAGAAATGACATTAGACAGTACTGAGAAATGACATTAGACAGTACTGAGAAATGACATTAGACAGTACTGAGAAATGACATTAGACAGTACTGAGAAATGACATTAGACAGTACTGAGAAATGACATTAGACAGTACTGAGAAATGACATTAGACAGTACTGAGAAATGACATTAGACAGTACTGAGAAATGACATTAGACAGTACTGAGAAATGACATTAGACAGTACTGAGAAATGACATTAGACAGTACTGAGAAATGACATTAGACAGTACTGAGAAATGACATTAGACAGTACTGAGAAATGACATTAGACAGTACTGAGAAATGACATTAGACAGTACTGAGAAATGACATTAGACAGTACTGAGAAATGACATTAGACAGTACTGAGAAATGACATTAGACAGTACTGAGAAATGACATTAGACAGTACTGAGAAATGACATTAGACAGTACTGAGAAATGACATTAGACAGTACTGAGAAATGACATTAGACAGTACTGAGAAATGACATTAGACAGTACTGAGAAATGACATTAGACAGTACTGAGAAATGACATTAGACAGTACTGAGAAATGACATTAGACAGTACTGAGAAATGACATTAGACAGTACTGAGAAATGACATTAGACAGTACTGAGAAATGACATTAGACAGTACTGAGAAATGACATTAGACAGTACTGAGAAATGACATTAGACAGTACTGAGAAATGACATTAGACAGTACTGAGAAATGACATTAGACAGTACTGAGAAATGACCTGTGACACAATCAATGTGATCACCCCGAAGTCTTGTATACTGCAAGATTATTGGACAATATTATCATCTTTATAGAAGCTCACCAGAATGGTATCGAAGGTTGTAATGATAGCACCAGTCCAATGGCCTAACAGGACATAACAGACAACTGAATAAGGTTGATCATGGAGTTAGCATCCTCATTATGTGAAACCACTGATCTGCCAGCCAAAGTGCTTTGATAGAGGCTTAGTGTAAGGAGAGGGGTACCTTTCAGCAGTAGTCTTATACTTCATATGGACTTAACCTGGAAATAATTATGGTGATTATAAATGATGATTATACATTATTTATAAATGGTGATTGTGATTATAAATGATGATTACAAATGATGATGATGATTACAAATATTGATGGTGACAATAAAAAGGAAGGAAACTGAGACAGGCCAGACAGAACAGAACGAATCTTCAACAAATACAGAAATTGCACAAGAGAAATCAGAAGAAAGATAAGAAACAGCACATAATAGACATGTAATAAAATACAGGAACTCCAGGGGCAGGGGAAGGAATGTGAAGCATTCAAGGAGATTAGATCTCTGACTGGAGAATTCATGCCATCTCTACAGGCAATAAATGACAGAAACAGAGCAACTATGACAGAAAGCAAAGACATTCTAGAAAGATGGGTGAAATACTGCAGAGACATGTACGGGGACGACACAAAATAACGAAGACATACTAACAAATAATGAAGAAGAACCAGATCCCACGTTGAGCGAAGTTCGAGCAGCGATTAAGGCGGTGAAAAAATGGAAAACCCCAGGTTGCAATGATATACCCGCTGAACTGATACAAGTGGGAAGAGAGGCAAACATTCACATATACCACGCAGTCTGTAATAGGATCTGGCACAACACAGAATGGCCCAAAACATGGAAACGATCTGTGTACATCCCCATACCTAAGAAACGGAATCTAAAGTTATGTACAGACTATCACACTATCCCTTGATAAGCTACGCCAGCAAGATCTTATTGCGTATCATCATGAAAAGAATAGAAAGAAAGCTGGACTATGAAATAAACGAAACGGAAGAAGCCATATCTTCAACATGAGAAAGATCATCGAGAAAAGCAGAGAATTCAATACCGACCTGTATGCTTGTTTTATAGACTACTCCAAAGCCTTTGACTGCGTAAAACATCAGCAAATGTGGAACATTATAAAAGATATGGACTTCCCAACACATCTGGGTCAACTAATAGAAACCCTCTACAGGGGGCAGCAAGCAGCCGTCAGAATACATGGTGAAACCTCAGATTGGTTTGAGATACACAAGTGGGTCAGACAGGACTGCATTGTTTCACCATACTTGTTCAACATATATGCGGAAAACATCAGGAATGTAAAGGTAGAGCCAATTTCGACAGACTTTGATCCTTTCACAATAGGAGGAAAGGAGATAGCAGAAATACAATCTACAGGCGACACAGTTTTGCTCTCAAACAGTGCCAAGGGCCTAGAACTAATAATGACATCAGTCCAGAAACATAGTGAAGCCCAGAATCTCTACCTGAATATAAAGATAATGACAAGTGATAAGACAAAAACTCCAACCTAAAATCGAGATTGCCGCTGAAGAGATTGAAAATGTTGCACATTTTAAATATCTGGGATCAATACCTAATAATAGTGGAGACTGTACAAAAGAAGTAAGAAGACGACTGATTATGGCAGTGCAAAAGATAAGGAGTATACAGAACCTATGGCATAATACAAACAAAGAACTAAAACCAAAGATCCTAATAACATGCATGTTTCCCGTGGCAACCTATGGATGTGAAATATAGACGATTACAAAAGCAATAAGAACATAGATCGGAGCTTTTGACAACCAGCGCTACAGAAGAATCATGAAAATCCCATGGACAAAGAAAGAAACAAACAAGTCCGTTCGGCAAGACCTGAATGTAGAGGAGAATCGGCTCATAAATAAAATAATGACCTGAAAACTGAGGTTTTTTGGACACGTCAAACGACACAACGGACTGGACAGAGTGGTTATGGAGGGCATGGTCACTGAAAAGATAGGCAGGGGCCAAATGAGAAGATGATGGACCTCAGGACATCAAGGAAACGCTGGCTTTGACCTTGGAGCAGGCTGGAAGACTGACGAAATATAGAGTTTCCTACAGACAGGCTATCATGAGAGCGACGTTCTGAAAAGGACATGCTACATGATGATGATGATGAAGACTATAGAAACATTCCCCATGCAGACAACTAACCAGAATACTGCCGGGGCATCGTAGGAAGGATAGCCACAGACTGAGTTTGGTGCTGCCATGGAATACATCCTTATGATCACTGACTGCCATTAATCAAAGCCCTGAGACGGAGCAGATCGAGCAATCTATAATGTCCAGTGGACCACAATAGGTTCTGTCCATTCTGTTTGGGCCAAATAAATGATACAAATTTGAATAAATGAGAGTAATATAAAAGAAAGTGTGGATATCAGAACGACGTACCTAAATTTAGGACTGCATTCCCAGGAACAGAAGTAAGAGAACATACCAGCTGGGCTAAGGACCTGACAAGACAGAACATATCCAGAGTGAGAACAAGACAGGGAACATCCTGATGGCAGAAGATGTTACTCAGAGATGGACAGAATATTGCTCTCAGTTATATAACGTACAAACCACTGAGGATCCTAGAGTGACATTTCTAGAAGACCCGCAAGAAGAAGATGATAACTTCACCATCCTACATGAAGATGAAGAGATGGCGGTCAAGTCTCTCAAGAAGGACAAGGCAGTATTGGTGCCCCAATGACCTTTCAGGTTACGAGACTGATGATGATGATGATGACGAATATAAATAAATCTATTTATTAATTGAGGATGTGTATCCTGGTCTGTTAAGTAAAAGTATGTTGGTCATAGACACTCGTACATGTATCTTGGGTTCAAGCTTCACCAAACTTGGCATACAGATCCATTTCAATCCACAATAGAGTCAGGAAGCAATCAAGGAATATTGTGTATATTAAAACATTTTACAAAAGCAGTATAGAGAAATTTAAATTGTGATGTCATTGAGCGGTTCGTGTTCAACAATTACACAGAGAAATAGCATTGCAAGATAGTTTCTTTAGTGCTCAATAGGAACCTGGAAGATCCTGTTAAAATGTGGTACCTTAGTAAGGTATGGTGAGGGAGTGCAGTGCAGATATGAGGGAGTGCAGTGCGGATATGAGGGAGTGCAGTCCGGATATGAGGAAGTGCAGAGCGGATATGAGAGAGTACAGTGAAGATATGAGGGACGAGTCTGGAGAACAGGGCATACAAAAATTCAGTACTTGCATAAAACTGTCCCAGCAAAGCTGGGCACGGTAACCAATACTTAATTTGAAAAATATGAATTAGAAAAATATATAGAAAATATATGGGTATATATATATATCAAATTTTGTATATCTCTAACATAAAGTATGCAATATTTTAAATAAATTGTTGGCATTAGCTACGGCCTACATGAAACATCTGACATGCAGGTTAAAGATTCTCCATATCTGGTTTAAACCGAATCAACAAAGGCAGGTCTATTCTTCTCCTGTATACCTCTCTCGTGTTGTCTTTTCTTTAGACTTCTGGTAACTGCTATAGTTTAACTTGGCCTGTTCTTCTAGCTCCCTACGTATCTGGGTAACGGAAGCATCTATATTCTTGGAGGTCACTAGATCTGCCTGTCCACAACTCAGGATCCACTTGTTGGTGAGAACATCGATTGCTGTAAAACGTCTTCTTCTGTCGACAGTGAGTAGTTGTCCAATCAAATCTTTCGCACCTGTGAAATGGAGATTGGGAATCATTTTGAAAATATGGTACAAGTAATAGACTTTACATTGTGAATATGGCACCTGTAATAGACTTCACATTGTGAATATGGCACTTGTAATAGATTTCACATTGTGAATATATTACCTGTAAGAAAGTTTACATTGTGAATATGGCACTTGTAAGAGAGTTCAGATTGTGAATATGGTACCTGTAGTAGACTTCACATTGTGAATATGGGACAAGTAATAGACTTCACATTGTGAGTATGGTACAAGTAATAGACTTCACATTGCTACAAGTAACAGAAATTCCTCTATATCATCTTTATTTCATTCTCCATGAATCATAAGACCATCACTCAGAATAGCTCCTTAAAGGTAGTCTGTGCCAAACAACTTTTGTGTGCTATGACAGTAATGGTTTTTGAATCAATTTGTATTACCATGCCATGCACAACCCTCTTTACTCATGTTTTATGACATGCAGGCTAGTGTATTATTCTTATTATTTCTTCTCCGCTAAAAGTTTACATTTTTTACACTGCAGCGGGAACAGAAAATCAAAATTGTTTCAAATACAAGTAAAAGAAATTACATTGTGTATATATTGTGCTGGGTAGCAGAAACAGCATTTCTAATATGTACAGGTAACACAAGTTATATTTCTAATATTGTACAGGTAACTGAAATCACATTTTTATTATTGTTTAGAAAATTTTTATTAAATTGTTGTTTTTTTTTAGACAATACAGATAGTAGGAATCACATTTCACATTCTGAATGTATACATAGGCAGGTATGTGCGAGTCTTATGCAGACAGAGGAACAAATTCATATATGTATCCTCGGGTCTCTTAATGTGGAGAAACAAACAGGACAATTGTAACCTTCCAAGAATAACATAGTAGAAGACTGAGTAGGGTTGTACATGGCAGTCTCATCATGCAAAAACTTGTTAGAGAAATCACCATACAAGAGCACAAAGGCTTTGACATAGGCTTTCTGTAAGGAGGCCAGTTGCAGTGCCATGTTGCTTACAAAACATTGGGTGCATCACTGCACATTGGATTGAATACAGGAAGTCTGTGACAGCATAATTTGTGTTATCCTTCTGAAGTGGTTTCTGTAGTAATATGGATTACATAAAGAGATTACTAGTCCCATCCACAGCCTACCTTAGTCACATTCTTAAGGCCAATATGACTAGTTTTATTAATGAGACATCAGCAGTCCTAAGTCTGAACAAAGTGTCAAATGTAGACAATTTTGATGAATCAAAGATAACATGCAAACAATTTTGATGGACAAAGTGACTAAGGGTGACATGTAGACAATTTCTATAGATCAAGTGTCAAGTGAATAGAATTTGATGGCCTAAAAGAAAAATGACAGATATTCCTTAATAGGCATCTGCGAAGAATAGAGAGATTGATATAGTATGATAAGATTACTAAAATGGAACAATTGGAAAGAACCAGACAGATATGATAGGATGTTAGAAGGAACTGGAGTTGGATAGGACACGCATTACAGAAACCAGGTGATAGAATTACAAGGCAGTCTCTGTCCTGGAATCCCCAAGACAATAGAAACAGGGGCATACCAAAACCGTCACTGAGAAGAGCTTGAAAAAAAGGGAAGGAGAGGGGAAGATGTGGATAGAGCTGAAACGGATGGCTCAGAACAGAAGAACTTGGTATGCATTTGTTGAAAACATGTGCTCTATAGGAGGCTGAAATGTTTTGATGATGATGAAGGTCACATGAAATCTATTTTGATGGACCAAAGCTGTACCCTGAAAGTTTTGATGGTGCAAGAACTAGACTGTTTGGAAACCTCAACAAGACCACCACAGATCTGAAACCATTGCTGAGTCATCAAACATTTATTCATAATACAATTATTGATAATATCGCTAACAACAACAACTGCTTTCCCACTCACTGTTAGATATATGATCCCAGTACGGGGACAAGAACTCAAACTTCCCAGCCTTGATGAATTCAAATAGTTCTGTCTGGTTTCTGTCTGACGACCGGAAGGGAGGAAACCCACACAACATTATGTACAGGATCACTCCGGCAGCCCACATATCCACTTCCAAGCCATAACCTTTACATAGAAATATCATGTATGTCAAAGTCATAACCTTTACATAGAAATATCATGTATGTCAAAGTCATAACCTTTACATAGAAATATCATGTATGTCAAAGTCATAACCTTTACATAGAAATATCATGTATGTCAAAGTCATAACCTTTACATAGAAATATCATACATGTTCAAACCATAACCTTTACATAGAAATAGCATATATGTTCAAGAACCAGACATAATAATGGAGTTAAATGTAGATAAATGTACAGTCATCCACATGTGTAGATCCAATATGGAACATAATTACAGAATGGGAGAGAACAATATTAGAAAGATAGATAAAGAAAGGGACTTAGAGGTTATAATAGATCATACATGTAAGGTGAGGGAGCAAGTTCAGGTAGCAGTAAAAAAGGCAAATGCAATGTTAGGGATGATAAAAAGAAATATTAAACATAGGAGCAAGGAAGTGATAGTCAAACTGTATAAAGCATTAGTTAGACCTAGATTGGAGTACTGTGTACAGGTGTGGAGTCCTTATCATAGAGGGGATATAGACATGCTTGAGAGAATACAAAAAAGAGCAACAAAGCTGATAGTGGGATTCCAGAATTACAGTTATGAAGAAAGATTAAAAAGAACTGGCCTTCAGTGTCTAGAAGAGAGAAGAATTCGTGGTGACTTAATACAGGTGTATAAGATGATCAGAGGAATGGATAAAGTAGACTATAACAAGTTTTTTAAAGTACAACCACCAACAAGGACAAGAGGGCACATCTACAAGTTGACTAAGGAGAGGTCCAGATTAGATATTAGGAAGTATTTCTTTAGCCAGAGAGTAGTGAATGCTTGGAATGCATTGCCAAGTGAGGTGGTGGAGGCTGGGACGGTCAATGCATTTAAGAACAGATTGGATGCATACAGCTTCTAGAGGAAGGTGATGTAAATGGAACTGGTTGTATACAGACTCTGCAGAGTCTTCTAAACCAGTATAAAGACGTTAAGTTAAGTTTAGTTAAGTATGATAAGATCACTAAAATGGAACTATTGGAAATATAGAAATATTTTACATAGAAATATCATATATATCCAAGCCATAACCTTTACATAGAAATATCATATATGTCCAAGTCAGAACCTTTACATAGAAATACCGTACATGTTCATACCATAACCTTTACATAGAAATATCATATATGTTAGCGTCTGCTTCTGAGAGACAAGAGTAATGTCAAGGTCAGGTGGAACATACTGATCAAGGTCTGACTTCACACCCTCATTTTGTATGGATCGACATTGTAATCCTTATTGTAGTCAGCTTAAGGAGAAGTCTTCCATTACACTACAGCCAGGTGGAGCTCGGACCACCTTCTAAAGTATGTATTGGTATGTAAGAATAACAGCTGTTATCAGCTACTAAAGGAAAATCATCCAGAATGGTAACTTAATTCAACACAAGAGGTTTCAACATGAACAGCAGATTCTGCTTCCTGTTTCTCTTATGCTCCCAATGAAGCATACGGTATCATTGTGTCCCTATGGCATGAGAGGAACAAAAAAGATTGGAGTACTGTAACTTGCCAGGCATGTTATAATATGAGGCTGAGGAAGGTTGGGCATGGAAATGGCTGCCCCATCCTGTAGAATCGAATGCAGCTACCGATGACCAGACTGGTCGGTGACATCACCCTACATGATCTTCACATATCTTGGTAGTTATAAACAGAACTGGAGGAATGGATTCAGAAATCAGAATATAAACAGAACAGGAGGAATGGATTCATATATCAGAATATAAACAGAACTGGAGGAATGGATTCAGATATCAGAATATAAACAGAACTGGAGGAATGTATTCAGAAATCAGAATATAAACAGAACAGGAGGAATGGATTCATATATCAGAATATAAACAGAACTGGAGGAATGGATTCAGATATCAGAATACAAACAGAACTGGAGGAATGGATTCAGATATCAGAATATAAACAGAACTGGAGGAATGAATTCAGATATCAGAATATAAAGAGAACTGGAGGAATGGATTCAGATATCAGAATATAAACAGAACTGGGGGAATGGATTCAGATATCAGAATATAAACAGAACTGGGGGAATGGATTCAGATATCAGAATATAAACAGAACTGGAGGAATGGATTCAGATATCAGAATATAAACAGAACTGGAGGAATGGATTCAGATATCAGAATACAGATTGAAAAGGCGAGGGGAGCTGACATTGCGTTGGGGAATTTATGAAAGTCAAAAGAATTAAATCCAACACACACACAAAACATATTGAACTGCAGTCTAGGTAAGACAAGCCAAGGTAAGACAAGCCAAGGTAAGACAAGCCAAGTCTAGGTAAGACAAGCCAAGTCTAGGTAAGACAAGCCAAGGTAAGACAAGCCAAGGTAAGACAAGCCAAGTCTAGGTAAGACAAGCCAAGTCAAGGTAAGACAAGCCAAGTCTAGGTAAGACAAGCCAAGTCAAGGTAAGACAAGCCAAGTCTAGGTAAGACAAGCCAAGTCTAGGTAAGACAAGCCAAGTCTAGGTAAGACAAGCCAAGTCTAGGTAAGACAAGCCAAGTCAAGGTAAGACAAGCCAAGTCAAGGTAAGACAAGCCAAGTCAAGGTAAGACAAGCCAAGTCAAGGTAAGACAAGCCAAGTCAAGGTAAGACAAGCCAAGTCAAGGTAAGACAAGCCAAGTCTAGGTAAGACAAGCCAAGTCTAGGTAAGACAAGCCAAGTCTAGGTAAGACAAGCCAAGTCAAGGTAAGACAAGCCAAGTCAAGGTAAGACAAGCCAAGTCAAGGTAAGACAAGCCAAGTCAAGGTAAGACAAGCCAAGTCTAGGTAAGACAAGCCAAGTCAAGGTAAGACAAGCCAAGTCAAGGTAAGACAAGCCAAGTCTAGGTAAGACAAGCCAAGTCTAGGTAAGACAAGTCAAGGTAAGACAAGCCAAGTCAAGGTAAGACAAGCCAAGGTAAGACAAGCCAAGGTAAGACAAGCCAAGGTAAGACAAGCCAAGTCAAGGTAAGACAAGCCAAGTCAAGGTAAGACAAGCCAAGTCAAGGTAAGACAAGCCAAGCCAAGGTAAGACAAGCCAAGTCAAGGTAAGACAAGCCAAGTCAAGGTAAGACAAGCCAAGTCTAGGTAAGACAAGCCAAGTCAAGGTAAGACAAGCCAAGTCAAGGTAAGACAAGCCAAGTCAAGGTAAGACAAGCCAAGTCAAGGTAAGACAAGCCAAGTCTAGGTAAGACAAGCCAAGTCAAGGTAAGACAAGCCAAGTCTAGGTAAGACAAGCCAAGTCTAGGTAAGACAAGTCAAGGTAAGACAAGCCAAGTCAAGGTAAGACAAGCCAAGTCAAGGTAAGACAAGCCAAGTCTAGGTAAGACAAGCCAAGTCAAGGTAAGACAAGCCAAGTCTAGGTAAGACAAGCCAAGTCTAGGTAAGACAAGCCAAGTCAAGGTAAGACAAGTCAAGTCTAGGTAAGACAAGCCAAGTCAAGGTAAGACAAGCCAAGTCTAGGTAAGACAAGCCAAGTCAAGGTAAGACAAGCCAAGTCAAGGTAAGACAAGCCAAGTCAAGGTAAGACAAGCCAAGTCAAGAATTCCAGCTAGGCAGCCATGATCCTTCACGCTGATTGTCCATGATCACGGTTGGTGGCAGCATCCAAGACAGCATGCAGGGGAGATGGAGGAGATATGTCTCAGCCTTCACTGTCCGGGCGACCCTGGCGACGACTTCATGAATGATGTGGTCCTGTGCCGCCCCTGACTTGTGTAAAGTCAGTACTTCCGCATAGTCTTAACACCACCCTTCCCCCCCCCCCCCCAACCCTCTTATTCAGAGGCCCTTTTCCCGTTTCCTCTTTTTGGAAGCTATGACTATCTTCCCCGCTATCCAGAGGACCCGACTACCCCATAAAACCCACTTTACTAAGTGATCATTACTATCACCACCTTCCTCCCTCTCCCCCTTTATCTTTTACTTAGAGGTCTTTACTATCACACTCCTCTCTATACCTAAAGGACCTAAATACCCCCCTCGACCCAGAGGCCTTCATTCCACCCCACCCCCCCCCCCCCCTCGGCAGCGTGCATACCTTTCTGGTTGAGAATCTCTGGCGCTACGTAAGTTGGCGTCCCACAGACGGTATAGATCAATCCCTTCACGTCCATGGCTAGACCAAAGTCTGCAAGTTTTAACGTAATGCTACCATCTTTGTTTCTTTGAACCTGAAATAAAGACATTACCATTTGTAACAATCAGGCAGTCTCATCATTTTTCTCGTTCTGTTCTCTTATATTCGTCCCGAATGTGATTTTATTTCTGTCCCAGCAAAACTAGCTCTTCTTGGCGTTATGACTTGTCTGTCCGTTGTCGATCTCCTTTCTGCATCTACATCTTCTGCAACGATCTATTATGTCATCCCAAATTCCTATCAGCAATTACTGCTCAATTTAAAATATAAATACGGCGAGGCTGTGACAGGTATAGATCAAATGTCGCGTTGGAATAAAGAAAAGAGCGAAACTTACTTTATGCTACAAAGACTTTCATTAGGGACAATGATTTCTTAGTTGTTTTTAAGTTTATTGTCCGTTGCCCCAGTTGAAGACCTTCTGGTCGTAACGTAGACATTGTTCTTGGCTTTGTTCCAGCGCGGTATTTGAACCAAACTTGTCCATGTTTTGATACTATGTTTACTTCCATCGCATACATAAATGTAAGGTCGATACCGTCCATGGCCGTTCTTCGGGTTCTTAGATCCTTGGGCAATGTCTGGGAAATCGTCTCGTCTACTTACAGAGAGCCTTCTGCCATAGAGGGACTGGCTTTCAGCATTAGTCACCTCTTACCACTCTGTGTGGCAGCTGTCTTATTCTTGTCTCTGTCACTCACAGGATTCTCTTGGAAAACACTAAGCAGAGAGAGGGAGATATATATATATATATATATATATATATATATATATATATATATATATATATATAGAGAGAGAGAGAGAAAGAGATAGAGAGAAAGAGAGAGGGAGAGAGAGAGAGAGTGAGAGAAAGAAAGAGAGAAAGAGGAGAGCGTTGTAGAGAGTGTGGATGGGAGACTAACTGAGATTTGGATATTTGAGCAAAACAAAGAATAAAAGAAACATGGAGTTTACCATCCTTGGATAAGAAAGTTGGTATGAAAGAACAGCTACACTTTCACTTGCCAGGCATGCTGAAAGAGGCAACTAAGATGGGTGTGCCATGGGACTGGCTACCCCACCCTGTAGAAGATGTAAGCCACAGGAAAAAGAAAAATCAACATCTCTAGGGTAGAACCGGAGCGACTTAGGAAGGCTTAATATGCATTCATTTCGTTTGATTCCTTTCACGTTTTCACTGCATGTGTAGCATCAGTCCACCATTACAGCTGGCCTCTTCTCAGACTCGCGGCCATCAAGCCGTTTGATGTGGACATGATTTACGTTTAATCGTGTGATTGTGGATAATAAAGTTTGGACACAAATAGAGGACATTATGTACAATAGTGTAGTTGTACATTACAGAAACACGGTCTAGTTATAGAGAAAACATTGATTAAGTGTGTTTTCTAATTTTGCAAAACAAACCACACACAAAAAAAACCATGAAAAGCACAGGAAAACATGAAGAAAACATGAAAAGTATGTTTTGGTCTCAATATCCAACTGATACTCATGTTAGCAGCTGTCAACACTAAACTTAACTTCTTTATACTGGTTTAGAAGACTCTACAGAGTGGGGACACAACCAGTTTCTTAGAGAGTGGTGCGAGTTCATTTTAATAGACTCAAGCACTACAGCTAAGTAGACCCGCAGCCTGTTAGGCGCCATCTATAGCTGCTCTCAACAAACCACATGGGGAAAGGTGTAAGTAACTTGTGTAGATTTTAATCTTGAATTTTGTCAGGGAAGCGGTCGGTAAGCATACTCTTTTCGCTTTCCAACTGCCAAGGACTTTTTAACGTGCTCGGCAATGCACACAGGAGTCCGATCTCACTACACAGAGAACAGGGGAATTTTTTTACCAGAACATCCCGGTCTAAACGGGGACACCTTACCTAGAGACCACTGACTTGTCGTCTTCTGGTAATCACCAAGCGATCCAAATAATGACGTCTTATCTATGGTTTACCGGGTTCTTATGTGACAAATTCTTCTCAAACTAAGTAGTGCTCTATTATGGCTGGAAGAAGCTCACTTGATCTTTGTTCAACTGGTAACAATCTTTCTTGCCCAGGGGCTACAATTCTTATTTTCCAACTGTAACTTATTCTCGCCCTGAAAAATTTGTTCAATCAGATATATTTTGAAGAAATATTGATCAGCATGCTAAACCTAGACTGCCCATTCAGAAATATTGATCAGCATGCTAAACCTAGACTCTCCTTTCAGAAATATTGATGAGCATGCTAAACCTAGACTCTCCTTTCAGAAATATTGATGAGCATGCTAAACCTAGACTCTCCTTTCAGAAATATTGATGAGCATGCTAAACCTAGACTCTCCTTTCAGAAATATTGATCAGCATGCTAAACCTAGACTCTCCTTTCAGAAATATTGATCAGCATGCTAAACCTAGACTCTCCTTTCAGAAATATTGATGAGCATGCTAAACCTAGACTCTCCTTTCAGAAATATTGACCAGCATGCTAAACCTAGACTCTCCTTTCAAAAATATTGATGAGCATGCTAAACCTAGACTCTCCTTTCAGAAATATTGACCAGCATGCTAAACCTAGACTTTCCGTTCAAACTATTTTGTCTACGCAGAGAACGCTCGTTAATGACAGACACAATGCCTGCTTGACGGAGATAATTTGCATACTTGCACTGAGCTGAAGGCTGAAGGCCAATACTTAATATGTTTGCAAACAATATACGCTACAATAACAGAGCGATTCTGTTCGTCCCTAGCCCTGTGATATGATGGATGGCTGCACATAAGGATGGAGAACATGATGGAGGACACGGTACTGGAGCTGAAGCTAGCATTTGACAAACAGTGATATGTCTGATCCATCCTTGACATAATCTGGCCAGATGCGGTCTCCCAAAACATGTAACAGATTGCGGGGAATAAGAAGAAGAAGGAAAACAAAGAGCTGTACTGAGGTGCGGCCCGAGACAAATAGCTGTACTGAGGTGCGACCCGAGACAAATAGCTGTACTGAGGTGCGACCCGAGACAAATAGCTGTACTGAGTTGCGATCCGAGACACCGACCTGTACTGAGTTGCGGTCCGAGACATCGACCTGTACTGAGTTGCGGTCCGAGACATCGAACTGTACTGAGTTGCGGTCCGAGACATCGACCTGTACTGAGTTGCGGTCCGAGACATCGACCTGTACTGAGTTGCGGTCCGAGACATCGACCTGTACTGAGTTGCGGTCCGAGATATCGACCTGTACTGAGTTGCGGTCCGAGACATCGACCTGTACTGAGTTGCGGTCCGAGACATCGACCTGTACTGAGTTGCGGTCCGAGACATCGACCTGTACTGAGTTGCGGTCCGAGACATCGACCTGTACTGAGTTGTGGTCCGAGACATCGACCTGTACTGAGTTGCGGTCCGAGACATCGACCTGTACTGAGTTGCGGTCCGAGACATCGACCTGTACTGAGTTGCGGTCCGAGACAAAGACCTGTACTGAGATGCGACCTGAGACATCGACCTGTACTGAGATGCGACCTGAGACATCGACCTGTACTGAGATGCGACCTGAGACACGTTACATTTATCATCATGTGGCGCTCGGTTTGGATTCTGTTGATACCATTGCTTTACAGGAAGGTCCATGAGACCCCTGCTTTACAGGAAGCCTGTGTCCACCATGAGACCCCTGCTTTACAGTAAGCCTGTGTCCACCATGAGACCCCTGCTTTACAGGAAGCCTGTCTCTAATCACATGTTCTTTCGTTTCTCCTTCTTGTTCCTCTCAGTCCAGATGGTGAAGTGTAAGCCCAGCATGAGATTGGATTTGCTGCGGTTTCAGCAGCAATGGTTTTACATGATGAAGTTGCTAGTCCCATGTATTCTTTAGTCATTTCACGATACACTTGGAAGGTTTCAGTGGTTCTATTCCTACCACTCGAAGTACTACACGACTTGAGTTTAGGAACACTGCAATATCAATATACCCCATCTAGTACATGGAATTGTTTTTAGTTTTATTATCACTATCTTTCTATTGTGTCCTGTGCCAACAGTAATCAGGGTCAGGTGAAGCGTACTGTTTCAGACCAAACCTCCTGTCCGCATTCGTGCTCCTGTAAACATGCTGTCATAGTAGTCTTTCCATACATGGCCAAATGGGAAACAGAGCATACTGGCTACACAAAAAATGACGCATATTGAACAGAAGAGAGCAGGTCGTGGTCTTCAGACTCCGCACAGGCCACAACAGACTGAGGTACCATCTATTCAATAAACTGGAGGTAGGTGGCACTGACAAATCACCAGTGGTACAGGTAAAATGACCGCTGAACATCTGCTGCAAAATTGCCCGACATACGAGGACCAGAGAAAGCACATGTAGCCATCACCAGTGCCAACACTAGACAAGCTCTATGGCAGTGTTGACAGCCTCAGGATGACAGCTGCTTTCTTCGAACAAATTCAAGTTGACGTCTGACAGCGTACGAAGAAGAAGAAGAAGAAGAAGAAGAAGAAGAAGTAGTAGTCTTTCCTATGAGGTGGGGATCAACATTGTAATCCCCACAATGGTGAGCTTACTAAAGAGCCTTGTATTGCATGACTCAGAAGTAGCCCAGTATACAAACCCAAGCAAGACGAGATACAAGAAGAGACACTGTAACCAGCAACCGCAGAAACATTGTCAGAAGTTAACTCAACTCAGCAGGGGTAGCATGGAACAACATCAACAACAACTACAACACCAAACTATCTTAGTGGCATTTACCGATGTTGCTGAGGTCCGGCAGGAAGATTTATACGGATGAGGAACAAAGATCTATTGCCCCTGCATTCACCAAGCATTGTACAAAATAGATTTACACTTCACCTCTGATATAAACAGAAATATATGCCTTAATGAGGCTTTGAACGCACGTCCTTGTAGTTAGAGGCAGACATCAAATCTGATTGGCCATTAGCTCCTCCGTCGGGCTACAAACCAGACACACCAAACGCTCAGAAAACAGATACAAACATGACCTACTAACAGATACAAACAGGACCTACTAACAGATGCATACATGACCTACTAACAGATACAAACATGATCTACTAACAGATACAACAAACATGACCTATTGACAGATACAACAAACATGACCTACTAACAGATACAACAAACATGACCTACTAACAGATACAACACATATGCCCTACTAACAGATACAACAAATATGACTTACTAGAAGATTCTCGGGCTTGAGGTCCCGGTGTACAACACATCTTGAATGCAAATAGAACAGAGCGCTACATAAATCCTTGATCATGAGAGCCGAGGACACTTCAGCAAATTTGATGTTCTGTGTGATAGCATCAAAGAAGTCTCCGCCCTAATAATGATGAGGAAATACATTAGACTGGTCGTAGGTACTGTTACATGTGCATTATTATTATTATTACAATTATGATTAAACCTGTAACGCCAATTTAAGAAAGATTAAATTGACCCCATCCAGCTAGTAAGGACTCCTGGACCCATATGTTTGTGGTGGGGTTTTATTGGCAACGGTTGTTATGCTAGTCAGGTTGTCAGCGTCATCACAACCTTCCCTGGGTGCCTGACAACATTCCTTAAGAGGGAAAAATGGTCTCTGGGACCACTGAGACTTGGATGGCGAGTCCGGGATCAAGATGCTGAGCAGCACATGAGCTGCAGTGGTCAGTGACCCATAGCTGACTGCTAGCGTCAGGGCCAGCGAACCATAGCTGCCAAGACCCTTCTACACCTCCACGCGGTGATCCTGGATAACAGCCTGCAGCAGAGCAGACTGCCTAAGGAGAAGGGATCGAAGAGGGAATGCTAACTCGGTACTAAAAAAATGCTTGCTGAAGTCGGATGTGTTGGACCGAAAGGTGCAAATATCGCAGCCAAGCTGCAAACTACGACACAACGCATTCTGTTCTCTGGACTACATTCTGCTACTTAAGCCCTTTCAGGGTTTGGTAGTGGGAGATTGAGAACGAACGAAGAAGGAGAAGAAGGATGGCGAGTCCGTGGAGAGATGATCAGCAGAGATGTGAGCAACGGAGACATTGATTGTCTGCTGTGCAAACAAATCTGTCTATCCTTGTTGAATCATTACAGTACGGATCAACCTTTTGGCAATGAGTTATTTGGTACTGTCACCGAGTTCTGCTCTCTAGTATTGACCCAAATGTTTGACCCTATTTTACCAACTGTACATTGATGCTTTAACCACATTAGACTTGCCAAATTGTTCATCCTGTGCCTGTGTTACTGGCTCGTCACGTCCAACATTTATATACATCAGCACCTGTCGGTTGTACCAACTATCATCATGTAATGTCTGCCGACCACCCAACTGCAGCGCGTCACTAATTGACTATTAGAAAGTCCTAGTTAACACCCCCCCCCCCCCCCCCCACCTTTTATGAGCGCAATCTTGAATTTCTTCCCCTTGACAGATCACTAGGCTGTTGTTGTTTCGAATGCCCACAATGAGTAGGTTACTCTTATGTGCGCCCTGAAATGGGCGTTAAGTGACGGGTCACAGTAGCCTTCCTCCCATCCCGAGCGTGCTGATGAAGGTGGACCGGGATCCTCCAGGCGGTTGTGCTATGCTTGGCCTGATCTGCGAGATCACTAGATAGAATTCACTTTGCGTCAACATTACGTGACGGCAGTTGCAATGCTTTGTTTTAATTAGACAGTCGGATTTCCCTGGTCCATACTAGTTCTCAGTTGTCTGTGGATGTTTGAGGGCACCAGGGAAAGTGTTATGTTACTGCCCACCTGTGCGGTGCGTTAAGCCTAGGACGAAACTGGTGTGCTTGCCTCTGTCCAAGTGTGTTGTTCTGGTATTTAAGTTGTTATCTATCCATCAGCTACCTGATGTCCATTGTGATTCCTGTACCATATGCTTGCAGCACAAAGTGTACTCATCGGTGTGTGTTCTCTGTCAGATAAAAAGTACGGATTCTGACGACTCCAATAGCCCACTGGTTGCATAGCACTCCTGCTCCATCCTTTCAGACAGCCATCGTTACTGAACCTACCTGTAATGTCAAACTACTGCAACTTGTCAATCGATAATTCATCGATTTTTGTGTCATCATGCAAGAGGCGATTATTGATTGTCTTCTTCTTCTTCTTCTGCGTACACAGTCAGACAGCAACCATTATTTTTTCGAAAAAAGCGGCGGTCGTCCTGAGACTCTCGCCACTACCATAGAGCTTGTCTTGCAGTTCCACTGGCAATGGCCACATCTGCTCTCTCTGATCCCCGTATGTCGGGCAGTTCTGCAGCAGATGTTCAGTGGTCATTTTACCAGTACCGCACGGGCATTCGTCGGTACACCCTATCTTCAATTTGTTGAATAGGTGGTACCTCAGTCTATTGTGGCCAGTGCGAAGTCTGAAGACAACGACCTGCTCTCTTCGGTTCAACTGGTAATAGGCATCGTTTTTGGTGTAACCAGTATGTTCGGTTTCCCATTTAGTCATGTACCTGGCTTTGATAAGCCGTTTTGACTCTTCGTACGTCATACTGGTATCTGTTTGTGGTAGCCTTGCACCTTCTTTTGCCAGTCTATCTGCCTCCTCGTTGCCTTGGATGTTGCAGTGTGACGGAACCCACTGTACCACTACCCTTTTTGGTGCGGACAGCTGGCACAGTTTGCAGAGTGCTGCTCTTAAGTCATTAAGCTCAGTGTTTTTCTGGCTTTTTAGCGCTGTGACTACGGCGAGAGCATCTGTCAGCAAGACTATGTGGCTCTCGTTTTCACTGTGTGTTGCCATTTCTTCCACTGCCGCCCTCAGTGCCTCTGCCTCCGCTCTGAAATTGCTTGTGTACTTACCAGTAGCGAATGACAGTGTTATTTTTCTGCCATTTGGTAGGTTCAGGAATGCTCCTGCCCCTCCGTTCTGTGTAGCGTTTGTTACAGAACCGTCGGTGTATGCATGGGTCCAGTCCATGCTTGGGTAGCTTTTCGTTATGAAGCTTAGGGTAGTGTCTCTCCTTTCTTTTTCGGTCTGGCAGTTTTTGTTTGCAATACCTGGTATATTTTCTACCACCTCTGGAAATATATCCTGCCTCCAAGTAGGTTTTCGTACAGTAGTGATGGGTTTTGGTGTTGTTAGTGCGTTTATGGGATCTTCGTGCATCTTTGCTTTGGCTATTTCTGCAAAGTTTCTCCGCTTTAGTTTCCCAGTTCCCAAATTGTTTAGTCTCTGGTACATTGGATGGTCCGTCAGTCTTCGGAGTTTCTCTGACTGCAGCTGGGCTCTGCAGTCTCTTCTGTCGGTCATGGATTGCAGTTTTGTAATCTTTTCAAGTTCTACAATTGGCGTTGACTTCATGCCACCTGTTATAATTCTCATGGCTTGGTTTTGAAGTTTGTTAACTTTATCGAAGTTCGCCTTCGCTGCTGTTGTCCATGCCGCGATGCCATACTCGAGAACTGGTCTCACTCTTCCAGTGTACAGTTTCTTTAGTATGCCTTCGTCTGCTCCCCAGCTTGTGCCAGCAAGTTTCCTCATGATCGCCATTCTTTCTCTGGCTTTCATTCGGTTTCTCTCAATCTGACTTTTCCATGTCATGCGCCGATCAAATGTGACTCCCAGATAGGTTGGGTTGTCGTTTGGCTGCAGGATTTTGCCATTTAGGTTTAATTTGGTACTTTGGGGTTTTATTGAGAGCGAGAATATTGTGCACGTGGTTTTCTCCTCGTTTATTTTGACCAGCCATGAGTTCGCCCACTCTTCCAGCGATGTTAGGGCCGTTTGCATCCGATTTCTTGCTATAGTGAGATTCTTTTCAGAGGTCCACATAGCCAGATCGTCTGCAAACATTGAGCTATGGACTCTTCTTGGTATATTCTCTGTAATATCGTTTATATATACCAGGAAGAGTGTGGGTGACAATACTCCCCCTTGGGGTACTCCCTGCTCGAGTGTCACCTTTTTGCTCATCTGCCCTTGTACTTGGACTCTGGCCGTTCTTTGTTTGAGGTAGTGGTTGATCCACTTGTACATCTTCCCACAAACATCACTTCTTCTTAGCTTGACTCTAAGTCCATCCTTCCAGACTTTGTCAAATGCCTTTTCCAGATCCACCCAAACAGCTACTGTGTGTTTCTGTGCCTGGTAGGCATCTTCTATCTCCTGGGCTATGAGGATGACCTGGTCCTCAGTGGATCTGTGCTGTCTAAAGCCGGCTTGCTGTGGAATTAGTATTCGTTTTTCTTCCAGATGCCACATCAGTCTGGTGTTTATCATCCGTTCCATCAGCTTGCCGACACAGCTCAGTAGGCTTATGGGCCTGTATCCATTCGGATCTGTTTTGTCCTTTCCTGTTTTTGGTACTGGTACCAGTATTGCATCTTTCCATGCCTGGGGTACAATACCCCTTTTCCAGCTTTGGTTCAGGACTGATAGTAGTTTTTTCTTCGCTGTTTGGCCCAGCCCCATCAGCATTTCGTTTGTTATCCCGTCTTTTCCGGGAGATTTCCTTTTCTTTAGTGTTCTCATAGCCTCTTCCATTTCGCGCAATGTTAGTTTGGCCATCATGTGCTCTTCAGGAGCCGTATTCATGTTTTCGTGTCCCTTTAGCTCTTCGTTAATGTCTGTATGCTTATCTGCAGGGACCTCGATGTGGTTTGCTCTGGCATAGTGATCGACAAAGGCGTTTGCGGCTTTCTTACCTGTGATCAAGTTCTCGCCCTGCTTGATAGTAATTTGTTTATTTGACGGGGTTTCGTCGTTCATGGCTCTGACTAGCTTCCATAGCTTGTTCCCTTCTTTGTCCAGGTTTAAACTTTCCGTTTTATTTTTCCAACTTTCTCTTGCTGTTTGCTTGAGGGTGTGTTTGTACTGCGCCGCGGCGGCTTTGAGGGCGATGTTTGCCTCCATGGATTTTTCTCGTTCTGCCCTGTTCCTAGCATTTGTTACCGCATCTTCCACTTTCTGTAACTCATCATTCCAGTAGGGCTTATAGTTTTTCCTAGCTCCTCTTGGGATGGTTTCAGTGGCGGCTTGCATTATTGCCTTGCTTAGGCTCTCTACCATGGGCTTCATTTTGGTGTTTCGTGTGTTGATGGTTTCACACAGCCCATTTGTCAGGATTGCAAATCTGTCCCAGTCGGCTCGTTTGTAATTCCAACGTGGGAGCGGTTTTGTTTCCTGTGGGCCTACTTCCATGTCAATGGTTAGCCTGATCGGCCTGTGGTCGCTACCTGCCAGTTGGTTTAGCACCTGGCGGTCTATTTTATAGTGTATGTCCTGTGTGGAGAAGGCCAAATCTGGAGTCGAGGTGGTATGCCATGTTCTTGAATAGAAGCTAGGGCTATCCTCCGGCCTATTGATTAGGGATAGATTTGCATCTATCTCCCAATCTTCCACTTCGTCACCTCTGCTGTCTGTGTCAGAGTATCCCCATCTCTCCGAGTGGCTGTTGAAATCTCCAACTACTATGCAGTTGGAGTCTCTGACCTCCATGCTCGAGAGCGATAGGTCTCTGTTTGGTGGTCCGTACAGATTGAAAATGCGGAGCTTCGTCTCTTGAGCCATTATGTCAACTCCTACAATTTCTGCTTGTCCGGTGTGATTGACAGGTACCGCGCTACTCGGTATGCTGTTTCTGGTCAGTATCAGGACCCCTCCTTTGTGGCCTTCTCTATCTAGACGGAAGGTCTGGTATCCTCTGATTGAGAATTTATGGTTATTGTTGAGGTGCGTTTCCTGGATACATGCCACGTCAATCTTACCTTCATGCAGGTGGTGTGTTAGGGAAAGTTTTTTGTTAATGACTCCCTCCGCATTCCACTGTAGTATTTTGAGGGTCTTGAGGTTTTGGCCAATAGACGTTACCCCATAGCCATGTGCCTTGACTCCACGACACATGGGTGGGTGACCACCAGTAGTCAAGGGTGGGCCCCTTCGAGGCGTGGGGCTCGGCGCTATCGCTGCCTGGCGGGTCTCCTCAGGATGAGCGCCATACGTTTTTCGAATAGGTTGTGCCATCATACTGTGATTTACGTTGCACTGTTTTGTTAGGCTTGCGGCCCCGTGCATCCGATTTCAACAGGCGTTTCTGTAGGGATGCCCTCCTTAGCCTTTGGCTGTCCCCAGCCTATCTGCAAGGCAGCAGTTGTTTACGATCAGAGTTTTCTCTCCTATGGAAGTTGTCTTACCAGACTATCGAGTCTTCACTACTCGTGTCTATAGGGTGCAATGATGATATGATATATGAGATGGACTGGTTTACCCGGAAGAGAGGCAGTCCAGTGTGTCTGTGTCCCAGGATCGTCACGTCCTGCCAGAAACGTAGCATTTGCATGTGAGTGGGGTATCTCTTTTTCCTTTTATTTTCTTGGCTTCTATGCAGGGATGGTACGCCTAGCATTCCCCGCCACCTGGGGTGTTGACACAGTGGGGCAGGTGTGCAATGTCCGCTGGTCTGCATCTCTTCTGCGTCCAGCATGATAGTTATGGCTGATAACGTACAGAGGTAGATATCGTAGCCGGAGTGCATTTAGCCAGAGGACAAGCCTGGTAATGTCACAGAGAAGTTGATCGCCTGGTGTGCGGACAGCTCTCATGGTCAGTGGTTGAGTCTTGACAGTTCACAGTGTGGTGGCTGCTCTACTGTTTTCGACACCCCGATCAGGTTCTAAGTCTTTGGTTGGTGTTTTTCGCACCCCATCGCCGTATAGGGTGAGTATCAAGCAGTTGTCCGCCCGCTTTGATTTGCGGGCGGCAAGGACCTCTTACTGTGGCTCTACCTGATAGGGCTGGGGCGCAAGCCCCAGGTCCCGAGCATGTAGGAGCCTCCCATTGCAGTGGTGCTGAGATTTTGAGCGGGATTGCGGCTTACAAGGGTTCGGCCGTAATCCCCCACATGGTAGCCTCGCGCCCTTGGCTTATCAGCCTGGTACGTGAACCAAAGTGTCTGCGGCTCCTCTCGATTTGAGCTGGTTTTCCGTAGCAATGCCCTGTCATTAGTAGGGTAAAACTGACCTGTCTTCAGATCTATTTCCATCACCCGTTCACTATTTGGTCAGACGAATTTATTGAGGGCTTTTGTTTGTCAATGACCAGGTATTTGAAATCTGCGGTTTCTGCGGAGTTAAACACGATTTCCGTAGCGTTCTTTCATTTGAGTGTTTGAGAGCTGACTTGTCGTCCGTGAGTCTAATACCAGCGTACGTTCATTATTAGACCCAAACGGCAGTGCTCCCGATTTGTCAGTTGTTCTACAGTATTGGCGTGTTCAGTCAAATTAAGCCGCAGGTTCCACACCTGGTGGTTCCCTTCCGTCAATTCCCTTAGCGAGACAATCAAGTTTCTTAAAGGGTAGCCCCAAAAATTTTCGAGGGTCTAATTCCAGCACATGTTCTCTATTAGACCCCACGAAGGTGTACTTTTTGATAGTCATTCTGCAGTATTGGCGTGGTAAGTTAACTTAGGTCTCAGGCTCCACTCCTGATAGTGCTCTTCCGTCAATTCCTTTATCAAACACTGGATGCAGACAAAACCGAGCCACAGGGGACATAACCCCAGATTTCTGGGGGTCTAAGTCCAGCACCAGTTCCATCTTAGACCCCAGAAGAGTGGTCTCGGCATGTCAATCATTTCAGTGTTGGCCGTGTTGAGTCAAATGATTATTGATTGAATATTCTTTCTTCTTTTTGTCTATTGTCAGCTCCAGTCGGAGTAAAGTGATATCACTACAGTTGGAATTCTTTGGGAAGACTGCACCAAAGTACTTTGTTGTTTCTGTAGTAATTGGTTTTACACGAAAAAATTGCTAGCCTCATGCACTTTAGTCACCTTTTACTAGATACAAACTTTCATACACATACTTTCATACACATACTTTCATACACATACTTTCATACACACACTTTCATACACACACTTTCATACACATACTTTCATACACACACTTTCATACACACACTTTCATACACACACTTTCATACACATACTTTCATACACATACTTTCATACACATACTTTCATACACATACTTTCATACACACACTTTCATACACATACTTTCATACACATACTTTCATACACATACTTTCATACACATACTTTCATACACCCACTTTCATACACATACTTTCATACACCCACTTTCATACACATACTTTCATACACACACTTTCATACACATACTTTCATACACATACTTTCATACACATACTTTCATACACATACTTTCATACACATACTTACAAACACATACTTTCATACACATACTTTCATACACATACTTTCATACACACACTTACATACACATACTTTCATACACATACTTTCATAGACACACTTTCATACACATACTTTCATACACATACTTTCATACACATACTTTCCTCCCCAGTAGAATAACGTTTTGTCAGGCATAGCATACTGATCGGTCATGCTAGTCAGGGTCAGGTAAAACATACTGATCAGGCATGCTAGTCAGGGTCAGGTAAAACATATTGATCGGCCATGCTAGTCAGGGTCAGGTAAAACATAATGATCGGCCATGCTAGTTAGGGTCAGGTAAAACAAACTGATCAGCCATGCTAGTCAGGGTCAGGTAAAACATACTAATCGGCCATGCTAGTCAGGGTCAGGTAAAACATACTGATCAGGCATGCTAGTCAGGGTCAGGTAAAATATATTGGCCAAGACTCCACTTACACGTAAGTCTCCCTGTAAATGGCCTGTTTCCATGGTAGCATGGCTAACGGGGTGGTGGATCGATATATTCCCTGTAGTAGCAAGCGACACCTAGATGACGTCGAACATAGAATAACTACCTGGAGGACCACAGCCCTCTTCTTCAGCACACGCGGGATGAGAAGAAAGCTACTACAACCCGCCACTTAACGTCATCTTCACGGTGCACACAAGAGTAATCTTTTTCATTGGGACATTGAACAACAACTACTTCCGAGTAACGGGCCCTGGGATCCACTCAGGAAGATTTAATATTACCCCGCATTAAAACTATTATTTTTAAAGATGTGGGACCATTACGTTGTAAATACAGTTATCAAATAATTCAACTCTTCTTCTTCTTCGTTCGTTCTCAATCTCCCACTACCACATCCTGAAAGGGCTTAAGTAGCAGAATGTAGTCCAGAGAACGGAATGCGTTGTGTTGTAGTTTATAGCTTGGCTGCGATATTTGCACCTTTCGGCCCAACACATCCGACTTCAGCAAGAATTTTTTTAGTACCGGGTTATCATTTCCTCTTCGATCCCTTCTCCTTAGCCAGTCTGCCCTGCTGCAGCCTGTCATCCGGGATCACCGCGTGGAGGTGTAGAAGGGTCTTGGCAGCTATGGTTCGCTGACCCTGACGCTAGCAGTCAGCTATGGGTCGCTGACCACTGCAGCTCATGTGCTGCTCAGCATCTTGATCCCAACATAATTCAACTAAAGACTAGCAACTTCATCATGTAAAAACAATTGCCTTAAAACTGCAGGTGCTTGAATAAATGGTTCCTTTAAAACAGCCAGTTGTTTTGGTAGCCTTATACTTTACTTGGAGCAAAAAGATGAATCAATCAACAACAATTACATATGGTTTTTTTTGACTGATTGATTAATTGATTGATTGATTGTTTGAAATACTAACATGTGTTCTTATGTACCTGTGTATTTTAAATGGTGTGTGTGTGTGAAGAGATTAAATTAATCTATCCGTGGATATGTGGTGTAGAATATCATTCTTTAAAATAAAATAAAATGTTCTAGGTAACACTGAATAAGCAAAAAGCTACCAAAAAAGATAGGTCAAACAATTTGCTTACAAGCAAAGCTACTCTTGTCTGTTGACCCACAAATCTGCCGGCCCACTATACTGCCGCTCAACAACTACGAGCAAAGTTGTTTATTTTCTAAAACTGCCTACACTTTATTCAGTCACGATCTTCTGAACAACACATAGAGCACTTCCCCAGAGGTATTAGAGCACTTCCCCAGAGGTACTGGAGCACTTCCACAGAGATACTGGAGCACTTCCACAGAGGAACTGGAGCAGTTCCCCAGAGGTACTGGAGCACTTCCACAGAGGTACTGGAGCAGTTCCCCAGAGGTACTGCAGCACTTCCCCAGAGGTACTGAAGCAGTTCCCCAGAGGTACTGGAGCAGTTCTCCAGAGGTACTGGAGCACTTCCACAGAGGTACTGGAGCAGTTCCCCAGAGGTACTGGAACACACCGCAGAGGTACTGGAGCACTTCCCCGGAGATACTGGAGCACTTCCATAGATCTACTGGAGCACTTCACCAGGGATACTGGATCACTTCTCAAGAGCCACTGGAGCACTTATTCGGAAATTTTGGAGAACTTTCCCAGAGCCACTGGAGCACTTCCCCGGAGATAACGGAGCACTTCCCCAGAGATACTGGAGCACTTCCCAGAGATACTGGAGCACTTCGTCAGATATACTAGATCACTTCTCAAGAGCCATTGAAGCTCTTCCTCAGAGCCACTGGAGCACTTTCTAAGAACCCACAGAGCACTTCCCAATAGCCAATAGAGCACTTCCTACGAGCATCTGGAGCACTTCCCCAGAGCCACAGGAGTACTTCCACAAAAGCAATAGAGTACCTCCCGATGCCATGGGGAGCTTCTGCGAAGCCATAGAGCCCTTTCCTGAAACCATAGGGCCCTTCCATGGTCATAGAGCGATTACCTGAAGCCATAGAGCCCTTCTATGAAGCCATAAGGCCCTTATCTGAAGCCACAGAGACCTTCCATGAACCCATACAGCCCTTCTATGAAGCCATAGAGCCTTTTCCTGAAGCCATAGAAACCGTCCATGAAGTCATATAGCACTTTATTGGACACATAAATCCGTTTTCCTGGTTCCACAGGACTCTTCCCTGGATTAATAAATCCCGTCTCCTGGACCAATAGAACTTTCCTTGACCAATAGAACTCTTTCCTTGACCAATAGGAGCTTTTCCCTATGTCCATAGAGCGTTTCTGCACAATGCCGGGAGTTTGAGAATGTTCAGGGCTTGGTAGCGGGAGTTTGAGAACGTTCAGGGCTTGGTAGCGGGAGTTTGAGAACGTTCAGGGCTTGGTAGCGGGAGTTTGAGAACGTTCAGGGCTTGGTAGCGGGAGTTTGAGAACGTTCAGGGCTTGGTAGCGGGAGTTTGAGAACGTTCAGGGCTTGGTAGCGGGAGTTTGAGAACGTTCAGAGAACGAACGACCAAGAAGAATATTTGCTATCATTAGTAATAATAGATTTGTACTCATATAAACCATAACAAAAATAAAATGGACATCCTGATCAAGGCATTCAGTAAACCAGCTGCCAAATCAACAGAGTGAATAATGTGTGGATTACTGCACACTAAAATAAAATGATAAGGCAGATAGACATGTGGATTTAAGCACACTGTTTTGTTGGTGTTTTTGTTTTGCATTTTGGCGGTCGCCTTGTTTCTTTAATCCCCAAGTCGGTGTGCGTTGCACTTTGGTTTTTATTTTGCGCCTGTCGGCATCCGTCTTCAGCAGTCATTTTATGTAAGGGTCTGCTTCCTCCTGTATTTATGTATTTTCCAATGGTTTGCTTCCCCGGGGTAACGGCCGATGCTGCGATGGGGATCGAACCTAGCACCTTCGTGTTGTGAGCCGTGTCACTTAACCACTAGCCCACGCCGTCCCCTTAGGCACACTATAAGACACATTGAAATGAGAAGGCAGATAGACTAACCAAAGAAGGATGAGGTAAAAGCCAAACTGAAGACATGGCTATCAGTAAGAAGAAATAAAGACAATGATACAAACTAACTCTACAGACAAATAGCACAAAGGATACTCAAAATCTGATATAGAAGAAGCATACAACTTCTAGCCAAGAAGGGATCAAGTGCCAATAGAAGGGATCAAGTGCCAATAGAAGGGATCAAGTGCCAATAGAAGGGATCAAGTGTCAATAGAAGGGACCAAGTGCCAATAGAAGGGATCAAGTGTCAATAGAAGGGATCAAGTGTCAATAGAAGGGATCAAGTGCCAATAGAAGGGATCAAGTGCCAATAGAAGGGATCACGTGTCAATAGAAGGGATCAAGTGCCAATAGAAGGGATCAAGTGTCAATAGAAGGGATCAAGTGTCAATAGAGGGGATCAAGTGCCAATAGAAGGGATCAAGTCCCAATAGAAGGGATCAAGTGCCAATATTCAGACTGTCAGGCCACTGCAGACTGAAACAAATCATATGTTCAACAAATTAAAAATTGGGCACACAGACATGTGTCGATGTGGGCAGACAGACATGTGTCCATGTGGGCAGACAGACATGTGTCCATGTGGGCAGACAGACATGTGTCCATGTGGGCAGATAGATATGTGTCCATGTGGGCAGACAGACATGTGTCCATGTGGGCAGACAGACATGTGTCCATGTGGGAAGACAGACATATGTCCATGTTGGCAGACAGACATGTATCCATGTGGGCAGACAGACATGTGTCCATATGGGCAGACAGACATGTGTCCATATGGGCAGACAGACATGTGTCCGTGTGGGCAGACAGATATGTGTCCATATGGGCAGACAGACATGTGTCCATGTGGGCATCAGATATGTGTCCATATGGGCAGACATACATGTGTCCATGTGGGCAGACAGATATGTGTCCATGTGGGCAGACAGACATGTGTCCATGTGAGCAGACAGACATGTGTCTATGTTGGCAGACAGACATGTGTCCATGTGGGCAAAAAGACATGTGTCCATGTGAGCAGACAGACATGTGTCCTTGTGGGCAGACAGACATGTGTCCATGTGGGGAGAACAAACAAACAGTGGAATAGGTTCTCCAGGTATCCCGGCTACACGAGAGGAGCAGAGAGACAACATAGCCCTCCTTGGCACATAGTTGGGACAAACTGCAAGAACACGAGAGGAATCTGAGATAGACCATCAAGTTTATGAGGGAAAAAAAATTCGAATTTTTGTTAGATCGAACAATGAGGAACACGAGGAATACTGTCTCTTCAAGTTTACTCTATCAATCCGTGGAACACAAATAGAGAACCAATCCCACAGCCACACTTACCTTGACTAACTCCATTACCAGGTAGATACATTTTGTTGTCTCGTATTCCTCGTAAAGTCGAACGATGTTCTGGTGCCTGCAGACTTTCATGATGCTGATCTCGTTGTCAACCATGTATTCTCTCCCCTTCAGCTTGGTCTTGTCGATAATTTTGATGGCGTATTCGTGCCCGGTGTCAACTTTTCGTGTGTGGCGAACAATGGCGAAGTTGCCATCACCTAACTTCCGTCCAAGTTCAAATTGATCGAGAACTAATTCATCACTACTGACCATTCTCTCCTCTTTAGTTTTCAGAATAATTCTGGTTTTTCTGCGTTTCCTTTCATGAAGCTCTGCCAGCTCTGACTTCCTCTTGTCTTTGTGTTGTTTGTTGTTGGTGCTGTTGTTTAGGTCCTCCATCGCTGGTGCTGAGTTTGCAATGTTTTGGGTCTTAATTGTTGGTGCTGGATCATCAGCAAGTACGTCTTGCTGGTTCGTCTGTGTTTCATTGCTTGTGGAAACATTATCTGCAGAAGCCATTTCAATGTCCGTCCCGACAGTCTGCTTTCTTGTTTCTTCAGAATTCTGGGATATCCTGTTCGTTGCCTCCTTCTCGTATCCCCTCACAATCTCCTCTACCCCTCCCATCTTCTCCTGGAGCACCTCTTTATCGTACTTCTGAACATTCTCTTTCTCTGCCTGAGCCATTCGTACTCTGGCTGCTTTTTCTGCATTCGATCTCTCCTCTCTTTCTCCATGAAATATCTCATTTCCCACTCTCTGTCCTTTTTCATTGTCCGCGTCCTCTTTCACCTTTATCCTGTCCTCCGTGATTTTTTCGTTAAACTGCTTGACTTGTATGTCCATATTTTTTATATCCATTTTCTTTCTCATTCCCTCGTCGACTAGTCTTCCCTCTACTTCTTCTATCCTTTCTTGCTGACTTTCCTTCTTCTCCTTTCGTCCCATCAATCTATCTTTCTCCATCAGCTTAAGCAGATAGTTTTTAGAATGAGTAATATTTCTGGATTCATAGTTAGCTTCTATCTTCCGTCCCAGCCTCTTCCGTGGCCTCAGAATATCCAACTTCCCAGCGTGTTCAGTTTCTGACCTATGCGTGCTGGCATCACTAGAATCAAAGCCACTGTCACGTTTCTCAGACGCGTGACCAACAGCGCCGCCATGCTCTTCCTGATTCAAAGATAAAACATTGACAACTTTATTTGTCATCACATCTTTATCAATATGGCTAGTATGCCTGATGCTTCTCTGGTTCTTCCTCAAGTCCATATCTGGACCATAATGTCCCACAATTTTGTGGTTCTTATCCAAGTTTGAATTCACATTCGAACCAACATGACTTACATGTCTCAAGCTTCTTTGGCTCTTCTTCAAATTGGAATTAACATCCAATCCAACATGGCCGACGTGCCTCAAACTTCTCTGATTCTTCTCCCAGTCTCGAAGCAACGATTTGACAATGTTGACATCCGGAAACAATTCATTCAAAACATCAACAACCTCGTTTGCGCTCAAATTTCCTGTCACACCATCGAACGCTATAAACACGTTTTCCCCTCTGAAGAAATCAGAAATGCCCTGTACATCTTTTCCACGTACTGTGAATAACCGATAGACTTTACTCTTGTTCACCTGAGGTTCGAGCGCTTCCCCTATGTCTGCCAGTAGTTGCTCAAATGACTGAACCGTGCGTCGGTTAAGTAGAATCTCGATGGTAGACCTAGGTTTGTGGCCATTTTTTATTATGGTGATGACTTTTGGTTTATATAGTCTGTTGTCGGGTTTATTCGTGTCGTGAGTCGTAGGCTGGGTGGCACAGTACAGCCCTTGCCATTTTCGTAGCTGGTGTGGGTGGTTGGTTCCGAAGCAGCGACTGGGGTGGAAGGCGTTGTTGGCATAACCAGGATACTGGTAGCTTCCTTGGTATTCCAGGTCTTTCTTGTGCCCCATCAATGGACTTTTCCAGGAGCTTGCTGTGGATGACAGGAGTAATAAGTTCCCCATGTTCATGAACATGTTTAGTTTACCCGGTGGAACCCACAAATTAGACTAGTGGAAAGCATACAAGGAAGAAAGAAAGAAGAAACAAACGATACATGAGAGAAACAAACTATACGTTGGATAAACAAACTATACATGCGATAAATAAATCGCCACCTGAATACATTATATACCATTTCCTTGCACCCAGAATGAGCATGGAGGCTACCATTACAGCTCATCCTACTGAAACAGTTCAGTTCAAGTGCCATTTCTGCAATGGATCTCCCGTGTACTCTCTACCTCTTGCCGTAATGGTACAATCTGACATGCTTTCTTCAGTCCATCTCTTGATGTTATTCACCCACTTATAACGTTATCTGCCCCTTGAACGACTGCCTTCCACCCTACCCTCTAGTACAGTCTTCAACAAGGAGGTATGTCAATAATTCACTTTTCACCTCCAACTTTTGCAATACCGCCACAATTGTTTTCTTCTCTTTGCGAGAAATGCGACCCAATCTTCTTGATATCATCATTTCAGAAACTCAGATTCTATTCTCTAACTTGTTATTCAGTGTCCATGTTTCTGTGTCATAAAGTAGTAACAAGTATACTAACACCTGACAACTCTTGTTTTCAATTTACGATTATGATAGAGGACTGTTTCAAAGTATTATCTTGCCAATGTGTAATGTCTGCCTGACTCTCTCTCTCTCTCTTTCTCTGTGTCTTTCTTTTTCTCTCTTTCTCTTTCTCTCTCTCTCTCTCTCTATCTATCTATCTATCTATCTATCTATCTATCTATATATCTGCCTGCCTGCCTGTTGATTTCTGTCTGTCTATCTATCTATCTATCTATCTATCTATCTATCTATCTATCTATCTATCTATCTATCTATCTATCTATCTATCCATCTATATATCTGCCTGCCTGCCTGTTGATTTCTGTCTGTCTATCTATCTATCTATCTATCTATCTATCTATCTATCTATCTATCTATCTATCTATCTATCTATCAGTCTATCTATCTATCTATCTATCTATCTATCTATCTATCTATCTATCTATCTATCTATCTATCTAACTATCTATCTATCTATCTATCTATCTATCTATCAATCTATCTATATATCAGTCTATCTATCTATCTATCTATCTATCTATCTATCTATCTATCTATCTATCTATCTATCTGCCTGCCTGCCTGTTGATCTCTGTCTGTCTATCTGTATCTATCTATCTATCTATCTATCTATCTATCTATCTATCTATCTATCTATCTATCTATATATCTATCTATCTATCTATCTATCAGTCTATCTATCTATCTATCTATCTATCTATCTATCTATCTATCTATCTATCTATCTATCAATCTATCTATCTATATATCAGTCTATCTATCTATCTATCTATCTATCTATCTATCTATCTATCTATCTATCTATCTATCTATCTATCTATCTATCTATCTATCTGCCTGCCTGCCTGTTGATCTCTGTCTGTCTATCTATATCTATCTATCTATCTATCTATCTATCTATCTATCTATCTATCTATCTATCTATATATCTATCTATCTATCTATCTATCTATATATCTATCTATCTATCTATCTATCTATCTATCTGCCTGCCTGCCTGTTGATCTCTGTCTATCTATATCTATCTATCTATCTATCTATCTATCTATCTATCTATCTATCTATCTATCTATCTATCTATCTATCTATCTATCTATCTATCTATCTATCTATCTATCTATCTATCTATATATCTATCTATCAGTCTATCTTGATCAGTATGTTTAAACTGACCCTAACGAGAGGTGGGGCAGATGTAACAGTTTCAGCTGGAGCATGGGCGTTCAGGACTGGGGAGATAGGGCTGGCGACTCACGGAACAAAAAGGTTGCCTGAATGCGTGCCAAAGTCAAGCACCGTCTCGACACTAGATCGACATGGGAAACGAGTGGTTTAGATGGAGGAATTTGTCAGGAACGGGGGTGGGGGAAAGGGGGGGGTGATAGGAGTTGAGGGGGGGGGGATTCGGAGCTGACCACTGTGGGGTTCCGATTTAGCGTAGTGCGGGTTGGGGACAGTCAGAAGCCGTCACCACCGGTCATGACATTTAGAGTGACACGGATTCGGGGATAATCATCTAATACCAACTAGTTAGAGGTAATTCCAAATTAGAGTGATGGCTAGGTCAGACAACCAACAGAAGACCATTAGACAGCCATGATATTGTATGGCAGAGTTCAGGTTTTCACTGGGGTTTTTCTATCTGCAATGTTAAAACATGCATCCACATCATCCACGACCACACACAACAAATAACATAGAAGACAGCAGGTAGCATATTTATTAATATCACATTCAAACAGATTTATTGAAATGAGTGAAAATGAGATTATAAACAACACAAAATATACATATTAACTAAATAATTATAATGTATCTATTAATATTATTATTATTATTAATTATGGAGGTTGTAAACATTAGATTTTGAATATTGTTGCAAACTAATCCAATCCAGTTCTAGCCGCTTCCCTCTCCTCCCCTTATCTGCACACTCCCCACACTCTCACAACTCGTCTTCGCGATCGTATTCTGTGCATTCACTCACACTTAGATCCCCTCAGGCAAATGCTCTTTACATTATACATTTAGATCCCTTCAGGCAGATGATCTTGACATTTCACATTCAATCTATTAAATGTATACTCACATGTGATCACACACTCAATCGATCTGTGTATATACACACTCCAGAACATACATCGTTCACTTGGTGTCCCACACATACCACACACACACATATCCAGTACTTTACTAGTCACAGGATGCCCAACACACGCCTTATAGAGCGACTGGCCAAGACTCAAAGGCGAATTCTGGTTCAGCCCCCCTGCAAATTCATTCTATCTCTCTAATATTTGTAAAACAGCCTGCTAAACTAGTAGCAGGATAACAATCACTCTTCTAGAAAGTCGGCGAGCTAAACAGACCTCTAGTTAAATTCTCAGTCCCTCTCTCTCTCTCTCTCTCTCTCTCTCTCTCTCTCTCTCTCTCTCTCTCTCTCTCTCTCTCTCTCTCTCTCTTTCTAAATGGCCAGTCTTCTTGAGTTCAATTGTCTAAGTTCTGATACTGTGAGGGGCGTTAATTAGAGTTAAGTGAGGTATATTTGCGTTTTAGTCAACCACACTCTCTCGTCGTGAGCTACCTTGGTCCAGTGGTAAGATGTGTTAGCTGAGACGACTAAAGATGCGGATATTTATTGTCTTTCTCAGGTTCATTCCTGGTCACGTGGTTGGGTAGGAATTCCATTTAGTGTCCGAATGTTCTCGGAGTGCAGCTAACAGCCTGCTCTCATCGATGTTCTACTGTCAAGGGTCCTGTTACGGTAAGCGAACAGCTTACACACTGTAGTTAACACTACAGGGTTCGAGCACTCTTCTTGAAAGCCAAGAGCCTTAGGCCTCTGCAATAACTCCCCCTCCTCCCCACACCCCTCCTAGCATTAAGAGACAAGACGCTTACATCTCTGTTATAGCGGCCCTTACATTAAGAGACAAGACTCTTACATCTCTGTTATAGCGGCCCTTTCATTAAGAGACAAGACGCTTACATCTCTGTTATAGCGGCCCTTACATTAAGAGACAAGACGCTTACATCTCTGTTATAGCGGCCCTTACATTAAGAGACACGACGCTTACATCTCTGTTATAGCGGCCCTTACATAAAGAGACAAGACGCTTACATCTCTGTTATAGCGGCCCTTTCAAACAATGGCACAACTACACTCACCCACAGACCACTGCAGCAGGTCAGGTCGACCATATTTGATCGTCTTGAAGCCTTCAAAGCCTGCACAAACGTACGTCTCTCCATCGACCAGATCGTCAATGTCGAAAATCCTTCTGCCTCCGACAGGAGTGAAGAGTTGTCTCACGCCATGAGGTAATTTGATGTTTGCTGGCAGTTTTCCGGCCAGATCATTCAAGAGATCATTAAAGTTGGAGTAACGGTTCCGAACGATTTGTATCCTTTTTCCCGGGAAGTAGCGGTCGCCATTTATGTAAAGCAACAACTTCCGGGGTCGACGAAAGTCATGGCTGTCGTCTGCAAGATCCTTGTGAACCTGTTTAATACAAAGGAAAGTCAATGTTGAATACTGCATGAAAGGTGAACCACATAGTGTTGTTATTCTTCTGCTTCTTCTTCTTATTATTATTATAATTAAACCAGTCGATCCAATATGCCGAGGATAGGTCCAACACTATATTTGGATCTATCATTTCCAGCCTTTATCATGAATTCATTTGTTTGTGGTGTCGTTTTATTAGCAATAGGTTACACGTAGGGAAGATTGCCTGCTCCATCACAACTCGACCTTCTAGGAAATGAACAATGATGTCACTGGGCCATCGATGCGAGTTTTTTATGAGACGATCAGCGGCGTCTGCGAACAACGGAGATATTGATCGACGGTTTTCTTTGTGCTAATTGTCACAAGCAGCAGAGAACCCTCTTGCATATCCCGTTCTGAGCTACTGTACAGGGAAGTCATCCGCAAACAAGGATTCGTATATGTGCTGCAAATATCATGGCCACAGTTCCTCGAACAACTCTAGATCCACACTGACTTTCTGGGAGGTGATGGTCTAACACAAGACACGTGTTCGGGCGACTGAGCAGTACTCGCGAAAGGATCTTGCCGGCATAAGATAGCATTGACTGTCACACTCCTGGCGAATGCCCTTTGTCTTGTGGATTTGTACTATTGACGCAACTTTCATTTCCTGTGGGACTACTCCCTCAGCCCACATGTATCTTACAAGTTCAGTGAGCCTCTGGGTGAGGCATGTTCCCGCTGCTGTATACATCTCTGCTGGTATTGTGTCAGCTCCAGGGGCTTTTCTAGGAGAAAGAGATTTGATGGCTTTATCTACTTCATCTTCAGTTATGATATCATCCATGGTCGTGTTCATTTCTACCTGGGGTATGCGTTGGATGGCCTCTTCGTGTATATATGTATACATATATACATACACATACACACACATACAACAAGTCATCTTACCTGATCCACGAAACGTGTCTGGTTTTTGGTTAAATGGGCAGGTTTTAACTCCATTTTGAACACAGGTGGTCCACATGTACTGGCTCTGAATCAATCATGGTACTCGTTGTGTTCCTCCTCCATCCCACGTTTCTTCCAGATCGCAACACGGAAAGCGGGTGTGTCTTTGACCATTAATTGTTCAGAATGGATGACGGCCACTTCAATCCTCCTGTTTGATCGAATACAATTATATGGTGTACAAAATGTGTCAAGTGTTATAATAAAAGCCATGGCGTTATGGTCGGAAGAAATTGGCAATGAGCAAACAGCAGGGAAAGTTAATTATCAATTTGAAGATGTTTACAGATTAAAGAATGTGGCGCAACTTATTGGAAAGATAAGAAAATAGATAAGCAGATCCAAAAGAAACTATGGATAGACAGAGAATTGTGTAATACGTAATCCTGGTATTCAACAGGCAGATTGTGTACCTGATATCAGCTACAACAAAGTGGTTAAATGTCCCTCCATCTTGTCCAGCAAGACCGAAGGTATAACCAAGTTCACCTCTCCCTCTCATTGGTGGAGAGGGCAAGTAGAAGCTTCTAGTTATAGGGCCACCTCAACATCACTTTTGGTGCCAATTCATTGTCTAATATGCGCAGTACATGCCGGCCCATATGTATTTCACGAATAAGGCAGTATCTATGTCGTTATATGAGGTTTGGCGCCAGATGTTGGCGGTGTCAATTTGGTCCCGTAGAGAGGCTGCTGAGGTTTGGCGCCAGATGTTGGTGGTGTCAACTTGGTCCCGTAGCGAGGTTGCTGAGGTTTGGCGCCAGATGTTGGTGGTGTAAACTTGGTCCGGTAGAGAGACTGCTGAGGTTTGGCGCCAATGTGTTGGTGGTGTCAACTTGATCCTGTACAGAGACTGCTGAGGTTTAGCGCCAGATGTTGGTCGTGTCAACTTGATCATGTACAGAGACTGCTGAGGTTTGTCGCCAGATGTTGGTGGTGTCCACTTGATCCTGTACAGAGACTGCTGAGGTTTGGCGCCAATGTGTTGGTGGTGTCAACTTGGTCCTGTACAGATACTACTGAGGTTTGGCGCCAATGTGTTGGTGGTGTCAACTTGGTCCCGTATAGAGACTGCTGAGGTTTGGCGCCAGATGTTGGTGGTGTCAACTTGGTCCCGTAGAGAGACTGCTGAGGTTTGGCGCCAGATGTTGGTGGTGTCAACTTGGTCCCGTAGAGAGACTGCTGAGGTTTGGCGCCAGATGTTGGTGGTGTCAACTTGGTCCCGTAGAGAGACTGCTGAGGTTCGGCGCCAGATGTTGGTGGTGTCAACTTGGTCCCGTAGAGAGACTGCTAAGGTTTGACTTGATCATTCATGAACGAAATGTTTTTTAAATGAATAAATTTAGGATTTTACTAGCCGTCCAGAAGCACAGTGAAGCTCAGAACCTTTTCCTGAACATTAAGAAAACTAAGATAATGTCCACTGACAAAATAGGACTGCAACCCCAGATTGTTATAAATAATGAAGAAATCGAACATGTCACACATTATAAATACCTTGGTTCTACGTCATCCAACGGCGGAGACTGTTTAAAAGAAAGAAGACGCTTGGCCATGGCGATGTAGAAGCTAACTAACATGCCCAATCTTTGGCATAATACTAACAAGCAACTAAAACTGAAGATCCTGAGAAGATACACATTGCCGGTGGCAATGTATGGCTGCGAGACATGGACAATGGCACAAGCAGCAAGGAAGAAAGTTGGAGCGTTCATAACGAAATGTTACAGAAGAATCCTAAAAATTCCTTGAATAAAGAAATTGACAATTAAAACATGGATACAGTAGGATTAAGATCAATCTGTATTACAGAGGAAATGGTTTTAAAAAAATTGGTCAAGATGGTATTCATTCAAAATTGTTGTTTGGAATTAGAGACCAATTAGCAAAACCATTGGCTATATTATGTTCTCAATCACTTGCACAAGGGATTGTTCCACGGGATTGGAAAGATGCGGGAGTGATTCCTTTATTCAAAAAGGGCATAAAATCAGATCCAGCAAATTATAGACTGGTGAGTTTAACGAGAATAGTCTGTAAATTGTTAGAATCAATAATCACAGAAAACATTGTAATGCATTTACACAGATTTCATCTAACTAGAGGGAGATCATGCTTAACAAATCTATTAGAATTCACGGAGGAAGTTACTAAAATGATAGATAAATGGGAGCCATTGGACGTTTTTTATCTAGATTTTGCAAAGGCCGTTGATAGAGTACCTCATCAAATATTATTTAGAAAGTTAAAACCACATGGAATAAGCGGGGAAGTTGCCAAATGGGTTGAAAATTGGTTAACGGGAAGAAGGCAGAGGGTGGGCATAAATAAGGAGTACTCTGAGTGGAGTGAAGTGAAAAGTGGTGTGCCACAGGGCTCAGTTTTGGGACCAATTTTGTTCTTGATATAAATAACTGATTTGGACATTGATATGAGATCCATTATTGCAAAATTTGCTGATGACACAAAACTATGCAGTAGTGTCTCATCTAAAGCAGAAGTGGATATATTGAGGTCAGATTTAGATACAATTCGAGAATGATCTGTAAGCTGGCAAAAGGAGTTTAATGTAGATAAATGTATAGTCATCCACATGGGTAGATCGAATATGGAACATAATTACAGAATGGGAGAGAACAATATTAGAAAGATAAATAAGGAACGGGACCTAGGGGTTATAATAGATCATACAGGTAAGTTGAGTGAGCAAGTTCAGGTAGCAGTGAAAAAGACAAATGCAATGTTAGGTATGATAAAAAGAAATATCAAATATAGGAGCAAGAAAGTGCTAGTCAAAGTGTATAAAGCTTTAGTTAGGCCTAGATGGGAGTACTGTGTACCGGTCTGGAGTCCTTAAAATAGAGGAGATATAGACATGCTGGAACGAATATAAAAAAGAGCGACAAAGATGATAGTGGGATTCCAGAATTACAATTATGAGGAAAGACTCAGAAAAACCGGCCTACAGTGTCTAGAAGAGAGAAGAATTCAAGGGGACAATACAGGTTTATAAGATGATCAGAGGAATTGATAAATTAGACTATAACAAGTTGTTTTTTTAATACAGCAGCCCACAAGAACAAGAGGGCAATGGTACAAATTAACTAAAGAGAGGTCCAGATTAGATATAAGGAAATATTTTTCTGGTAACAGAGTTGTGAATGCTCGGAATGCATTGCCACGGGAGGTAGTGGAAGCAGGGACAGTTAATGCATTTAAGAATAAATTAGATGCACATAGCTTTTAGAGAAAGGAAATATAAATTAAACTGGTCGTATACTGACTCTGCAGGGTCTTCTAAACCAGTATAAAGGCATTCAATTAAGTTAAGTTGAACCATCCTAGAAGACCTGAATGTTAAAGAAAACTGACTCATAAAAACAAAATTATCTTTTGGAAATTAAATTTTTTCTTCCATGTCAACAATTATTACGGACTGGAAAGAACGGTCCTGGAGGGCAAGGTGCCTGGAAGGTGACGCAGGGTCGACCAAGACGAAGGTGGAAACAAGATATCAAGGAAACTACATGAACGTGGAGCAGGTGTGAAGATTGACTGTAGACCGAGAGCCATATCGGCTAGCTGGGACGAGAGTGATATTCCACAAAGGACATGCTACATGATGATGATGATTCTGCAATTTTATTTCATAATTGCATCTCCCATCTGATGTTATATTTGTGCCCAGGTATTAAAACGTATAAAGTTGTCTTAATTCTTCTTCTTCTTCTTCTTCTTCTTCTTCTTCGTACGCAGTCAGACAGTAACCATTATTTTTCGAAAAAAGCGGCAGTCATCCTGAGGCTGTCGACACTGCCATAGAGCTTCTCTTGTGGTTCCACTGGTGATGGCCACATCTGCTCTCTCTGATTATCGTATGTCGGGCAGTTCTGCAGCAGATGCTCAGCGGTCATTTTCTCGGTACCACACGGGCATTCGTCGGTACCACCTATCTTCAATTTGTTGAATAGGTGGTACCTCAGTCTATTGTGGCCAGTGCGAAGTCTGAAGACAACGACCTGCTCTCTTCTGTTCAACTGGTAATAGGCATCGTTTTTGGTGTAGCCGGTATGTTCAGTTTCCCATTTGGTCATGTATCTGGCTTTTATAAGCCGTTTTGACTCTTCCTACGTCATACTAGTATCTGTTTGTGGTAGTCTTGAACCTTCTTTTGCCAGTCTGTCTGCCTCCTCGTTGCCTTGGATGTTGCAGTGTGATGGGACCCACTGTACCACTACCCTTATTGGTGCGGACTGCTGGCATAGTTGACAGAGTACTGCTCTTAAATCATTAAGCTCAGTGTTTTTCTGGCTTTTTAGCGCTGTGACTACGGCCAGAGCATCTGTAAGCAGGACTATATGGCTTTCATTTTCTTTATGTGTCACCATTTCTTCCACTGCCGCCCTCACTCGGTGCCTCTGCCTCCGCTCTGAAATTGCTTGTGTACTTACTAGTAGCGAAGGACAGTGTTATTTTTCTGCCATTTGGTAGGTTCAGGAATGCTCCTGCCCCTCCGTTCTGTGTAGTGTCTGTTACAGAGCCGTCGGTGTATGCATGGGTCCAGTGCATGCTTGGGTAGTTTTTCGATATAAAGCTTATGGTAGTATCTCTCCTTTCTTTTTCAGTCTGGCAGTTTTTGTTTCCAATACCTGGTATATTTTCTACCACCTCTGGAAATATATCCTGCCTCCAGGTAGGTTTTCGTACAGTAGTGATGGGCTTTGGTGTTGTTAGTGCGTTAGTGTTAATTCGATACCCTTCCCTTTGAAGCAGCAATTTTCGAAAGACCGGTTTCTTGGACACTTCCATCACCTCCTATTTATTTTGACACCCACCCATTTACACATGAACACATACACATAAACACACACACACACACGTATATTAAACACACCTAAATACACATACATTAACACACATAGCCACACCTACACATAATCACACACACCAACACTTATCACCCACAGACACACTCTCACCAACGCCAACACCCCCCCCCCCACCCCCCACACGCACACACACGTACGCCATTGATTGATTTGTATGCCTAGCCTGTTCATACCCACCAGTCCCCACCATGGCGCTTTGTCAAGCCAGCATTTCAGATCTTTCATTGCGGTTTAACCACGGGATGACCAGGAGTGTGGCTCGCACGGCCTACCATCATTTAGATTTCGTTATATCTGCTATCAGGTCACTAATATGATTTGATAAGTAGACCCAAGACAAGCCACTGAACCTGTGAAGCTTTTTGTTCTCACGAATTTCAACATGAACAGGATGGTAGACGCACACAAGCCCCTTCAAGATTTGAATCCTTTGTCTGCCCTCAGCTCTTTCATTCCCATATACCCCAGCTTGGCCTGAACGGTAGACTCACACAAGCCCCTTAAGTTATTTGGACACCTATACCTGATAAGAAATGTATGCCATTGAGTGAATCCCCTACTAGGAGGAAAGAATAGAACCACTGGACCTTAGTGTATGTCGTAAAATGTGAATATAGAGTTGTCTATGTGGCTAGAGTACGCAAAGTACCTTGGAGCTGGCTTCTTTAACGAGGACAACTGTAGTAGTGACCTACATTCAGGCTGGAGTGAAACGGACATGGAAGATAGTATCAGTGTCAAAGTGGTTACTCCGCTGGTATTTCACGGTAAAAGTACTAACATCGCTTCATCGCAGCAGCAAGAGCCAGTTTTTTCAGCTAAAGTGGGTCTTTAACAAACACTTAGAGAAGACAATGTAGACAGGAAGAGAAGAATCACTTTCTACCTCCACATAATAAACCTGATATCTAGCACAACGCAATCTCTAACACTTCATCTCAAACAACAGTTTATGCTATAAGCCAATTTCACAGTGGCAGCCAATGCCCGCCATTCACTCATTGAATATGCTATCAAAACATGCAACACATTGAATGTAGGAGGTAAATATCAAGTTTATTTGGTACAGACAGCCCCCATAACACAAGCCGAACCACTGAGCAGGGCACTGATATTTTCTAAGCCATTGAATCTATTTGTGAACAAAAATCGATCACTCTAACATTCAAACTATACAGATCAATAGTGCCAAAAATGAATCAATGTTTGCTTGTAAAAGTGACAGGGTTAAGGGCTTCGTTTTCTAAAGATATGTTTCATGACGTAACTGTATAAGCAAACATAGAAATTAGCGTCGAGTCTAAGCAGTCGACTTATGGTATTGAGGGGAAATGATTTAGACCCGTCGAGTTTTTTAAGTTGAATTTTTGAAACTACGTTAGGTAATAAAATAATTATTACCACGTTTTCGTTCTTCGGGAGAAATTTATCTGACTGAGGTATAAAGGTCGCTCAAGTACATGGGAAGCATTTTTTTCTGAATGTTGAAAGGTTGCTTTATAAATTGAACCTAGCTATAAAAAACGCACTCAAAGAATACTTTGACAGGGCAGTGCGGAGAAGAACATCCCGTCTATCCGGATCGAATTCACAAAACAGAAATCATGTGCCAAACAATCTTCAAAGACGTCGCTGATACCGCGTTGTTTAAAACTAAATAAAAGGCGGACGGGCCAGGCGTGTGCTGCTCTGCCGGACAAAAGATGGACACGAGACATGACGTTCTGGTGGCTTTACAGCTATCAGCGTTCACTCGTACGTCCACGAAGAAGATGGAGAGATGGCCTGAGGAACGACCGTGATCACTCCTGGTACTCCAGGACCGAGATCAGTTTTAAAACATCTGTATTCCCGCCATTACACACTTGCTATGTTTGATGGTACTGTATTGATCTGTCTTCCCGCCATTACACACTTGCTATGTTTGATGGTACTGTATTGATCTGTCTCCCCGCCATTACACACTTGCTATGTTTGATGGTACTGTATTGTTAGCTAAGTGTGGGTTACAGTTGCAGGAACTGATAAAGAAGGTCTACACCAGAACAAGGGACTATGGTTTGGAAATTGTCTTTGTGGAAACAACAGATAAAACTGATTACTAGCAAAGCAAATGTGAAGCCCACAGGTGAACATTACAATAAATGGAGAGACGCTGGAACAGGTAGACGATGGCTTACATCTTGGACAGATAATAACAGATGATGGTATGTGTGAGATGGAGATGAAGATGAAGAAGAGAATAGACATAACCCAAAACACATTTAACAACATGAAAACTAGTAAAATCCAGACAAATATACTTGAAATGAGAGTCGCCATGTGTTGTATATTCAATCTTCGTCTTTGCTCTCTGGTGCAGAAACATGGACAATGAACAAACATCTTGCGGATAAAACTGACGCCTTTGACATGTGGGTATATAAAAGGATGGTCCACATCTCATGGATGGAAAAACGAACACATAAGGAGAGCATGAAGAGATTAGTAATGGCAATTGAAACACTGAAGGAAAAACAAATTCAAGTAAAGTAAGTCCTTTACAGAACGTCACATCTTACAACCGCCAATCTATTTGTCTGTTACATGTTTCTTGGCAGGTGTGCAGTACGATAGGTTGCCATTACTTTCTGTACGTGGAGGAGCCAAACAAACGCATGTCTGCCACACTGGACACGAGTGAGATTCGGACGCTTCACCGCTAGGCCACGCAGCCTCCCAGATAAAAGTTCAGCAAATAAAATATTGTGAACATATAAGAAGACACGACACGCTGCTGAAAATAAAATGGGAGGGAAAGGTGGAGGGCGGGTGAGCAAGAGGAATCAATATTAATAAGAAGGCAACATCTAGAGATGGACTGACAGACATTCTGTCCGAGTGTACCCTCAAGACAGGAGACAGAGAATGTTGGAGATCCATTTCAGTCAACCTTCGATGCGGAGATGCCACATGACATCAATATCATACTGGAAAACAAATTTCAGACTTTCGGACACTGCAACTCAAGGACTCCAACATCAGATTGGGAACTAAACGACAACTAGTTTACATTATATTCTTATCAATTCCTGGTTACCATTATCAGACAAGGTTCCTTTCCAAGGCCCAAGAAAGGAGAGCTGTTAAGCTTACAATAAAATACTTCAGAAAAGGCGTAGATTTCATTAGGACTAGGAAGTTATTACATGCACATGTTTTTGAGAACTATTTCAAGTGCTGAACACACGACTTGGCTTGATTTACCATGACTTGGGTGTCGAAAACATGACAACTTAACTTGAATTACTATGACTGAGGTGTCGAAAACATGACGACTTGACTTGATTTACCATGGCTGAGGTGTTGAAAACATGACGACTTGACTTGATTTACCATGACTGAGGTGTCGAAAACATGACGACTTGACTTGATTTACCATGACTGAGGTGTCGAAAACATGACGACTTGACCTGATCCCCTATGGCTACCAATACGCACATCTGTCAAATCTTATCATAGATAATGCTACTGTAGATGATGTTGCAAGTTGTAAGATTTGATCAAGTCCTAGAAACCAGATGTCAGAAAGGGTATGCTGCAACATATCAACTCCACCACTATTATTGAGACACAATAACCAACAAACGTGCTACGAATGTCAAACCTGGTTCCTATCATTGAGAGGGGGCATACATTAGGAGTACTCAGGTGTCAAGTAAAAATTGGAGTGCCACAGGGCTCGTTTTCGTACCAATGGTTTCTTGACACGTATAAACGATTTGGACATTGATTGCAAAATTAGCTGATGAGACAAAACGAATGAAAGATGTTTCTCCTAAAGCAGAAGTGGATATATTGAGGTCGGATTTAGATACAATTCGAGAATGGTCTGTGAGCTGGCAAATAGGGTTTAATGTAGATACATGTACAGTCATCCACATGGATAGATCCAATATGGAACATAATTACAGAATGGGAGAGAACAATATTAGAATGATAGAAAAGGAAAGGGACCTAAAGGTTATAATAGATCATACAGGTAAAGTGAGTGAGCAAGTTCAGGTAGCAGTGAAAAAGGCAAATGCAATGTTAGGTATGATAAAAAGAAATATTAAACATAGGATCAAGGAAGTGGCTGTCAAACTGTACAAAGCATTAGTTAGACCTAGATTGGAGTACAGTGTTCAGGAGTGGAGTTCTTGTCGTAGATGGGATATAAACATGCTGGAAAAGATTCAAAGTACAGTTATGAGGAAAGTCTCAGAAAAACCAGCCTCCAGTGTCTAGAAGAGAAGAATTTGTGGTGACTTAATACAGGTTTATAAGATGATCAGAGGAACGGATAAATTAGACTATAACAAGTTTAAAAAAAAATTACAACCACATACAAGAACAAGAGCGCATAGCTATAAACTAACCAAAGAAACGTCCAAATTAAATTTTCGGTCCACAAAAGAGTAAACCTATTCATTGTTGTCATCAATAGCAAACATGTTCTAATGTATCGTATGTCAACTCCACGAGAAGAGCGAAATGACACCATACCATTATCTAATATACTCGATAAGGGGGAGGTGCGGGGGGGGGGGGGGGGGGGCTAGACTATTGTCAGGATCAGATTTCACATTACGATGAAAGGGGGGGGGGGGGGGGCTATTGGTCAGGATCAGATGAAACATTACAAAACAATGATCCCCCTCTAGTTCATGTACGTCGTGATCCTGCAAACATTCGGTGTTACAGCAGTTCGGTCAACTAGGAGGCGATCGACCCTGTGATCCCTGTAGTGTCGAGCTTATTGAGGAGTCTCGTATTGCACTTCAGCCAGCGAGACCTAGGTCCATCGTCATCAGTGAGCTTCTGGATTTAGAAAGAGCCACTGTAACCTGCCGAAGGAGTAAAATCATTCCAGTACGAGTAGCTTCGAACAACAACTGTAAACAGTAGAACATGTTCTCCAAATCTTTCGGCTCCACGAAAAGAACAGTGTGACATCATACACTTCTCTAACTCATTCGACAGAGACAACCAACAGAGACAACCAACTAGTAGAATATGTTATCTCAGCCTTTCGGCTCCACACGAGGAACAGCTTGACAGTAGGATTTCTGAAACCAATTTATGGAATAGACTGAATATAGTTACGAGAGAAGTCTCAGACAGACATAAATGGTAGTTCGATCCTCTTTTACGTTCCATTCGATCCAGCTGTGAATGGGTACCTGAATTACTGTTAGGGAAAGAAAGGCATAGATGAAGGATGCTGGTTATCATCACACATAAAATGCTGATGTCTGACATAATGCAGTCCCAAACACTTTATCTCTGACAGCAGTATCTGCCATGGGACTAACTCTACCTGATTATAACCCCACAGGCCCAGATACAGCTAGAACAAGTAGTCTACGCGCACTTGAATGACATGAAGCCCTAACTAGAGATTAGACCCTCTGGTGAAGCAGGCCGCCCCTACTAGGGGCCCTAGCATCATGTCTAACGAGTCAGGTCACTGTCTCACGAATCTATAAATAAAAACTAAAATCAGTGAGACCGAGTTTATCCGTCGTATAGTAATACTGTTTAAGCTGAAAACATGTAATGTAATTATTTGGAAATAAAAATCAAACTTACTATGCCAGAATAGTCACCCCCGCAACACCTTATTATAAATGGTATCGAATAACTAGTGAAAGTGTTGTGCCAGCAGGGCCATCTTGAAAATGCCGCGACCTTTTTATTAGCATATGACCCCACACAGTGAGGCGTTGGCTAGCAACGAGTATGGGAACCCGTTAAAGCTTGTTGTCACGTTGCAGAAAAAAATAACAACATAATTCATTTCTATTTTTTGTCTGTTCACCAGCACAATCTCATATATTACATTAACATGTATTGTTTTACACATCCCTAACAAAGATAGTGTTAACTTTATGGTGAATGTGAGAGATGTATTCAGAGCAAAGTAATCTTTTCGCATATATATTTAATAACAATACCTAACACACTAAATTTTGTTTCCAGTTTATTTCAGTTTTGTTGCCCTTGTATTTGTTATGTATTCAGCTGCAGTCGGACTCTCGCCCTTTAGCACAATACCATGTAATATTATCTGCATGTGCAGATAAGTTGTTGTTTCATACCATACAAAGTGTTCCAATGATCTGGTCCCGTAAAAGGAAGCGTTGTTCTAACAGCGTAGGTTGGTAACACAGACAGAAGTGTAGTTTGATCCATCATTATGGGTTGGTTGATGATGCCGCTGTTGTTGTTGTTGTTCAAAGCTACTGGTGCTAAGTTCTTCATTCGTGATAATTTTTTTTTGGTAGCGAGTTACAGCTGATCTTCTTATTCTTCTTGTGATAGCGTCAGAGATGTTGACACCATCAGGCGAGTCTTCGCCATGAACTCCACCGTTGACTGCAGTTGCTCTTTAGCTACATACAGCTTTGATTGTAGTGTCGAATCATTTGGCCAGTATATCCTCCTTAACTGACCATACAGAGGACAGTCCTGGAAAACATGCTCCGCAGTTTGTTTGCCTGTCCCACATGTACACAGCGGTGAAGCAGACAGACGAAGCCTGTACACGTGTTTGTTCAGTCTATTGTGCCCAGTCTGAGGCGAAAAATGATAGTCTGCCCTTGTTGGGTTGGTTCTGGTCCCTTCTGACAGCCTGGACAACTCTCTTTTTCTCAAAGTATATAAGTTGACTGTCTCCTTGTTCACATTCTCCTTGTTCACATTCTCCTTGTTCACATTCTCCTCCCCTCCTTGTAAGCCCATCTGCCCTCTCACTTCCAGGCACGCCACAGTGGGATGGCAGTCACCGGAGTACAGTTCGCTTTCAAGCAGCTGCCCTACCCAGTTCTCTTCTCAGAGTTGAGCTTCAGCTGTATAGTTGGAGCAGCGGGAACACTCCTTGTCTCACAATGACCCTCAGGGAATGTTATAACGATACCAGCGCCTCCATTCCTACCAGCATTTCTTGCTGATCCATCCGTGTAAACATGTATCCACGATTGTTGCTGATCCAGCTATGTAGACATATATCCACGATTGTTTAGGATAGTTTTCTTTGATCATACTCTGTGTAGCAGTTCGCTTTAGCAGCTCGTTGCAGTCGTGCCCAGTCGTGAGACCTGTGACCGATGTATTTATCTGTATGGTTGCATTGTCCTATGCCCCTGGTATTAGGTATAGGGGGGGGGGGGGCTTCAGCGGTGTTGTCTTCATGGGTAGGTCTGCTTGGTGCTGTCTTCATGGGTAGGTCTGCTTGGTGCTGTCTTCATGGGTAGGTCTGCTTGGTGCTGTCTTCATGGGTAGGTCTGCTTGGTGCTGTCTTCATGGGTAGGTCTGCTTGGTGCTGTCTTCATGGGTAGGTCTGCTTGGTGCTGTCTTCATGGGTAGGCCTGCTTGGTGCTGTCTTCATGGGTAGGTCTGCTTGGTGCTGTCTTCATGGGTAGGTCTGCTTGGTGCTGTCTTCATGGGTAGGTCTGCTTGGTGCTGTCTTCATGGGTAGGTCTGCTTGGTGCTGTCTTCATGGGTAGGTCTGCTTGGTGCTGTCTTCATGGGTAGGTCTGCTTGGTGCTGTCTTCATGGGTAGGTCTGCTTCTCTTCTATGGGGCAGTGTCTGTAATCCAGTAACTTTCTGCATCTCTAAAATCGGCGTAGTTTCCATGGCTCCTGTAATGAGCCTGACTGCTTGGTTTCGCACCTTGTCCAATGACTGCAGATGTGTATTGGCAGCTGATGAGCAAGCTCTAGATCCGAACTCCAAGTGAGGTCTTATTACTCCATGGTACACTTTCTTTAGTGTTCTTTCGTTTGTTCCCCAGCTGGTGCCAACTAATTTTCCGAGTAGGCCTATCCTCCATCTGCCCTTCCCTTCTGTATTTCCAATATGTTTATTCCACGTAAGCAAAAGTAAATTAATCCATAGTATTACCGTCGTAGGGGTGTGAGGTGTTAGCGATCTCACTTTACAACCGTAGGGGTGTGAGGTGTTAGCGATCCCACATTTCAAAGGCTGAAATTTCATACTTTATGAGGACGGTAGCCATCTCCTCTCCCTCGTCGCTTTTACTTCCAGACTGAACCGGTACCCATTTAAGGCTGGGTCGACCCGGGGAGCGTTGCGGTCAGAAAAAACATTTTAGCCTCAACTGGGGAATGAACCCAGGACTACTCAGATGCGAAGCCAGCTCGCTAACCACTGCACTACGCGGCTCCACTTTCCAAGTAAGCCTTTTATCAAATGTCACCCAAAGATACGTAGGGGAGTTTTCTTACTTGATCACGGACATTCCGGAAGTTGTCTTATCTCCCGTGGGATACTGTAATGTGCACTTTAATGGAACGAAAATTTTCTCAGCATATATTCCACTATACATAACACAGTGTCGATACCCACCTTGCTGCCCAGACTGTTGTATCTCATTCTGTTTCTAGGAGCGCGGCGAAGAAAAGATGTGGGGGATATTTCCCCTGGCCTGACGTAGGTGTGGAATCCCTAATGATGACATTAGCGCTCGTAAAACGTCTATAGATGTTTCTGGAACAAACTGTGACAAGCATCTACCCAAGTTTTGTAAGATGTGCTAGTGTCGAAGCAGAACAATGAATCTATGACTGTCCCCTCCCCCCCCCCCCCGCCGCCCCACGCCCCCTCTTGTGGATTGATTGATACTCAAATAATGATGGCGACTCGCCCTATGTTCCTATCCCCTTTCTGCTAACTTTGGATTGTTTTATAAAGACATCATCAGCAAACAAACAATTGAATTCAATAAAATGTCACAAAACAATTTTAGAACTTGTCTTTTCTCTTGAACTGGCTCTTCTGTCTCATAAACGCAAATAGATGTGAACCAAAATAGGTATACATGTTAAGAGTTCAAACAAATTGGGACAGAGTTTACAGAGACAGACACAATAACTAGAGACTAAATTCAACTAACGGCAATCAGATTGTGCTGGGAAACAAGCTTCTATACGATGTGGGATCAATTAGGTCTCTTGGTAACCGCATAGACAAGGTGAGAGATACAGATACAGGTACCATCATTGGAATACAGACGAAGATATGAGCTTTCATTGCAGTGCGTAACATAAGAAAATCAAAATAAATTAAATCCAGCACAAGAGTAAAGTAGGATTGTGGATGGGTCTGGCTACCCCATCATTGGAGAAAAGTGACACAGATCGCACGTCTATAGAAGTACATCAATGCTTTTATACAGACTTCCTGCAGGGAAGCTGTTGTGGCGCCTCCATGCTATTTCTGTAGTAAAACGATTGTCACGTTTCTGTTAGCATTTTAATTAACCCAAACGTTGCCTCGTACTTTTTATAATTTGTTTTGACGTAATTGGCCATTTCCAAGAATAACTAGTAGATTTAAATACCTTGTCAAATAATTCCAAATACCTTTAAGCCCTGGTTGGCTAAAGGTTAGTCGGTCTGTCCAAAATCGTCTAAATACTTTAGACCTTAGGTAGCTAAAGGTTAGTTCAATTTGTTCAAAAACACTTAAGCCCTGGGTGGCTAAAGTTTAGTCGGTCTGTCCAATTACCTTTAGGCCTTAGGTAGCTAAAGGTTAGTCGGTCTGTCAAAAAGCGCCCAAATACCTTTAGACGTTGGGTGGCTAAGCTAAAGGTTAGTTCGATATGTTATAAAACTGTCTAAAATACATATAAGCCATGTGTGGCTAAAGGTCGATTCAAGAAGCATTTTATTGCACAACGTAATCTGAAAGATGACAAACTAGACTTCCAAAAACTGCCAGAAGTCACCGACCTTGCTAGAGACCAAAGAACAAGCTAATAGTTACCAATGATAGTGTGTTGTTAGAGGGAGTTAGTTTAGATAGACTAGCCTGGGGATTAGTATCCAGAGATACCATCTTTTTTGAGAAATGCGAGCAATCTCTGACTTGAGTTAGTAAATCGATTAATATTGATAGAGAATCATGACATCTGTGACATTAATTGTGTATTATTTTAATAAATAAAACTAATTTTTGTTTTTGATGCATTAAAAAGAATTGTTAGAGTGTTGTATCTAAAATCGTGAGTCAGTTAAAGATTGATACCAGTAATAAAGTGATGGAAAGAGTAGAAAGAGAGAAACGAAATAAAAGTAAAGAAGTGATATAAAGAAGAGAAAAGAAAGACATAAAGGTAATACTTGAGCGAGTAATTACCACCAAGTGAGATAACCTGCTACAAATGACATGAGATGGGATTGTATGAGATGAGATGGGGTGAGAAGTGATGAGATAGGATGAGATGGAATGACCTGATATGAGATGAGATTAGATGAGATCAGCGTTGTTTTATGTTGTTGATGGAAGCTACATGTAGAAGTTAGTCTATGTTGTTCTTGGAAGCTACCTGTAGCTCAGTCTTATGTTTCTGTTGAAAGCTACCTGTAGCTAAATCTTATGTTTCTGTTGAAAGCTACCTGTAGCTTAGTCTTATGTTTCTGTTGAAAGCTACCTGTAGCTTAGTCTTATGTTTCTGTTGAAAGCTGCCTGTAGCTAAATCTTATGTTTCTGTTGAAAGCTACCTGTAGCTAAATCTTATCTTTCTGTTGAAAGCTGCCTGTAGCTAAATCTTATGTTTCTGTTGAAAGCTACCTGTAGCTTAGTCTTATGTTTATGTTGGAAGCTACCTGTAGCTTAGTCTTACGTTTCCGGCTGGAAGCTAGCTCATCTCGCCTTCCTCACCCTTTACGATGTTTATGTGGTAGCAGGTTACAGTGATTCTTCTAATATGCCAAGGTGTACCGAACAAGGTCTTCCGAGCGTTAGTTGGTCTGGACAGTGGAGAAAGGAATAGGAAGAGTGTAAACCTTCAAAGCATGTCTTAAAAGAATGCTAAGGAGGGTTGGGCACGTGACAGATTCGTTATCTTGTGAAAACTCAAATAGGGACACGTCAACTAAGAATGACTACCCAATTGGGCCATCCAAGGTAGAAGCAGGTTCTCTATCAAGAGGACAATGCACACAATCCACACAATGAGTTACATTGCTGGCTTGAATGTTGGATTCTACGACTCATGATTAACGCCAGTGAAACAGGAGGACGTGGCAGGAGTTGGAATGGAGTGCCCAGAACAGGAGGACGTGGCAGGAGTTGGAATGGAGTGCCCAGAACAGGAGGACGTGGCAGGAGTTGGAATGGAGTGCCCAGAATAAGAGAACGTTACTTGTATCTATGGAAGACTTGGGCTGAACAGAAAGCTGACAAGTGCTCATTGATGATGACCGTGGTCGTCCTTGCTGTAGTGGAATGCTTCTCAGTAGGCTAGACGTTAAGGGGATGACAGTGTCGACCCAGCCCTCGGCAGCCAGGCTGCTGCAACCAGTTACCTGTTACAATATTGGCGACAATGACGTGTTCGGCGGGGTTTGTTGTTTGTTGTTTGTTATTGTTCTTGTTGTTTGCTGTTGTTTGTTATTGTTTGTTGTTTTTGTTTGTTGTTTGTCGTTGTTTGTTGTTGTTGTTTGTTGTTGTTGTTTGTTGTTGTTTGTTGTTTTTGTTTGTTGTTTGTTGTTTGTCGTTGTTTGTTGTCGTTGTTTGTTGTTGTTGTTTGTTGTTGTTGTTTGTTGTTGTCTGTTGTTGTTGTTGTTGTTTTAGTGTTGTTGTTTGTTGTTATTTATGATTGTTTGTTACTGTTGTTGTTTGTTGTTGTTGTTTGTTGTTGTTTGTTTTTGTTGTTTGTTCTTGTTGTTTGCGAATGCCCACAATGAGTAGGTTACTCTTTTGTGCGCCCTGAAAAGGACGTTAAGTGGCAGGTTGCAGTAGCTTTCTTCACAACCCGAGCGTGCTGAAGAAGGTGGACCGTGGTCCCTTAGGCGGATTGGCTATGCTTGACTTCATCTGCGTGTCATTCACTACTATGGGGATTACGTCGATCCCTCACCTCGTTATACCGGCTGCCGTGAAAATATCCCTTTTCCAGGTAAGGCTACGAGGAAGCCGATGTGAGGGTCTTGGCCAGTATATTTTTCTTGACCCTGACTAACATGTCTGATCAGTATATTATTCCTGACCCTGACTAACACGTCTGATCAGTATATTTTTCCTTACTCTGACTAACATGTCTGATCAGTATATTTTTCTTGACCCTGACTAACTTGTCTGATCAGTATATTTTTCCTGACCCTGACTACCACGTCTGATCAGTATATTTTTCCTGAACCTGACTAACATGTCTGATCAGTATATTTTTCCTAAACCTGACTAACATGTCTGATCAGTATATTTTTCCTGAACCTGACTAACATGTCTGATCAGTATATTTTTCCTGAACCTGACTCACACGTCTGATCAGTATATTTTTCCTTACTCTGACTAACATGTCTGATCAGTATATTTTTCTTGACCCTGACTAACTTGTCTGATCAGTATATTTTTCCTGACCCTGACTACCACGTCTGATCAGTATATTTTTCCTGAACCTGACTAACATGTCTGATCAGTATATTTTTCCTGAACCTGACTAACATGTCTGATCAGAATATTTGACCTGATCAGACATTAGTCTTCCTCCCCTCCGTGTGGACTTAAATGCAGCAATTAACAGGTAACAAGGCAAACACTTGGATTGATCGTATTTCAATACATACAACAAAGGTATGAAGTAAAACAGCCAATCATCACACGGATAGCACTCAACAGAGGACTGCATCTTCGTGCGCCATCTATCGTCGGAAGTGGACACAACAGATGAAATGGATCCCGAAACGAGATAGATTCTGTCCTATGTGACGCGTGAGTCTTCTATATGAACCACACGCAGGAGGTATTCAATAACTTGATGTGTGCTGATAGGACTTTACTAACGACTGAGCATAGACACGGCGCCGGAAGTTGTAAGAGCCACAATACACGCTTACCACACTTTCCATGATGGCGGAAGTTACTTTGATGCCTGGACGTCAGTGTCAATGAACTTTATGTTTGAATGGGACTCCTTAGCTTTTAGCACTGCCTTGTCAAAACCCAGGAGTGGAACCGCCACACTTTTGATCAAAGAATTGTACAACTGATTTATCCGGAATTAACTCGATGGCGATTGATTTGATTTTTTTGTTTGGTGTATTACTTGATGGGATGTCACATAATTTTGGACAGAGAAAATACAGAAAAACACAATCAAGATGATGATAACAATTGTAACTAAAGGCAATGAGATAGTTTTGAGAGACACATTCCTACACCATTACAATATCTTGGTAGCAATATAGGTATATAGGAGACGTGTTCAAATGACACCGGACCTAACTGCACCAAGTGAACATACATACGATGCGCATGATGATCTGATGTAAACAGCACATACCAACCGTCAAGTTTGTAAAATTTCATTATCCTCCGAATCATAATTTCTTCAACAGACCGTTGAAAACATGGCGGAAGTGATACGGAATCCGTCTAGAGTTGATCAGCGAGCGGTGATTCGGTTTCTAACAGCTGAGGGATGTCGACCAGTTGACATTTATCGCAGAATGCAGGCAGTGTATAATAGACCACTCCACCTACATTGGATGTGGCTTTGTTAGATGAGCCATCTGTATATACGTGTATCCATGTTTCTCGTAAGATATTCTTCTGTGATCAATTTCCTTTATAAATCCCCTTTCCCTTTCTCCGTATTCCCTCTATGGTTTGTACCATCTCAGGGGAAATGGCTTTTTTTGCATGGTGGAACTTGAGATGTTTGTCTTAGGTCTATACCCACTGCCTCGCTTATGATTAGAGAATAAAGACGTCCGATGAATAGACGGGACAGTCGCTTGTGCTAAATACATTTTCAGACACAAATTACCGTGGTTGTGTCATGTTATTATGAGAGTACACCTTAATCAGCTTCCACTGATGGCTTACACCACTGGTAGTTATGGCTAAAGGACAAGTGGATGACCACAGAGTGGGTAGATGCCATTAGGGCGATTTAGCAGTACAAGTCCCCACAACGATCGTAGCACTGCCCTTTGCCAGGACAAACGACTTCAATTCCCCACAGACTTCAAGGGTATAACTGGAGAAAAAAACTCATTAAATAATGTCACTCATTTCGTTATTTGTCGTAAGAAAAAAGTACGCATTTTCTAACAGGTACAATACGATAAAATATAACTAAGTACTTATCAGTGCTAACCAAGGTTTGTCTGCCCCGCCTCCGAGATGGTACAAGTAGCAATTAGGTCCGGCCACCACACCATCAAGATGGTACAAGTACCAGTCTAGGTCTGGCCACTACACCATCAAGATGGTCCAAGTACAAACCTAGGTCCGGCCACCACACCATCAAGATGGTCCAAGTACAAACCTAGGTCCGGCCACCACACCATCAAGATGGTCCAAGTACAAACCTAGGTCCGGCCACCACACCATCAAGATGGTCCAAGTACAAACCTAGGTCTGGTCACAACACCATCAAGATGGTCCAAGTACCAGTCTAGATTCGGCCACCACACCATTACGATGGTCCAAGTACCAGCCAAGGTCTGACTACCATACTATCAAGATGGTGCAAGCCTTAATGTAGCAAAAACGAATTACTTTATACTTTTAAAGGCCGTGCCTCGGTAAGATGAGAGAACCATACCTAGCCCAAGATTTAATCGAGCCAATTTTGCTTCATGGATGTTGGTCCTTCGCTTTGTAGAAATACATTCTCGGAAGCTGCGACAGTACTGAAGGCCAATTAACGATAAAAACATATATTGGTAATGACTCAGTAACAACACCAGAACAAAACAAATTGCACGTCAATAGCCAATCTAAGAATAGCCAATCTAGCTATGTACTAGAGAAACATCACCAAGAGAATATTGAATAATAGAATATAATCTATTCATTTCGCTCAGACATATAAAGCCGCTCTATCTCTACCAATATCCGACAGCTAAGCTGAATTTCTAAACTAATTTTGTCTTACATAATTTCAATCTAAATTATATCCTCCATCTACCAGAAATTTCGTATCAGGCTGATGTGGTAGGAGGCTGTTGTTGTATGAGGCTGATGTGGTAGGAGGCTGTTGTTGTATGAGGCAGATGTGGTAGGAGGCTGTTGTTGTATGAGGCTGATGTGGTGGAAGGCTGTTGTGGTAGGAGGATGTTATGGTAGGAACCTGATGTGGTAGGAGGCTGATATAGTAGGAGGCTGATGTGGTAGGAGGCTGATGTGGTAGGAGGCTGTTGTGGTATGAGGATTTCAAGGAGAGTTGGGCGTCAGGCCGGCCCTCTAATCTTGAAGACATCAAAAGCTACTGAAACTACAAGGAGTATGTGCAAGTCGGCTTACACGAGCAACTTCCGTTCATCCACGTCAGACGTGAGCCCTGGGTAGGACAACTTGGCTTACACGATCAACTTCCGTTCATCCACGTCAGACGTGATCCCTGTGTAGGAAAACTTGGCTTACACAATCAACTTCCGCACATTCACGTCAGACGTGAGCCCTGGGTAGGACAACTTGGCTTACACGATCAACTTCCGCACATTCACGTCAGACGTGAGCCCTGTGTAGGAAAACTTGGCTTACACGATCAACTTCCGCTCATTCACGTCAGACGTGAGCCCTGTGTAATGTGAGCAAGACAACCGAAATCTGACCATGTCTAAAGATGAAGGGAACTGGCTGATAGCACAAAGTCACAGTATCTGTGCTGGAACCCCGGACACAAGAGAACTAAGGGCATGCTACTCAGTTATGCTGGAGAGGCATTGAGGCAAAGCGACTGGGAGGACTTTGATTACCTTGAAACAGATGGATGCCGGCAGGAAGCCTTGCGTGTATTTGTTGAAGATGTGTTCCACGGGCAGAGGTACAGGTTATGATTGACTGATTGATTGATTGACTGATTGACTGATTGATTGATTACAATTTCTTGCGAAAAATGACCATTCACCGATCCCTTAGATACCCCGAACCATCTGTTTGAGAACCTTTGCTTTCTCTCTATATATAAATACAAGAGGTACAAGAAATTTCATTTATCCAAATAAGTTTGGAGAGTTAACGTCCACGTACATTAAATCTGGCCATTTAAACACGCGTACACTTGCGCATGTGGTTGACAACCTCAATATTTAAAAACGTTTGCTATAAAACTGCACTATATATGACTGAATTAAGGATTTCCCTAATGCTGATTAGGGTAAGCCAAATGCAGTGATGGACATATTCTTCAAATAAATAGACCGACGGTGGAAGTTCAGTTACACATTTATATTCGAGGTTCCATATTGAAACAATGTCGCTACAATTGATCTACGACAGGCACATTTCACTTGGATGGTCGTGACAGTGAGAATAGTTTTCAACATGTTCATCAATTTGTTTGTAATTCCAGAAATAAATACGTAAATATTCGTTTTACATATGGAGTAAAAAAAAACATTGTTTGTACAGTGTGTCGACTGCTGAAGCAAGCGGTATTTATTCCACAGGCATTTAAATCTTGGCGGCGGATCTCAGCACTGGAAAAAAACACGGTAGTAGTAGGTTTGTTAGTAGACAAAGTCATAGAAATGGGTGGACGCAGGGCTTGGACACTGATCGTCTGACTAAGGGGACACGGGATCAAAACTTCGGTGACGCATATGGTTTGTTTCGTATCGAAAGTCAAGTAAAATTTTAATCCTCCGATGCGGCCGAAGACGTATGTGTCGGGCCGAAAGGTCCAAATATCGCAGTCAAACTGTAAACTAGCGTCATAACGCATTCCGTTCTCTGGACTACATCCTGCTACTTGCAAGGCCCAGTTCACGGCTTGGTAGGGGAAGTGAGAGAACAAACGTAGAAAAAGAAGAACAAGCGGAATGCTCTGACCAAAAAATCTCCAAGTAGACGCCATCACGAAGTAATGATTGCTCTTTTTCATTTACTAATAAGATCTGTGATTGTTGGGTCGCTACACTAGTTTTACTGATAAGATCTGTGATTGTTGGGTCGCTAAACTAGTTTTATTGATAAGATCTGTGATTATTGGGTCGCTAAACTAGTTTTATTGATAAGATCTGTGATTGTTAGACATCTCCACTAGTTTTACTGATAAGATATGTGATTGTTAGACATCTCCACTAGTTTTATTGATAAGATATGTGATTGTTAGACATCTCCACTAGTTTTACTGATAAGATATGTGATTGTTAGACATCTCCACTAGTTTTATTGATAAGATCTGTGATTGTTAGACATCTCCACTAGTTTTACTGATAAGATATGTGATTGTTAGACATCTCCACTAGTTTTATTGATAAGATCTGTGATTGTTAGACATCTCCACTAGTTTTACTGATAAGATATGTGATTGTTAGACATCTCCACTAGTTTTATTGATAAGATATGTGATTGTTGGACATCTCCACTAGTTTTACTGATAAGATATGTGATTGTTGGACATCTCCACTTTTCAACATTGTCAATACATTTGGAAGCTATTTAAAGAACGGCAACAATCAATTGAAGGATAACTATAAATTATTACTAGCGTATTTATTTACATCTTAGACATTACCTTATGCTGCCGGGTGAATATTCTTGGGCACAGGACAATCAGTTCGAATGGCTTGTAGCTGTAATACACCACAAGCGGGGTATCAAAGAAGAGTTGGCTACATGAAGATTTCAAAGTGTCAAAACTTTTTCATGCGATACGAACAGGCTTCCTCAGTACAAGAAAAATGAGGTAAGAAGCCTAAGGTGGCTGCATATATCCTCACCCCCTAATCCTCCCATGTATACATTTTTTACTGCTAGATGTGTATCATGGACAACGATCACAATCCAGAAAAGCCGGTTCCACGCCTCTTAAATCCAAGTAACAGGAAATAACAAGGTCAGCAGTCAAGATGTACGGAACGATCTCGAAGCTCAACCCTTGCAGACGAGTAGAGCAGTCTCAATTCTCAATGATGGTGGTTTGGCCCCGTCTGTCGGATGAACGAACAACAGCTACCACGGTAATCATGGAAAGCAAAGAGTCAAGGGCCCAAACTACCAGGACCAGCCAGCCCGCTTGGATAACAAGTCATGACAATATATAAGGTACAACTAACAAGACTGTAGTTTACCTGTCCAACTTGCAGGGTTTCCCCACAAAATAGATTCTATGTATATCCAACAGCTACTCATTGAACAATGTGTAGAGGGAACGTATCAAGTTATATATCTTGTTAATCTGGGGTAGTTGTCTCGCCGCAGCGACTCAATTTCAACCAGTGTTCGTAAAGCGATCTCAGTCCCGCCAGGCGGAGCGATAGCGCGGGCTTGCGGAAAACGCTCGCCTGCCTTTCCCCGTAGTGCGAATTGGGTGCGGTTTGTGGTAGTGGCTCCTCCACCGAGGTGCGCTAGTCTGGTCCGTATCAGGAAACGTGGTCCGTCCGTGGTGATTTATCTAAGGCTTATAGCAGAGCTCGACAGTACGTCTCGCTGGTGGTCCGACTCTCGCAAAGAGCTTGTGACCGGCAAATGGAAAGCAGGAATCGTTGCCTCGAGGCCCTGCGTTCTCCCTACGGAGAAGGGCAGGCCGGCAGGCCAAATTGTCTCTAGTCCCAGTGAAATTCATCGCCGAGGTCGTTGGGATCCGTTCTGCACAGAGCGCTGCCATCCCTCCTCGAGCGAGCCCGGTCGGTCGGTCGTCTGGTGCGTGTGGGAGGCCCCTGTCAGGCGGTCCTAGGTCGACGGAGTGAGGGACGGGTGGAACAAACCGTCCGTCCGTCCCGTCAGTCAGTCGGTCCCTGCGGCCGTCGTCCCAGCGAGGCCTTTTACAAAAACACACCCTTCCTCCGCCGACCGGTGTGTGCTGTACACAGTACGTCTCCGACAGATATCTGGTTGATCCTGCCAGTAGTCATATGCTTGTCTCAAAGATTAAGCCATGCATGTCTAAGTTCACACTGTCTCACGGTGAAACCGCGAATGGCTCATTAAATCAGTCGAGGTTCCTTAGATGACACGATCCTACTTGGATAACTGTGGCAATTCTAGAGCTAATACATGCTTACCAAGCTCCGACCCTCGCGGAAAGAGCGCTTTTATTAGTTCAAAACCAATCGTCGTTTCCCCTCGCGGGGTTGCGGCGTCCCCACTGGTGACTCTGGATAACTTTGTGCTGATCGCATGGCCTCATGTGCCGGCGACGCATCTTTCAAATGTCTGCCCTATCAAATGTCGATGGTACGTGACATGCCTACCATGTTTGTAACGGGTAACGGGGAATCAGGGTTCGATTCCGGAGAGGGAGCATGAGAAACGGCTACCACATCCAAGGAAGGCAGCAGGCGCGCAACTTACCCACTCCCGGCACGGGGAGGTAGTGACGAAAAATAACAATACGGGACTCTTTCGAGGCCCCGTAATTGGAATGAGTACACTTTAAACCCTTTAACGAGGATCTATTGGAGGGCAAGTCTGGTGCCAGCAGCCGCGGTAATTCCAGCTCCAATAGCGTATATTAAAGTTGTTGCAGTTAAAAAGCTCGTAGTTGGATCTCAGGCGCAGGCGGGCGGTCCGGCTCGCGCCGGTTCACTGCCCGTTGTCTCCTGCCCTACCGTCTGCCGGCTCTCTCCCACGGGTGCTCTTCGCTGAGCGTCCTGGGTGGCCGGCGCGTTTACTTTGAAAAAATTAGAGTGTTCAAAGCAGGCCTCGGCTGCCTGAATAATGGTGCATGGAATAATGTAATAGGACCTCGGTTCTATTTTGTTGGTTTTCGGAACTGGAGGTAATGATTAACAGGGACAAACGGGGGCATTCGTATTGCGGCGTTAGAGGTGAAATTCTTGGATCGCCGCAAGACGAGCTACTGCGAAAGCATTTGTCAAGAATGTTTTCATTAATCAAGAACGAAAGTCAGAGGCGCGAAGACGATCAGATACCGTCGTAGTTCTGACCATAAACGATGCCGACTAGCGATCCGCAGGAGTTGCTTCGATGACTCTGCGGGCAGCTTCCGGGAAACCAAAGTGTTTGGGTTCCGGGGGAATGATGGTTGCAAAGCTGAAACTTAAAGGAATTGACGGAAGGGCACCACCAGGAGTGGAGCCTGCGGCTTAATTTGACTCAACACGGCCAACACTGAAATGATTGACATGCCGAGACCACTCTTCTGGGGTCTAATATTGAACTGGTGCTGGACTTAGACCCCCAGATACCTGGGGTTATGCCCCCTGTGGCCCGGTTTTGTCTGCATCCAGTGTTTGATAAAGGAATTGACGGGAGAGCACTATCAGGAGTGGAGCCTGAGACCTAAGTTAATTTAACACGCCAATACTGCAGAATGACTATCAAAAAGTACACCTTCGTGGGGTCTAATAGAGAACATGTGCTGGAATTAGACCCTCGAAAATCTGGGACTATCCCCTAAGAAACTTGATTGTCTCGCTAAGGGAATTGACGGAAGGGCACCACCAGGTGTGGAACCTGCGGCTTAACTTGACTGAACACGCCAATACTGTAGAACAACTGACAAATCGAGAGCACTGCCGTTTGGGTCTAATAATGAACGTACGCTGGTATTAGACTCACGGATGACAAGTCAGCTCTCAAACACTCAAATGAAAGAACGCTACGGAAATCGTGTTTAACTCCGCAGAAACCGCAGATTTCAAATACCTGGTCATTGACAAACAAAAGCCCTCAATAAATTCGTCTGACCAAATAGTGAACGGGTGCTGGAAATAGATCATCTGAAGACAGGTCAGTTTTACCCTACAAATGACAGGGCGTTGCTACGGAAAACCAGCTCAAATCGAGAGGAGCCGCAGACACTTTGGTTCACGTACCAGGCTGATAAGCCAAGGGCGCGAGGCTACCATGTGGGGGATTACGGCCGAACCCTTGTAAGCCGCAATCCCGCCCAAAATCTCAGCACCACTGCAATGGGAGGCTCCTACATGCTCGGGACCTGGGGCTTGCGCTCCAGCCCTATCAGGTAGAGCCACAGTAAGAGGTCCTTGCCGCCCGCCAATCAAAGCGGGCGGACAACTGCTTAATACTCACCCTAAACGGCGATGGGGTGCGAAAACACCAACCAAAGACTTAGTACCTGGTCGGGGTGTCGAAAACAGTAGAGCAGCCACCTCACTGTGAACTGTCAAGACTCAACCACTGACCATGAGAGTTGTCCGCACACCAGGCGAACAACATCTCTGTGACATTACCAGGCTTGTCCTCTGGCTGAATGCACTCCGGCTACGATATCTACCTCTGTACGTTATCAGCCATATAACTATCATACTGGACGCAGAAGAGATGCAGACCAGCGGACATTGCACACCTGCCCCACTGTGTCAACACCCTAGGTGGCGGGGAATGCTAGGCGTACCATCCCTGCATAGAAGCCAAGAAAATAAAGGGAAAAAGAGATACCCCACTCACATGCAAATGCTACGTTCCTGGCAGGACCTGACGATCCTGGGACACAGACACACTGGACTGCCTCTCTTCCGGGTAAACCAGTCCATCTCATATATCATCACATATCATCATTGCACCCTATAGACACGAGTAGTGAAGACTCGATAGTCTGGTAAGACAACTTCCATAAGAGAGAAAACTCTGATCGTAAACAACTGCTGCCTTGCAGATAGGCTGGGGACAGCCAAAGGCTAAGGAGGGCATCCCTACAGAAACGCCTATTGAAATCGGATGCACGGGGCCGCAAGCCTAACAAAACAGTGCAACGTAAATCACAGTATGATGGCAGTACAACCTATTCGAAAAACGTATGGCGCTCATCCTGCGGAGTCCCGCCAGGCAGCGATAGTGCCGGGCCTCACGCCTCGAAGGGGCCCACCCTTGACTACTGGTGGTCACCCACCTATGTGTCGTGGAGTCAAGGCACATGGCTATGGGGCAACGTCTATTGGCCAAAACCTCAAGACCCTCAAAATACTATAGTGGAATGCGGAGGGAGTCATTAACAAAAAACTTTCCCTAACACATCACCTGCATGAAGGTAAGATTGACGTGGCATGTATCCAGGAAACGCACCTCAACAATAATCACAAATTCTCAATCAGAGGATACCAGACCTTCCGTCTAGATAGAGAAGGCCACAAAGGAGGGGTCCTGATACTGACCAGAAACAGCATACCGAGTAGCGCGGTACCTGTCAATCACACCGGACAAGCAGAAATTGTAGGAGTTGACATAATGGCTCAAGAGACGAAGCTCCGCATTTTCAATCTGTACGGACCACCAAACAGAGACCTATCGCTCTCGAGTATGGAGGTCAGAGACTCCAACTGCATAGTAGTTGGAGATTTCAACAGCCACTCGGAGAGATGGGGATACTCTGACACAGACAGCAGAGGTGACGAAGTGGAAGATTGGGAGATAGATGCAAATCTATCCCTAATCAATAGGCCGGAGGATAGCCCTAGCTTCTATTCAAGAACATGGCATACCACCTCGACTCCCGATTTGGCCTTCTCCACACAGGACATACACTATAAAATAGACCGCCAGGTGCTAAACCAACTGGCAGGTAGCGACCACAGGCCGATAAGGCTAACCATTGACATGGAAGTAGGCCCACAGGAAACAAAACCGCTCCCACGTTGGAATTACAAACGAGCCGACTGGGACAGATTTGCAATCCTGACAGATGGGCTGTGTGAAACCATCAACACACGAAACACCAAAATGAAGCCCATGGTAGAGAGCCTAAGCAAGGCAATAATGCAAGCCGCCACTGAAACCATCCCAAGAGGAGCTAGGAAAAACTATAAGCCCTACTGGAATGATGAGTTACAGAAAGTGGAAGATGCAGTAACAAATGCCAGGAACATGGCAGAACGAGAAAAACCAATGGAGGCAAACATCGCCCTCAAAGCCGCCGCGGCGAAGTACAAACACACTCTCAAGCAAACAGCAAGAGAAAGCTGGAAAAATAAAACGGAAAGTCTAAACCTGGACAAAGAAGGGAACAAGCTATGGAAGCTAGTCAGAGCCATGAATGACGAAACCCCGTCAAATAAACAAATTACTATCAAGCAAGGCGAGAACTTGATCACAGGTAAGAAAGCCGAAAAACGCCTTTGTCGATCACTATGCCAGAGCAAACCACATCGAGGTCCCTGCAGATAAGCATACAGACATTAGCGAAGAGCTAAAGGGACACGAAAACATAAATACGGCTCCTGAAGAGCACATGATGGCCAAACTAACAATGCACGAAATGGAAGAGGCTATGAGAACACTAAAGAAAAGGAAATCTCCCGGAAAAGACGGGATAACAAACGAAATGCTGATGGGGCTGGGCCAAACAGCGAAGAAGAAACTGCTATCGGTCCTAAACCAAAGCTGGAAAAGGGGAATTGTACCACAGGCATGGAAAGATGCAATACTGGTACCAGTACCAAAAACAGGAAAGGACAAAACAGATCCAAATGGATACAGGCCCATAAGCCTACTGAGCTGTGTCGGCAAGCTGATGGAACGGATGATAAACACCAGACTGATGTGGCATCTGGAAGAAAAACGAATACTAATTCCACAGCAAGCCGGCTTTAGACAGCACAGATCCACTGAGGACCAGGTCATCCTCATAGCCCAGGAGATAGAAGATGCCTACCAGGCACAGAAACACACAGTAGCTGTTTGGGTGGATCTGGAAACGGCATTTGACAAAGTCTGGAAGGATGGACTTAGAGTCAAGCTAAGAAGAAGTGATGTCTGTGGGAAAATGTACAAGTGGATCAACCACTACCTCAAACAAAGAACGGCCAGAGTCCAAGTACAAGGGCAGATGAGCAAAAAGGTGACACTCGAGCAGGGAGTACCCCAAGGGGGAGTATTGTCACCCACACTCTTCCTGGTATATATAAACGATATTACAGAGAATATACCAAGAAGAGTCCATAGCTCAATGTTTTCAGACGATCTGGCTATGTGGACCTCTGAAAAGAATCTCACCATAGCAAGAAATCGGATGCAGACGGCCCTAACATCGCTGGAAGAGTGGGCGAACTCATGGCTGGTCAAAATAAACGAGGAGAAAACCACGTGCACAATATTCTCGCTCTCATTAAAACCCGAAAGTACCAAATTAAGTCTAAATGGCAAAATCCTACAGCCAAACGACAACCCAACCTATCTGGGAGTCACATTTGATCGGCGCATGACATGGAAAAGTCAGATTGAGAGAAACCGAATGAAAGCCAGAGAAAGAATGGCGATCATGAGGAAACTTGCTGGCACAAGCTGCGGAGCAGACGAAGGCATACTAAAGAAACTGTACACTGGAAGAGTGAGACCAGTTCTCGAGTATGGCATTGCGGCATGGACAACAGCAGCGAAGGCGAACTTCGATAAAGTTAACAAACTTCAAAACCAAGCCATGAGAATTATAACAGGTGGCATGAAGTCAACGCCAATTGTAGAACTTGAAAAGATTACAAAACTGCAATCCATGACCGATAGAAGAGACTGCAGAGCCCAGCTGCAGTCAGAGAAACTCCGAAGACTGACGGACCATCCAATGTACCAGAGACTAAACAATCTGGGAAATGGGAAACTAAAGCGGAGAAACTTTGCAGAAATAGCCAAAGCAAAGATGCACGAAGATCCCATAAACGCACTAACAACACCAAAACCCATCACTACTGTACGAAAACCTACTTGGAGGCAGGATATATTTCCAGAGGTGGTAGAAAATATACCAGGTATTGCAAACAAAAACTGCCAGACTGAAAAAGAAAGGAGAGACACTACCCTAGGCTTCATAACGAAAAGCTACCCAAGCATGGACTGGACCCATGCATACACCGACGGTTCTGTAACAAACACTACACAGAACGGAGGGGCAGGAGCATTCCTGAACCTACCAAATGGCAGAAAAATAACACTGTCATTCGCTACTGGTAAGTACACAAGCAATTTCAGAGCGGAGGCAGAGGCACTGAGGGCGGCAGTGGAAGAAATGGTAACACACAGTGAAAATGAGAGCCATATAGTCCTGCTGACAGATGCACTCGCCGTAGTCACAGCGCTAAAAAGCCAGAAAAACACTGAGCTTAATGACTTAAGAGCAGCACTCTGCAAACTGTGCCAGCAGTCCGCACCAAAAAGGGTAGTGGTACAGTGGGTTCCGTCACACTGCAACATCCAAGGCAACGAGGAGGCAGACAGACTGGCAAAAGAAGGTGCAAGGCTACCACAAACAGATACCAGTATGACGTACGAAGAGTCAAAACGGCTTATCAAAGCCAGATACATGACCAAATGGGAAACCGAACATACTGGTTACACCAAAATCGATGCCTATTACCAGTTGAACCGAAGAGAGCAGGTCGTTGTCTTCAGACTTCGCACTGGCCACAACAGACTGAGGTACCACCTATTCAACAAATTGAAGATAGGGTGTACCGACGAATGCCCGTGCGGTACTGGTAAAATGACCACTGAACATCTGCTGCAGAACTGCCCGACAAACGAGGATCAGAGAGAGCAGATGTGGCCATTGCCAGTGGAACTGCAAGACAAGCTCTATGGTAGTGGCGAGAGTCTCAGGATGACCGCCGCTTTTTTCGAAAAAATAATGGTTACTGTATGACTGTGTACGCAGAAGAAGAAGAAGATATATCTTGTTATTGTGGACATTAAACAACAACAACAACAACAACAAGATATATAACTTGATACGTTCCCTCTACACATTGTTCAACTACGGGTATCACGTCGATCTACGTCTGGTCAGCAAGACTGCTTTGAAAACAGTCTGTTTCCAGTGAACGCCACATGGAAGGGAGATAGTAGTCCTGGTCAGTATGTTGTGCGTGACCCGGACGCAACGTCCTGGTCAGTAAATTGTGCCTGATCCTGAAGCAACGTCCTGGTCAGTAAATTGTGCCTGATCCTGACGCGACGTCCTGGTCAGTACATTGTGCATGACCCTGACGCGACGTCCTGGTCAGTATGTTGTGCATGACTCTGACGCGACGTCCTAGTCAGTATGTTGTGCATGACCCTGACGCGACGTCCTAGTCAGTATGTTGTGCATGACCCTGACGCGACGTCCTAGTCAGTATGTTGTGCATGACCCTGACGCGACGTCCTGGTCAGTATGTTGTGCCTGACCGGACGGGCGTCTTAGTTCTCCATCACTTTATATATCAATTCGTGGATTATGAGATGGCCTTTGACAGTTGAGACAGGAAACCACTTTGATAATTCTTCAGGCACTATGTAGAGCCCCTCAAGTTGACTAAAATAATTCAGAAAAGTACGAAAATAAGAAGTGTACAGTCCTACATGTTGGAGAGCTTTCAGGGTCCTGTGAGATGAGAACTGATGTAATACTTGGCTATTATCACCATTCCTGGTTTTGCTGGTTTTGATTGAATTATGAAAAACACGACTTCTTCATACGAAAATGGAATTCAACGGCTCTTGAGAAAAAGATTTGATGATCTTGACTGTACTCATGAATTGGCTTTTACGTCTCGCAACTAGACTTAAAATAAACAATTTTAAAAATGTCCTACGTCTCTATTTCCATTGTTGAGATATTCGAGGGGTATCTAGGCTGAGGACTACAGACTAGTTCGTCACTGTCGTTTGATGTCGTGTCGTTTGATGACATTGTTTGTTTATTTCACCCCCAACAACAAAAAACAACAAATGTCGATCCGCAACTTTTGTTCCTTTAGGAATTTGTAGAAATCGAGAGAAGTCAAACACAAGTATAAAGATCTTCAACTCTTAAGTTTGTTCTATTGTATGGATCTATGACATGAGGGGGGGGGGGGGGGGGGGGAAGAAATCATACTAAAACCATCCAATCTTTATTCAATGGATGCTTGCGCTATAAATTGAGGGAATTAAACGGTATGCTAAAATAACTAATATATAACTGTGGGAAAGAACCGGACATAAGCTAGTGGCAGTAGACGTAAATAGAAGGAGACCATTGATAGGACACACATTATGGAAACCATCTGATAGCATTACAAGGTAGTCACTGTTCTGGAATCCTCAAAGTAAGAGAAGTAGAGGCAGACCTACACACTCATGATGACGGAATGTTAAAATAAACCTGAAAGCCTGGGAGTAGCTAGAAATGTTTGCGCATGACGGGAAGACTTGGCAGATTGAATGTTACCCTACTAACTAACATTAATGTGTAGTGATAATAATGTTTATTCAACTGTTCCATAGCCTCTGCCAACGATAATAATGTTTATTCAACTGTTCTATAGCCTCTGTTAACGATATCAACTGCTCCTAAAAGACCAGGCACTACAAACAGACCTGGTTGTACATTTGTTTGAGTCCTATGATTAGGTTGTACATTTGTTCGAGTCCTATGATTAGGTTGTACATTTGTTTTAGTTCTATGATTATTAGATTTCCAACTCAGCTGTGTTGGCCAGTTTCATTTATCGCTACCTTGACCTCTGTAATTTTAAGTTTGATACTCATTTACAGCTTGGTAAACTGGAGCGTGTTTCGACTACGGAATTGAAACTGTACATTTGCCACGAGACACTGGTTACAGACATACAATCAGTCAAAGACATACAATCAGTCAGTCGTTGATCGATTTGGAAGAAAGCAATTTACGGACAATGCCAAGATGAAGGAACTGCCATCCTTAACTGTTGTTCTGATTGTGATTGCGTGTAAGTATCACACAAAGAAAGTATCACACACTGAATGTATCACAATGTCCACGTATTGAAAGTATAATAAAGTGTCAAACATTGAGAGCATCACAAAGTATCACACAGTGAATGCATCACAAAGTATCACACACTGAAAGTATCACAACGTATCACTCTACTAAAGTATCAACAAGTTCACACAATGAAAGTATCACAAAGTATCATACAATGAAAGTGTCACATACTGAAAATATCACAAAGATCACACACAATGAAAGTATCATACATAATAATTATCACACAATGTAATTATCACGCAATAAAAGTATCACACACTCAAAGTATCACAAATTTCACACACTAAAAGTATTGCACACTGAAAGTATCACACACTTAAAGTATCACACACTGGAAATATCACACAGTGGAAGTATCACACCACATTACACACTAAAAGTATCACAAACTGAAAGTATCACAAAATATCACACAATGAAAGTATCACACAATGAAATTATCATACACTGAAAATATCACTCACTGAAAGTATCACACACTGAAAGTATCACTCACTGAAAGTATCACACACTGAAAGTATCACTCACTGAAAGTATCAATCACCGAAAGTATCACTCACTGAAAGCACCACTCACTGAAAGTATCACACACTGAAAGTACCACTCACTGAAAGTATCACTCACTGAAAGTATCACTCACTGAAAGTATCACTCACTGAAAGTATCACACACTGTAAGCAGTTAAGAACTTAACTTAGCCTCTCCTCTTCTGTCAAAGGATGAAAAATCCTTTTCTTTGCTTGTTGCTACATTTTATAAGTCAAGTGGTAGAGCTCTCGCTTATCAAGGCAAGGGCGACGGAGTTCAGCTGCCGATATCGACACGCTTCGGTTGACTCAGCTGTATTATGGGGTACATTTGTAAATGGTTACCTGACCTACGGCTAAGGAAAGAAGGCCAGCGAGGAAGGAAACTATCCACCCTCACACCACACATAATGCTACTTAGTACAATGGTCTGAAACAATTCATTCCAGACCCTAATTTCTGCTATGGAGCCATTAAAGAAATATAAACAAGTTTACTGCTCACTACTCCTGAATCTCAATTAAATTAACTAGCCTTATCGCTGATCAAACAGTGTTAATGGGAGATGCCATTATACAACTGCAGAATTTAATGGATAAGATAACCAGCAAAAGTCACCATTATGAGATGGAAATCAACATAACAAAGACTAAACTTATGGTGTTCACCAAAAAGAAAGAAAGTCCGAAAGCTTTCATCCAGATAAATGGAGAAATTCTGGAGCAAGTGTCAGGCAATGTATAACTTGGCCAACTCATTTCGACTAATGGCAAATGTGAAAGGGAGATTATTAAAAGAATTGAAATGACCAAAATACATTTAAAATCATGAGAGATACACTTCTGTCAAGGCAGGTATCTCAGACCTCAGAGAGATACACTTCTATCAAGGCATGTATCTCAGACCTCAGAGAGATACACTTCTATCAAGGCAGGTATCTCAGACCTCAGAGAGATACACTTCTATCAAGGCAGGTATCTCAGACCTCAGAGAGATACACTTCTATCAAGGCAGGTATCTCAGACCTCAGAGAGATACACTTCTATCAAGGCAGGTATCTCAGACCTCAGAGAGATACACTTCTATCAAGGCAGGTATCTCAGATCTTGAAAATGAGAATGATTAATTGCTACGTGCATTCAGTTTTTTTTGTATGGAGTAGATAGATACCTGGACCCTGACAAAGAAAATGGAGAAGCGTATTGAAGACTTTGAAATCTGGGTATTCAGAAGACTTGGATGAGTTTCTTGGAAAGATAGGAAAACCAATAAGGAGGTTATGGAACAACTCCAGGTGAAACAGGCACTTTTGAAGGAAATTAAAATCAGAAAAATAAAATATTTTGGTCATGTCACGCGCCATGACAGTCTGCTAAAGGTTATTTTGAAGGGAAGGTTGGAGAACAAAAGAGCCAGAGGGCGACAGAGAAACAGATGGACATATAACGTCAGGATGGGTGGTGCAAAGTTTGACTGAGTGTACCAGCTTGGAGCGAGACAGAGACAAATGGAGATCCATTACGGTCAACCTCCGCTGTAGACCGGCACTTGATGATGATGATCGCTTCATCTCTACCACGATCGAAAGGTCTACTTTTGTTTCATTTGAACATATAGTTAGTTTCTTCGTGGTTGAGTAGCCATCTCCATGAGCAGGCCTCCTTAGTATGGCTTGACTGATCTTTTCTCTCCTACCCTGTGTTTATAAAGTCTTTGTTTGTTGTTACTGTTAGCTGAAAGTTTCTACCGGATAGATGATCAACCCCACGAACAACCTTCCTTAGCCTCTTCTCTGTTAACATTCAGTTTACAAGTGTCCTTTTGTTGTTCTTGTACCTTATTACTTCCACGATTAGGCGATAGCCGGCCCTGTACCCAACACTCCTTTGTCGTCTCTTACAACATGCCTAGCACGTTACATTTGTACTATTCTCTGAATGCTCTTCGTTCCCCAGTAACACACTGACGTACTTAAAGGGAGATAATGTTTCCAATTATTCAGAAACAAATGAACATTTTGTATACACCAACTTTGTGCTAACAATATCATCCATATAATATCCTTACTAACTCAGGATATATTATCACTATTAATTCAGGATATGTTATCCCTCTTAATTCAGGATATTATCTCTCCTGATTCAGGATGTATTATCCCTCCTAATCTTTCATGAATTGCTGTAGAAGCTAATCCTGTTAAGGTCTCAACTCTTGACGAATGTTATCTGAAGACGGGCATGCACGGGTTCTTATGGCATTCCAAATCGTACTGAGGAAGGAGGACCGAGCTACTCTTCGCTGTAGTGCAATGCAAGACCTCTCACTAGGCTCACGTTTACGGGTATCACAGAATGAATCACACATTCTTGTCACGATGCTGTTACACAGTATGTTTCCTGCTGGTTGTAACTAACCCTTGTGGAACAAGAGGTCCTAGTCTGAGTGTTTCACGTGACCCTGGTGTGATGTGGGCTCTTGGCAACACATGTTTCACGTGACCCTGGTATGATGTGGGCTCTTCTTGGCCACAATGTTTCACGTGACCCTGGTTTGATGTGGGCTCTTCTTGGCCACAATGTTTCACGTGACCCTGGTATTATGTGGGCTCTTCTTGGCCACAATGTTTCACGTGACCCTGGTATGATGTGGGCTCTTCTTGGCCACAATGTTTCACGTGACCCTGGCATGATGTGGGCTCTTCTTGGCCACAATGTTTCACGTGACCCTGGTGTGAGGTGCGCTCTTGGCCACAATGTTTCACGTGACCCTGGCATGATGTGGGCTCTTGACCACAATGTTTCACGGGACCCTGGTGTGAGGTGGGCTCTTTGCCAGTGTGTTTCACGGGACCCTGGTGTGATGTGGGCTCTTGGCCAGTATGTTTCACTTGACCCTGATGTGATGTGGGCTCTTGGTCACAATGTTTCACGTGACCCTGATGTGATGTGGGCTCTTGGCCAGTATGTTTCACGTGACCCTGGTGTGAGGTGGGCTCTTGGCCAGTATGTTTCACGTGACCCTGGTGTGATGTGGGCTCTTGGCCAGTATCTTCTTCTTCTTCTGCGTACACAGTCAGACAGTAACCATTATTTTTTCGAAAAAAGCGGCGGTCATTCTGAGGCTCTCGCCACTGCCATAGAGCTTGTCTTGCAGTTCCTCTGGCAATGGCCACATCTGCTCTCTCTGATCCTCATATGTCGGGCAGTTCTGCAGCAGATGTTCAGTGGTCATTTTACCAGTACCGCACGGGCATTCGTCGGTACACCCTATCTTCAATTTGTTGAATAGGTGGTACCTCAGTCTGTTGTGGCCAGTGCGAAGTCTGAAGACAACGACCTGCTCTCTTCGGTTCAACTGGTAAGAGGCATCGTTTTTGGTGTAACCAGTATGTTCGGTTTCCCATTTGGTCATGTATCTGGCTTTTATAAGCCGTTTTGACTCTTCGTACGTCATACTGGTATCCTTGGCCAGTATGTTTCACGGGACCCTGGTGTGAGGTGGGCTCTTGGCCAGTATGTTTCAGATGACCCTGGTGTGAGGTGGGCTCTTGGCCAGTATGTTTCATGGGACCCTGGTGTGAGGTGGGCTCTTGGCCAATATGTTTCAGATTACCCTGGTGAGAGATGGGCTCTTGGTCATAATGTTTCACGTGACCCTGGTGTGAGGTGGGCTCTTGGCCAGTATGTTTCAAATGACCCTGTTGTGAGGTGGGCTCTTGGCCAGTATGTTTCAGATGACCCTGGTGTGAGGTAGGCTCTTGGCCAGTATGTTTCACGTGACCCTGGTGTGAGGTGGGCTCTTGGCCAGTATGTTTCACGTGACCCTTGTGTGATGTGGGCTCTTGGCCAGTATGTTTCACGTGACCCTGGTGTGAGGTGGGCTCTTGGCCAGTATGTTTCAAATGACCCCGGCTTGAGGTAGGTTGCTGTCCAGTATAATGCACCTGACGCTGACGTAGAATAGGGATTTTGCCAGTATGGTCCAGTTGACCCGGACGTGAGATTGCAAACCAGTACAGCATATTTTACATACCGCTGGCGTTAAATATCTTGAGTATATATTTATTTTGTTATCTTATAGCTTTGGGGAGACAAGATTAACGTCTGGTCTGACAAAACATTTTGATCAGACAATGTTAGTCAGGTGATAAATACTGACTAAGACTCCACCTCACTTACATGCAGTTCTCCGTGAAACAGACTGTTTAAATCTGGATCACGAAGTGTGGATCGACGAGATCCCCGTAGAAGTGAGCGACACGCAGATGAAGTAAACCATTGCACAACCACCCTGAAGACATGTACAACTTCATCTGCACGCTCGAGATGTATGGAAAGCTCTCGTAACCCTCCACTTAATGCACTTATAAGAGCGCACACAGGAGTAAACTAACTCATTATGAGCATTCCACAACAACTACCACAACATCTCATCGTCTTATCCGTTGCCAGATTTCAGAGCTTCTTGCTGTCAAAAATTCGACTTCCATTTGGTCACAGACACAAAAATTTGGATCTCTGCGCTCGCTGACACCTGGACATCTGGTTCACAAATCGCCTGTGCTGTCTCGTGTGTGTTAATGAGCCATCCATGTGATAGTTTTGTTTATGAACTGAAGAGCAAAGCGTGCACGCAAGGTAAATCTGAGAATAACACATTTCTTCGTTTGCTCCATTCATTCTTTTATAATATTTTCGTGTGATTTAATGGTTTATGTCTTAATCTGATTTTCTTAATATCTTGTCTTGTTAAACGAGCGCCTTCTCAATTATTTTATTTTTATTTTATGTACTACCACTACTACCACTAATAATTATGCCACTATTACTACCTCAGCCACTACTACTACTGCTACTACTACTGCTACTACTATCTGCTACCACCACTATTATTATACTACACCTATTTCTACTATCAATACTACCCAAATTAATACTACTGTTACTACTACTACTACTACTACTACTATTATTCATAGTACAGCTACCACTTCTAATACTTCCACCACTACTTCTACTGCTACTACTACCACCTGCTACCACCACTAATACCACTACCACACAAATACTAATACCAATAACTACTACTGCTACAACTACCACTAGTACACTACCACTATTACTTCTATCAATACCACCACTACTACTATCACTGCTATTCCTACTACTACTACTACTACTACAACCTGCTACCCCTGCTACTACCGCCACCACTATACACTACTCCTACTGTTACCAATACTACTACTACTACTACCACCACAACTACTACCACTACTGCTATTACATCTACTACTAAGACTATTACTACTACTGTTACTACTACTACTACTACTGCTACAACTACAACAACTACTACTACTACTACTCCTACTACAACTACTGCTACTATTATTACTACACCCACATTATCACTACCATTATAACCTCTACCACCACTACTACAACTAGAGTATCCGCTACTGCCCCTATTATAACAAGACCTACCCTCATCTCAACTACTAACCAAGCCCTATTGAATATCAAAACGAAATCTCATCAACATAAATGCGCTTATATCCACAGGAGCTTGGACTGTGGTTTCGAGACGGGCCCTATCGAACCCCAGCTTGCAGCTCTATTCACGCGTTTCTTGCAGTTCAGATCAAGGCTACGCTTTCGTGAGCAATGAGAACGTGTCTCTATGCTACTGGCTGTCGCCTCCAACAGATGTCTTAAACTACACTCAGGCGAACCGCTCATGTGCAGGTTGGTGTTGAGTTTGTGTGTGTGTGTGTGTGTGAGAGAGAGAGAGAGAAGGAGAGAGAGTTTATTGTGTTTCTACTCACATTTGCTCTTGCAAACTAAAGTCAAGCTAACAGTACTGCCGTATTGACCAATGGATTATAAAATAACATAGATACATTTGGTTCGACAAATATGAACGAAATCTACGTTATGTCCAAAAGGTCTTTATTTGTGATAAAAGAACGCACACACGAAAACAACTAACAAACCACGAGAGTAATAATGAACATCTACGGCTAGATATGTCTGTAGTGTCGTCAAGACCTTTTCGGGAGTTTAATTTTTTATAATGGGAATCGAACTTAGTGTTCATCGTTACTCTTGTAATGTCTAAGTTGTTTTTGTGTTGTCCTTTGTCCTTGATGAAGACCATTTGGTTGTAACAGCGAAGGTATCTGAGCCCTAATTGTTAATGTTATTGCTCCTGTGTGTAAACCTCCTTGTTAGATTGCTCCTTTGGTAATTCAAAGACTAGCCAAGATAAAGATTTGAGCAATGTGGATATCGTTTACAGACTTCCACATAGGCTGGCGTAGGCAGATCTAATACAGGAGCATTTTGGCTATCCGTGACAGACTTCCACATAGGCAGGGGGGGGGGGGGAGAGTTAATATAGGAGCATTGTGGCTATCCGTGACAGACTTCCACATAGGCAAGGGGGGGGGGGGGGGTGGGGGTGGGCGCGACAATGGTATGGAGGGGTATGGGTATGGGAGGAAAGGGTGTGGCAGATATGTTGATAAAGGATGTTCAACTCACGCACCACGTGACAATTCTCACTTGCATACATATCTATGAAGAGTGACACACCTTATCTTTAAAACGTGTATACCGTCCAGGTAGATCCGACCCAAGTAAAACGTATAATGTACATGAAGACCCAAGTAAACCTTCTAACTGTCCAACTAGACTCAAGCAAACCTTCTAACTGTCCAACTAGACCCAAGTAAACCTTCTAACTGTCCAACTAGACCCAAGTAAACCTTCTAACTGTCTTACTAGACCCAAGTAAACCTTCTAACTGTCCAACTAGACCCAAGTAAACCTTCTAACTGTCTAACTAGACCCAAGTAAACCTTCTAACTGTCCAACTAGACCCAAGCAAACCTTCTAACTGTCCAACTAGACCCAAGTAAACCTTCTAACTGTCCAACTAGACCCAAGCAAACCTTCTAACTGTCCAACTAGACCCAAGCAAACCTTCTAACTGTCCAACTAGACCCAAGTAAACTTAACTTTGCAAATAGACCCAAGTAAACTTAACTTTGCAAATAGACCCAAATAAACTTAACTTTGCAAATAGACCCAAGTAAACCGTCTTACTGCCCAAGTTGTTGTTGAAGGCATGCCCAAATAAGGTAGATTTACCCATAATATTGTAGCTTTACTGACATGCCGAGCCTGCTGATGAAGGTTTGTGTATGTGTGTGTGCGCACGTATGTGCATGCGTCCGTGTATATATATATATGTGTGTGTGTGTGTGTGCGCGTGCGTGCGTGCATGAGTGCGTGCGTGCATGCGTGCATGCGTGAGTGTGTGTGTGTGTGCGTGCGTGCGTGTCTGTGTGTCTGTGTCTGTCTGTGTCTGTGTGTGTGTGTGTGTGTGTGTGTCTGTGTCTGTGTGTGTATATATATATATATATATATATATATATATATATATATATATATATATATATATATTATCTCTCAGAGAAAGGCTTACAGATGCTAACACTAAAGACCACGAAGAAGCTTCGGCTGTTTTTGGAAATTGCTGCTGTGCGCATTGGTTACTCGGTGTGGATAGGTTTAGACGATATCAAGGTGGAAGGAGATATGAGATGGATTGACGATGGGTCCATCTTGTCGAGTGACGTGAAAGCTGTCTTGTTTTGCTCAGGTACATAAGCGTCTGAACTTGTGAGTAGAATAGGGCTGTAACACAAAAACCTGCTTGGCATGTCGCACGAAGCGCCTACGGATATGATGTGTGCCAGCTACCAAATCGGAGAAAAAAATACTTGAATATTGTAGTCCTAGCATTCAGTCAAACAGATAGCATGTGACTGATGTCAGATACTGTAGTACTAGCATTCAGTCAAACAGATAGCATGTGACTAATGTCAAATACTGTAGTACTAGCATTCAGTCAGGCAGATAACGTGTGACTGATGCCAGACAGCCATACGCTTTCCTGTTATCGTACAGGCTTGTGTGCACAGATCTTAAAATGCGCCGTCCGTCTTTCTTTCTTGCCTTTCAGACTCTTACTTGACTGTTCGTAGTAAATATGTTGGTGGCTTCTTTCTTACTGCTTATCATGCCCGTAGTCTGTTGCATATGGCCTGTGCAGCTCTGGGGAGTGCAGTCTCCACTACAACCTCTCCCCAGCTTGTCGCTGTTCGAATATGACTATTTGAAGAAAACGATTCCTGGTGATAAAAGCAGTTTGAGCAGGGAAATGTCAGATTTATAGAGGATTAAAGCGTTGCTATTTCAAAGATACTATCACTAAACCGTTGCTGGTCCACCTAAATACTAGAGAATCTATAGGGCTGGGAAATAAAGGCCTCTTGCGTCGGCTGTTACCTCCGATAGACCAACATAAAAGCACGAATTGACCACCTGCTAAGGTAGAGCACGAGACCATATTAACTGACATGTGCAAGTAAGTTTATTATGTAATGTAAATAAGGGGGGTAACCAGGTCTGGGCTGGACGTCCCGCTCGTTAAAGGAAAGTCAAGCGTCTGATACAGCCTCTCCTTTCCAGGTGTAGAGAACGCCGTTGGATTTATTGTTCTGCTTGTCGTTCAGGAGTTTCCATGCCAATGGCCTCTCCTACACTAGTGTGTCCCCAGCAGCACCTTCATTAGGGGGCCCCCTGTTTCTTACAGAGCCTGGTGTAGGGCGCGACCCTGCAGCATAACTGGACGGGCAGATTGGGCTCATTAGCTTTGGTTGGCAGCCGATCTAAAAGAAGGTAAGCTCTGACTCTAAACCCGGGTAGACGAAGCTTGTTAGCCTGCTCAGGCAGTTCACCTAGGACATGAGAAACTCTGATTTTAACCATACAAGTCCAAGGGAGTGTTGGATAGTCTTAGGACGAAGAGAGTATCATCGGATGTCTCGATTAACTAGCATATGTGGGCAACGACTCCACTTCCTTGTGGAAACCTTGGGAGAGGGTAGGGCAACGGAAGTAAACCCAGACAGAAAATCTGGAATGGTAGCACCAAAGGCGAATAGTTTCAAAATTGCGCAAACTGATTCCCGCAGCTCCTGCAACTGAGCTGGTGCCAAATTGTCATACTTTGCATTCATTTGGATTACACCAGTGAGTCCGAGACGGGGATCCTGCAGTTTTGACAGCCCAGGCTCTCCATATTGAGGGTACATGCTTGCGCCCTGAGAGGCTACTCACAGGGTGCCACGTGCAAGGTCTGCAGACACTGAGATGCCTATGGATGAATGAATGCAAATAAAATTATATGACAAAAATATCTTTCTATTTTCAAATGAAAAATAAAATTTAAAAAATAAATAACAGCAGCTTAAAGCTATTGAAACCGCAAAAACAAAACAAAACTTCCAGGAACACAATTCGTTGAAGTTTATCAATCAAGTGACGCATTGATGTTCGTTGGCAGAAGGGAAGTAACTTAGTGACTTTCATCTATCATGGGATGTAGAGGTTATCCTCTCTTTGCTTATGTTGCGAAGTCTCTACCGTAAGATGTCGCTAGTTCTGTGCTCAATCTTCTTGGGTGGCTTCTCTAATGGAAGGTAGAGGTTATCCTATCTTTGCTTGTGTTGCGAAGTCTCTACCGTAAGATGTCGCTAGTTCTGTGCTCAATCTTCTTGGGTGGCTTCTCTAATGGGAGGTAGAGGTTATCCTCTCTTTGCTTGAGGCTTTCAGTTGTTTAGCTCAGATCAAGTGCCGCCTCCACGGCTGCAATGGGTCTCTACTGTCATCTGCGTCTTGCAAAACTTTCCTTTGTCCACTTAAACCAAGGTCTTCCTCTACACGTTTGCCTTGCATCTTTCCTAACAGTATTCTTCTCACCAAGCTGTTTCGTATTCCCTATATGATCAACATACTGCCTGACCTCGATTATGTCCATCACTTCATGTTGCGCCCATAATTTCTCCAAGACTTCTCCATTTGTTTTCTTCTCTGTCCCCAATATGCATGTCATTCTTCTATATATCTACATTTCAAGGACATCAATTCTCTTCTCTGTTTGTTCATTGTCCCTAAATCTACATCAAACAGTAACGCCGGATAAACATGATCACTGACATGTGCACTTTGTGAGTGACTTGTTTGAGTTTCAATATGCGACTCACGTCGGTGCAAACACGATTTAGCCTTCCATATTTTATTCTTCACTTCCATTTCTCATCTTCCTTGTTTGGTTATTATGTTTCCAAGATGGGAGTTTTTCCTTATAATTTCTAGCGCATGATTTCTAGCCGCCATGTCCTACTCTCCTACATGCCTAGCAGGTTACAGTCTTACTATTCGTTGCTGCCCTTTCGGACCCCGGCAACACACAGGTACACAGCAGATGTACATGATTAAATCCCAAGACGATCTAGATGCCGAGCGGCACATGAGCTGCAGTGGTCAGCGACGCATAGCTGACTGCTAGCGTCAGTGCCAGCTAACCAGAGCTGCCAAGACCCTTCTACACCTCCACGCAGTGATCCTGGATAACAGGCTGCAGCAGGGCAGACTGGCTAAAGAGAAGGGATCGATGAGGGAATGCTAACCCGGCACTCAAAAAATGCTTGCTGAAGTCGGATGTGTTGGACCGAAAGGTGCAAATATCGCAGCCAAGCTGTAAACTACGACACAACGCATTCCGTTCTCTGGACTACATTCTGATACTAAGCCCTTTCAGGGTTTGGTAGTGGGAGATTGAGAACGAACGAAGAAGAAGAAGAAGAAGAAATCCCCAGACTTAACACACTCCAGTCGACCCAGCCGGCCTATTTATAAATTGCCACTGACATACTATTAGGTAAGGAACGTCAGGGGAAGACAATCAACCTTCAACCATCCTCATAACAACTGAGAACTCGTGAACACTTTATCCTTGACGACATCTTCGGCGACGGTGAAGAGGGAGGTTACTTTTAGCCACTTTCTTTTAATAAAAGTGAAGACGGCGGTTACTTTTAGCCACTTTATTTTAATAAAAGTGAAGACGGTGGTTACTTTTAGCCACTTTCTTTTAATAAAAGTGAAGACAGTGGTTACCTTTAGCCACTTTCTTTTAATAAAAGTGAAGACGGTGGTTACTTTTAGCCACTTTCTTTTAATAAAAGTGAAGACGGTGGGTATAGGTTTAGGTTTATGGTTAGGATTAGGGTTATTTTTCGCGTTATGATAAGGTTTAGGTTAGGGTAAGTGTTAGAATTACGGTTAGGGTTGGTTAACATGGTTGGCATTACATCGTCTGTCAGCATGGATAATGGCATGCTTTAGCAGAAACTGGGCTAACGTTGGTAGGTCCGAGTAATTCATTGCTAAGTCAGCAGAAATAGGAAGAACCAGAATTTCTATTGTCGCAGAATGTTTGTCAAAGTTAAAGAAGTGAACTATTCTGTGACGTTACTTTATCTAATTCCGGACTAAAAATATATATTTCTTTTGTTTGTGGTGAATTAAGACGCAAGTACCCTAGTACTAATATTGCCACTACTACTACTACTACTACTACTACTACTATTACAACTACTACTGCTACTCCGAATACTACTAAAACTACTACTACTACTACTTCTACTACTACTAAAATTACTACTAGTACTACTAAAACTACTACTACTACTTTTTAAACTACTTCTACTACTATTTCTACTGCTACTATTACTAAAACTACTACTGATACTACTATCTAAACTACCTCTACTACTACTTCTACTACTACTACTACTACTACTTATACTGCTACTAGTACTACTGCTACTACTACTACTACTACTACTACTTCTACTACTAATTCTACTACAACTACTAAAACTACTACTACTACTATTGCTACTACTACTACTACTACTAATACTACTACTACTACTACTACTACTACTGCTTCTACTACTACTACTACTACTAATTCTACTACAACTATTGCTACTACTACTACTACTACTACTACTACTACTGCTACTACTACTACTACTACTACTACTACTACTAATACTACTACTAATAATTCTACTACAACTACTGCTACTACTACTACTACTACTGCTGCTGCTACTACTACTACTACTACTACAACTACTGCTACTACAACTACTACTACTGCTACTACTACTACTACTACTAATACTTGTATTCCAACAATTGTCAATACTATTCGTGCTACTACTACCTTGATTACTGTTGATACTACAACTACCTCTACTACTACTACAACTATTACTACTACTACTACTACTACTACTACTACTATAACTACAACTACTACTACAACTACCCCTACTACTACTACTACTACAACAACAACTACTACTACTACTACTACTACAACTACAACTACTACTACTACTACTACTACTACTATTACTACTACTACTACTACTACAACTACTACTACTACTACAATTACTAATACTACTGCTACTAGTACTACTACTGCTACTAGTACTACTACTACAACTACTACTACTACTACTACTACTACTACAACTACTAATAGTAGTAGTACTACTGCTCCCGCTCCCGTTAATACAAATACTTCGATAATTACTGTCATTAATATATCTGTAACTGCAACTACAACTAAAGTTAATATTACAGTAATCACTAACACTATTTTATATTTGATACTTTTATTACTGTAATCACTAACACTACTTTATATTTGATACTTTTATTACTGTAATCACTAACACTATTTTATATTTGATACTTTTATTACTGTAATCACTAACATTACTTTATATTTGATACTTTTATTACTGTAATCACTAACACTACTTTATATTTGATACTTTTATTACTGTAATCACTAACACTACTTTATATTTGATACTTTTATTACTGTAATCACTAACACTACTTTATATTTGATACTTTTATTACTGTAATCACTAACACTACTTTATATTTGATACTTTTATTACTGCTACAGTCGCTACTACCGTATTACGTTACTTAGTCTTTATTTTATTGTCTTTTATATCCCAAGGTCAGCCGAACGACCTAGGACAGGGGGAGGATTGCGTTGAGTTCAATCCTAAAAGGTATCCATGTAACGATGATTCATGTTCCGCACGGCGTCGCTACATGTGCCAGCTTGGCTTGGAGTAGAGACCAAATCAACTCCGTAGAGTCACATCTCTGTTGTTGGCTTCAACAGAAGACAACCGGTAAAGAATACAGATAAAAACAGCAACATAAACCACTTCATCATGCGCTAGACCAACGAGAACTACAGACAAATGTAACCATATACATAACAATGAAAACCATCCAAAGAAAGCGGAGTCCAACATCCTGCTATGTAAAACCCTTGCCTACAGTTTGGCTGTGGGGAAACCCTGCGAGGGGAGAAGACCCATACGCCATAGCAACGAACGTAACCCAAGAGTGAAAACCCCTATGGTAGACAAGTAAAACCATAATAGGAAGAATACCCTTACATACGACCATTCTACCAGTGCAGGCGACCATTCTACCAGGACAAGCGACTATTCTACCAGTACACTCGAGCCTTCTACCAGTACACTCGAGCCTTCTACCAGTACACTCGACCATTCTACCAGTACACGCGACCATTCTACCAGTACATGCGACCATTCTCACAGTACACGCGACCATTCAAAGACTACACACGACCAACCAAACAGTTAAAATCACCATTGGTCCAAGGTTTGTGTGTATTCATAATTACTTCTGATTCCGAACTTCCGGTTTATTTACTGTTGCTAAGTTGTATCGGGTATTTCTGTCGTGTCACTGGAAATCAATTTGCCAATGTCTAAGACCCAGTTACAAAGGTTCTAAGACACAGTTACAAAGGTTCTAAGACACAGTTACAAAGGTTCAATAAAAAGTTGCTTATTCAGGTTGTAAACCTGTGATATTGTTGATTTAATAAACTGTTAATAGTACCGAAATGGTATTCAGCAAACATGCGACACATACTGACATGAAAACAGATAAACCATAAATTGAAAATGAGAATTGTCAGGTTATACTCGTCACTACTTTATGGCGCAGAAACATGGACAATGAATAACAAGTTGGAAAAGAGTATTGAAGCCTTCGAAATGTGGGTATATAGAAGATCAGGTCGCATTTCTTGGAAAGAGAAGAAAACAGATTTGGAAGTATTAAAAAAGTTGGGGATGAAAAGACACATCATGACCGAAATCAGGGTTAGACAGTTACGTTATTTTGGTCATATAACAAGACATACCTCCTTGTTGAAGACCATACTGGAGGTTAGGGTGGAAGCCAGTCGTTCAAGAGGCAGGCAACGTTTTAAGTGGGGGTGAGGGGGGGGGGGGGGGGAGGGAGATAACACCAGGAGACGGACTGGAAAAATAAGGTCAGATTACAGAATTACCGTGAGGTCTTTCCTTTTCAGCCGACCTTCGATGCAGAGATGGCTCTTCAACTGAAATGAACTGTTAATACCCATATCTAACAAAGGTCAGTTATCTTTCGTTGGTCACCGACAGGAAGAGAAAGTCAGTCAGCAAATGGTAGACGAGAACATCAATCATTATATTTGTTGACAACTGGCAGAAAACTTCAGTGCTCATGTTCGTTATTGGCCTGGGAAGGAAAGTATAAATGGAATGCTCTAGACCCAAATAAATATTTACCTATTAAAAATACTCTGTGATAACACATTGTTGTGTCGGATGCCCACAATGAGTTGGTTTACTCTTTTGTGCGCCCTGAAAAAATGTTTGATGCTCTAGCAAGAACACGACCCCAGATCCTGATCGAGTTAACGCTCCAGCAAGAACATGACCCCAGATCCTGATCGACTTAACGCTCCAGCAAGAACACGACCCCAGATCCTGATCGAGTCAACGCTCCAGCAAGAACACGACCCCAGATCCTGACAGAGTTAACGCTCCAGCAAGAACACAACCCCAAATCCTGATCGAGTTAACGCTCCAGCAAGAACACGACCCCAGATACTGACAGAGTTAACGCTCCAGCAAGAACATGACCCCTGATCCTGACAGACTTAACGCTCCAGCAAGAACACGACCCCAGATCCTGACAGAGTTAACGCTCCAGCAAGAACACGACCCCAGATCCTGACAGAGTTAACGCTCCAGCAAGAACACGACCCCAGATCCTGACAGAGTTAACGCTCCAGCAAGAACACAACCCCAGATCCTGACAGAGTTAACGCTCCAGCAAGAACATGACCCCAGATCCTGACAGAGTTAACGCTCCAGCAAGAACATGACCCCAGATCCTGACAGAGTTAACGCTCCAGCAAGAACACGACCCCAATTCCTGACAGAGTTAACGCTCCAGCAAGAACACGACCCCAGATTCTGACAGAGTTAACGCTCCAGCAAAAACACGAACCCAGATCCTGACAGAGTTAACGCTCCAGCAAGAATATGACCCCAGATCCTGATCGAGTTAACGCTCCAGCAAGAACACGACCCCAGATCCTGACAGAGTTAACGCTCCAGCAAGAACATGACCCCAGATCCTGACAGAGTTAACGCTCCAGCAAGAACACGACCCCAGATCCTGACAGAGTTAACGCTCCAGCAAGAACACGACCCCAGATCCTGACAGAGTTAACGCTCCAGCAAGAACACGACCCCAGATCCTGACAGAGTTAACGCTCCAGCAAGAACACGACCCCAGATTCTGACAGAGTACAGTCCCATCAAGCAGTTGGCTTTAGACAGCACAGATCCACTGAAGACCAAGTCATCCTCATAGCCCAGGAAATAGAAGATGCCTACCAGGCACAGAAACACACAGCAGCTGTTTGGGTGGATCTGGAAAAGGCATTTGACAAAGTCTGGAAAGATGGACTTAGAGTCAAGCTAAGAAGTAGTGATGTTTGTGGGAAAATGTACAAGTGGATCAACCACTACCTCAAACAAAGAACGGCCAGAGTCCAAGTACAAGGGCAGATGAGCAAAAAGGTGACACTCGAGCAGGGAGTACCCCAAGGGGGAGTACTGTCACCCACACTCTCCCTGGTATATATAAACGACATTACAGAGAATACACCAAGAAGAGTCCATAGCTCAATGTTTGCAGACGATCTGGCTATGTGGACCTCTGAAAAGAATCTCACCATAGCAAGAAATCGGATGCAGCAGGCCCTAACATCGCTGGAAGAGTGGGCGAACTTATGGCTGGTCAAAATAAACGAGGAGAAAACCACATGCACAATATTCTCGCTTTCAATCAAACCCCAAAATACCAAATTAAGTTTAAATGGCAAATTCCTGCAGCCAAACGACAACCCAAACTATCTGGGAGTCACATTTGATCGGCGCATGACATGGAAAAGTCAGATCGAGAGAAACCGAATGAGAGCCAGAGAAAGAATGGCAATCATGAGGAAACTTGCTGGCACAAGCTGGGGAGCAGACGAAGGCATACTTAAGAAACTGTACACTGGAAGAGTGAGACCAGTTCTCGAGTATGGCATTGCGGCATGGACAACAGCAGCAAAGGCGAACTTCGATAAAGTTAGCAAACTTCAAAACCAAGCCATGAGAGTTATAACAGGAGGCATGAAGTTAACGCCAATTGTAGAACTTGAAAAGATTACAAAACTGCAATCCATGACCGATAGAAGAGACTGCAGAGCCCAGCTGCAGTCAGAGAAACTCCGAAGACTGACTGACCATCCAATGCACCAGAGACTAAACAATTTAGGAAATGGGAAACTAAAGCGGAGAAACTTTGCAGAAATAGCCAAAGCAAAGATGCACGAAGATCCCATAAACGCACTAACAACACCAAAACCCATCACTACTGTACGAAAACCTACCTGGAGGCAGGATATATTTCCAGAGGTGGTAGAAAATATACCAGGTATTGGAAACAAAAACTGCCAGACTGAAAAAGAAAGGAGAGATACTACCCTAAGCTTTATATCGAAAAACTACCCAAGCATGGACTGGACCCATGCATACACCGACGGTTCTGTAACAAACACTACACAGAACGGAGGGGCAGGAGCATTCCTGAACCTACCAAATGGCAGAAAAATAACACTGTCATTCGCTACTGGTAAGTACACAAGCAATTTCAGAGCGGAGGCAGAGGCACTGAGGGCGGCAGTGGAAGAAATGGTGACACACAAAGAAAATGAAAGCTATATAGTCCTGCTTACAGATGCTCTCGCCGTAGTCACAGCGCTAAAAAGCCAGAAAACCACTGAGCTTAATGACTTAAGAGCAGCACTCTGCCAAATGTGCCAGCAGTCCGCACCAAAAAGGGTAGTGGTACAGTGGGTCCCATCACACTGCAACATCCAAGGCAACGAGGAGGCAGACAGACCGGCAAAAAAAGGTGCAAGACTACCACAAACAGATACTAGTATGATGTACGAAGAGTCAAAACGGCTTATCAAAGCCAGATACATGACCAAATGGGAAACCGAAAATACTGGTTACACCAAAAACGATGCCTATTACCAGTTGAACAGAAGAGAGCAGGTCGTTGTCTTCAGACTTCTCACTGGCCACAATAGACTAAGGTACCACTTATTCAACAAATTGAAGATAGGTGGTACCGACGAATGCCCGTGCGGTACCGGTAAAATGACCGCTGAACATCTGCTGCAGAACTGCCCGACATACGAGGGTCAGAGAGAGCAGATGTGGCCATCACCAGTGGAACTGCAAGACAAGCTCTATGGCAGCGGCGATAGCCTCAGGATGACCGCCGCTTTTTTCAAAAAAATAATGGTTACTGTCTGACTGCGTACGAAGAAGGAGAAGAAGAAGAAGTTGGGTGTGGCAGAGATTTAAAATGTTGTGAAGGATTTGGCTTGGCCTGGCTTTGTTCGTTCTCAATCTCCCGCTACCAAACCCTGAAAGGGTTTAAGTAGCAGAATGTAGTACAGAGAACGGAATGAGTTGTGTCGTAGTTTACAGCTTGACTGCGATATTTGCACCGTTTGGTCTAACACATCCGACTTTAGCAAACATTTTTTCAGTACCGAGTTAGCATTCCCTCTTCGATCCCTTCTCCTTAGCCAGTCTGCCTGCTGCATATCATGATCGTCGCCATGCAGCGTCAACATACAGCACATGACATATTACACAATAAAACAGTTCTAACTTCTGGACAAACAATGGACTTTTAGCGTCAACATACAGCACATGACAGATTACACAATAAAACAGTTCTAACTTCTGGACAAACAATGGACTTTTAGCGTCAACATACAGCACATGACATATTACACAATAAAACAGTTCTAACTTCTGGACAAACAATGGACTTTTAGCGTCAACATACAGCACATGACAGATTACACAATAAAACAGTTCTAACTTCTGGACAAACAATGGACTTTTAGCGTCAACATACAGCACATGACATATTACACAATAAAACAGTTCTAACTTCTGGACAAACAATGGATTTTTAATATTTGGCAAATGTCTCTACTGAACTGACTCCCGAATTCTAGTTTTAAACCTCTCAGCTATAAGAGAATACGAGGACTGTCGGGGGTTGAATGCAAGTCACACATGTGGTTTATTGCAAAGCCACCTACACATACAACTACACCACACACTCTATCTATTTAGCACACTCAAAATAAGGCGTCGTGAAATTTACAAATGTATAAAGTGGCATAGGGGTGAAGCGTCCGTTTCACAATCCCAACGCACCCATTTCGAATCCCACTCGTGTCCAGTTTGACAGACAAGGGTTTCTTTTTCTTTCCACGTACAGAAATTAATGGCAACCTAGCTTACTGCACACTTACCAAGAAATATATAACAAGCAAATAGGTTGACGGTTGTAAAAAAAAACATTCTGCTAAGAACGTGCTACTTACTTACTGCGCTTTATGAATATTCATGTATAAGGTTCTGACCTACTCTAATCTACTATCTCCTATCAAGAATGTCATCTGACTGCCCCCCACACACATTTAACCAGGCTCTATCGTAAGGTCAAATAGAACATGATTTTATATCGACGTGATTCCCGTAATAGTGAGCGATACACATAGGAAGCCAAGCATAGCACAACTGCCTGGAGGAGCCCGGTCCACCTTCATCAGCACTCTCGGGATATGAGGAAAGGTCCGACAACCCGCCGCTCAACGTCCTTTTTAGGGCGCACAAAAGAGTAATTCTATTCATTGTAGACATTCAACACCAACATATGCTATCAATTCTTTCTGTCAAACACGTATCTGTACTCTACTGAGATTGTATCAGAGATATTTAGAAACGCAGCAGATAATCGGTTTGTAGGACGGATCCACCTCTTTAATGTTCTGCTCTATGAAGAAACGTTTGAAAATATTTTACCCGTGCTACGCCGCTTTGCTTAAACGCTGATAAGAAGTGGCCCATGTTTGAGATTTACATTTGCCCTGTTGTTTTCTGCACTTTGAAAGCTGTCTACCAACTTCTTGACGTCTGAGAAAAGGCTTGTTTCTGACTCGCACCAAATGTCTAGTGTTTCTGACTCGCTCCATATGTCTAGTGTTTCTGACTCGCTCCATATGTCTAGTGTTTCTGACTCGCTCCATATGTCTAGTGTTTCTGACTCGCTCCATATGTCTAGTGTTTCTGACTCGCTCCATTTGTCTAGTGTTTCTGACTCGCTCCATATGTCTAGTGTTTCTGACTCGCTCCATATGTCTAGTGTTTCTGACTCACTCCATATGTCTAGTGTTATCTGACTCGCTCCATATATCTATTCTTCCTTACTCGTTCTCTATGTTTTATCACACAGCAAGGATGTATATGTCCATCAATATTGTATAAGTCCTGCAACTATCTCTCGCTCTCTCTCTCCTTCTCTCTCTCTTTCTCTCTCTCTCTCTCTCTCTCTCTCTCTCTCTCTCTGGTGGACCTCTCAGTCTCAAACACTATCTCTGCGTGTAATCGCTGAATGCATCTAAATCCTTGTTACTTTACCCTAAGCAGACCGTGAGCCTGTTCTGGAATCCCATCCCGTTAGACTCTGTTCTTCCTGTGAATACCTGTACTCGGGCGCTATTCTGATTGACACGTTCTTGTATACGCGTGTGTCTTCTGCCCGTCGCCCCCTAAACAATCTAAGCACCATCAAGTCTTTCTGACCAGCTTGGATGCCCGGCATGGCCTGAATCGATGTTACCACTCCCGGTCTACGTGGGGAGGGCAGAGATGTGACCTTCCTGGCTTGTCTTTTCTTTTGAAGCAGACTTACAGTCTGAATTGTGCAGCTTTCACTTCCTGACGTTTGGACGGATGAGCTAGCGTTGTTGTTCCCGGACGGGGCTGAATGCGAGTCTCTCTCTGATGCCGACCATCTGGACAGACGTGCAAAATGTCAGCTTCTTTCAGGCAGCATCTGGAATGTGACGCAAAACCTTATCGAGCGATCGAGCGCACGGTCGTAATTGAAGGTTCTAAAACCATTTTAGAGAGCAACTCTCCCTTCGACTTGTTCGGGTCTCAATATAGATGAAAAGTATCTCGGGTCTGTTGCAGGTTTCCATATTCTGCTTTGATCAAGGTTCTCTCTGTAATCTTATTAGTCTGGTTTCTTCAACTTTAACAGTCAAACTGAGAAGTCAATTCTATATTCACAGCGCATGGATCATTCAGCGTCATCTGGAGTTGAAGTACTTTCATCTCAGTTCTCAGAACTGCTATGGGATCTAAATTTTAGATTTAATTGTTAGATTCATTGTAACATGAGATTTTTAGATGCATTCGTTAAATATTTGGAACATGAGACTCAGATCTAGTTGGTGAGATCTGTTTGTTCTCACAGTTTTCAGATTCACTAGTTAGATCTATTGGAACATGATACTTTTAGATCTGTTTCGTGAGATGTATTCATCTAGAAAGCTTCCAGATCTCTCTAGTTGTAGGGCTATTTTAGGACTCAATTACCGACTGCGCTTAGTTTTCTGTCATGTCGTTTTGTCTGTCTGTTCCGTCTTAGTAAGAACAATGTCCTCTTCTGGTCTGAGATGATGGTTACAAGTCTAGAAACCAGGTCTGTTCACGTAACTGTGTTTACCTGTAGTCTGAGATGATGGTTACAAGTCTAGGAACCATGTCTGGTTCACGTAACTGGGTTTACCTATAGTCTGAGATGGTGGTTACAAGTCTAGGAACCATGTCTGGTTCAGGTAACTGGGTTTACCTATAGTCTGAGATGATGGTTACAAGTCTAGGAACCATGTCTGGTTCACGTAACTGGGTTTACCTATAGTCTGAGATGATGGTTACAAGTCTAGGAACCATGTCTGGTTCAGGTAACTGGGTTTACCTATAGTCTGAGATGATGGTTACAAGTCTAGGAACCATGTCTGGTTCACGTAACTGGGTTTACCTAGAGTCTGAGATGATGGTTACAAGTCTAGAAACCAGGTCTGGTTCACGTAACTGGGTTCCCCAGAGTCTGTTGTCCAGTGTTGTTCCATGTCAAGCCGCCGACACTTCTCCAGGTCAAAACTGTCCTCTCGAGACAAGTGTCCTCAACTCAGAAAGGAAGAATGATCAACTACAAAGCCACTTACCCTTCTTGTAGACCAAGAGTCCTCTCTGAGCTCCTCGTCGAATCATACCTGTTCTTCTTCTTCTTCTTCGTTCGTTCTCAATCTCCTACTACCAAACCCTGAATGGGTAAGTAGCAGAATGTAGTCCAGAGAACGGAATGCGTTGTGTGGTACTTTACAGCTTGGCTGTGATATTTGCACCTTTCGGTCCAAAACTCTGACTTCAGCAAGCATTTTTTTTAGTACCGGGTTAGCATTCCCTCTTCGATCCCTTCTCCTTAGCCAGTCTGCCCTGCTGCAGTCTGTTATCCAGGATCACCGCGTGGAGGTGTAGAAGGGTCTTGGCAGCTCTGGTTCGCTGGCCCTGACGCTAGCAGTCAGCTATGGGTCGCTGGCCCTGACGCTAGCAGTCAGCTATGGGTCGCTGACCGCTGCAGCTCGTGCGCTGCTCAGCGTCTTGATCCCACACCTGTTCTATTTGTGTATAGCTCTCCTGGCTCTAACCACGTGAACAATTCCTTGCCACTTATGTTTGCCCTTGACAGGCAGTTGACCAAACAGGTTTGTTCCCGGTGTTCTCTATCTCCATCCTTCTCTCGACTCGTACCCCAGCCTACAAATTATGGTCGTCATATATAAATAATCCCTATACGTGTCTAGCACCGGCTGCTCGGGTCAGAGCGGTCTTGACTAGTGTGATATGTATTTGTGTTGCTCGTGTGTTTTGGGTAACTTTCCATCTTTGTGCTGATGACGTGATAATCAATTTCTGCTTTTCTTAACGCTCGATCGGTTTAGTTTGAATAACGCATCCTCCTTATTCAATCAAGATTCTCAGGTTATCTGTTCAATAATTCTCAAACACTTTTCTCGTGCTATCTTAGGACCAAATATGACCTAGTCCCTTCTACCTGTGCCTCCGTGAGACACATGACTCTGTCATATATGTGTTTGTGACTAATGACATAATTGAAACAAATTCTTCCATATTAATTTTACTGATGTTACTTTCCTACATATAAATGCATTGTCCCGTTCACACAATGGCAATCCAACATCAAAGTGTCAAAAAAAAAAATTTGTATTGTAAAACTTCAAATAGTCCTATCTCGGCTTGAATTAATTCCTCCATAGCGTATTTCCTTTTTCTTAATTTTGCTACAGTGACTATTCTACATGTGTAGACAGACATTCATACAATAGTCACGCCGAGTGACTTTTCCTCATTTCTAAATAATAACATACATTTAAAGGCATTCTGCACAGTGGTCTTTTGGTGAGTATGTTTCAGCTGACCAAGGGGGTGGGGGAGGGTGGAGCGGGGTGGCATCTATTCAGAACGTGTCCTCTGACATGAGTTGCTGCCTTGGTCAGTATGTTTCACCCAACCCAAACGTTAAAGTGAGGTGCCGCCTTTGTCAGTATGTTTCACCCAACCCAAACGTTAAAGCGATGTGCCGCCTTTGTCAGTATGTTTCTCCCAACCCAAACGTTAAAGTGATGTACCGCCTTTGTCAGTATGTTTCAGCCAAACCTGACATGAAAGTGAGGTGCCGCCTTTGTCAGTATGTTTCAGCCAAACCTGACATGAAAGTGAGGTGTCGCTTTTGTCAGTATGTTTCACCCAACCCAAACGCTAAAGTGAGGTGCCGCCTTTGCCAGTATGTTTCAGCCAACCCAAACGTTAAAGTGAAGTGCCGCCTTTGCCAGTATGTTTCAGCCAACCCAAACGTTAAAGTGAGGTGCCGCCTTTTCCAGTATGTTTCAGCCAACCCAAACGTTAAAGTGAGGTGCCGCCTTTGCCAGTATGTTTCAGCCAACCCAAACGTTAAAGTGAGGTGCCGCCTTTGTCAGTATGTTTCAGCCCACACAAACGTTAAAGCGAGGTGCCGCCTTTGTCAGTATGTTTCAGCCAACCCTGACGTGAAAGTGAGGTGCCGCCTTTGTCAGTATGTTTCAGCCAACCCTGAGGTAAGGTAAGATCGTAGTCAGTATATTTCCCTTACTGTGATGTAAGATGGTGACCTAGGTCAGCATGCTTTACGTGAAACTTTATGTGAAACGGATGATTTTTTTAGTATGTCTCTCCTGATCCTAACGCTAGGTGGGGTCTTCGTCTGTATGTTTGACCTGGTCCTCATTAGAGGTGGGGTACTTAGTCAACATGTTTCATCTGACCATGACGTGAGGTCGGGGCGGCGGGAGAGGGGGGGGGTACTTCGAGTAACAGACCTCACTGTTACCCTGGCCGTTATTCTAACTCAAAACATTCTCACACTCATCCACATCATTCATGACTATACTCAGTAAATGACATATCACACAGCAGGTGGCATATTTATTATATAATACTCATATTATAAAAATGAGTAGTGAAATTACAAACACAATACAATACATATCATCTTAATTAACTAAGCATTGTATTATTATTTATATGTTAATATACATATTACTAAAGCGGGAAGTTAAAGCATGAGCTATTGATGGAATTCCCAACTAACTAAACCCCAGTTCTATTGCCTTTCAATTACATCACACACACATCGCCTTAACTGCGTCCTCAACACACTGTATCAAATACTCTTCCTCACTCAAATCCCCTCAGGCGGGCGATCTCGACATAACTCGTTCACAATGTGTCCTTGCTTACAAACACACGTTCAGATTATCTATTAATGCAAAACTCACACACCTATTTGAGCGATCCTGTTCTATCACTAAACATTCGTCCAACAGTATATTAATTGCTCCTCTACCTAAGTCGGTGAGTTAAACATACTATCTACATTCAGTCTCTCTCTCTCTCGCTCTCATCTCCCTATCCAGCCTCCTCTCCATCCAGCCTCCTGAGCCAAACTTTCTCTCGAGTTATATACACTCAAGCAAAGTCCGAGCTCGACCAATGGATTTCAGGGAATGACTATATTCAGTCTTATTGGAACGAAACACTTTGCACACCTGTCACTCATTCTCTCGCAGCAAGCCCCGCTGCCATTCCGTCTGTCAATCAATCTCCCCCTTCCCAAGTCGTCTTGGAAAACAACCGATGTCAGCGACAAGATAATGTCCTAATAGATTCCTATCAGCGACAAAATAATGTCCCTAATAGATTCCTGTCAGCGACAAGATAATGTCCCTAATAGATTCCTGTCAGCGACAAGATAATGTCCCTAATAGATTCCTGTCAGTGACAAGATAATGGCCCTAATAGTTTTCTGTCAGTGACAAGATAATGTCCCTAATAGATTCCTGTCAGTGACAAGATAATGTCCCTAATAGATTACTGTCAGTGACAAGATAATGTCCCTAATAGATTACTGTCAGTGACAAGATAATGTCCCTAATAGATTACTGTCAGTGACAAGATAATGTCCCTAATAGATTTCTGTCAGCAACAAGATAATGTTCCTAATAGATTCCTGTCAGCGACAAGATAATGTTCTAATAGATTCCTGTCAGCGACAAGATAATGTCCTAATAGTTTTCTGTCAATCTAAATTGGCATACAAAAACATTAAGAAAACAGTTCGGCAACTTGACAGAAGAGTCTACAGAGGTCAGCTATGTACTACAAGAGTAAAATACTGTTGTTTCATGTCTATTCTAAAGTAACTGAACTGAAGCGATTGTATATTTAAGTCACGGAAAACATGCACACCAGACATCATAGTGAAAAGTAAGATCATAAACAAACCGGATTCCAACCTCTGGTACTCCATCAACCCAACTGAAGGACAAACTGTTTGGTGCCATGTAGAGCCTGAGACAGACCGCTAAGTTGATGGGTAAAACAGATGTGGTTATTAAATATGTACATCTAAGTTGATGAGAAACGGCGGAGATAGGCCGATAGTTTATGAAGAAAATAGATGCGGTTATTTGAATGATTATAACGTGACAAAGAATGAAGATTTAGACATACAACCGAGTTGGTAAAATGAAATTGTATATATGATTATTTGAGGGAGGAACTGACAGAGATATGAATTAAAGAATACGAAAGGCGAGAGAGGTTTTTAAAGTTTTTATGGAATTTATGTAAATTTCAAGAAAATAAGTACATCATAAAAATGTAAATCATCAATTCCAAAGTAAATTTCGTCATGTTGTATAGCTCTGTGCCGTAGAGAACATTAATTCAAGTCTTCTTTGATGGATGCCTATGATAGTCACTGCAATAGAACTGTGGGAAAGAGCTACATAGATGCCAGTACGACTAGACGTAAAGAGCCTCACAGATGCCAGTACGACTAGACGTAAAGAGCCTCATAGATGCCAGTACGACTAGACGTAAAGAGCCTCACAGATGCCAGTACGACTAGACGTAAAGAGCCTCATAGATGCCAGTACGACTAGACGTAAAGAGCCTCACAGATGCCAGTACGACTAGACGTAAAGAGCCTCACAGATGCCAGTACGACTAGACGTAAAGAGCTACACAGATGCCAGTACGACTAGACGTAAAGAGCCTTACAGATGCCAGTACGACTAGACGTAAAGAGCCTCACAGATGCCAGTACGACTAGACGTAAAGAGCTACACAGATGCTAGTACGACTAGACGTAAAGAGCCTCACAGATGCCAGTACGACTAGACGTAAAGAGCCTCACAGATGCCAGTACGACTAGATGTAAAGAGCTATACAGATGCCAGTACGACTAGACGTAAAGAGCTATACAGATGCCAGTACGACTAGACGTAAAGAGCCTCACAGATGCCAGTACGACTAGACGTAAAGAGCTACACAGATGCCAGTACGACTATACGTAAAGAGCCTCACAGATGCCAGTACGACTAGACGTACAGAGCCTCATAGATGCCAGTACGACTAGACGTAAAGAGCTATACAGATGCCAGTACGACTAGACGTAAAGAGCCTCACAGATGCCAGTACGACTAGACGTAAAGACCCCCACAGATGCCAGTACGACTAGACGTACAGAGCCTCATAGATGCCAGTACGACTAGACGTAAATAGCCTCACAGATGCCAGTATGACTAGACGTAAAGAGCCTCACTGATGCCAGTATGACTAGACGTAAAGAGCCTCACAGATGCCAGTACGACTAGACGTAAAGAGCCTCACAGATGCCAGTACGACTAGACGTACAGAGAACGTACTGGCGATAGACAGGACACCCATTACGGGAAACAGCTGGTGACATTTCTAGGTAGGTACTGTTCTGGAATCACCAAGACTAAATATGGGGAGACCGAAACAGTCGCGAAGACCGAAATAGTCAGGGAGACCGAAACAGTCGGGGAGACCGAAACAGTCGGGGAGAAGAGAACAACCTGACAACGGCAGGAGTCATGTAAGCTGAGCTGCCAATGATGGCGGATGATAAAAAGACTAGACGAGTGTTTGTTGAAGACCTATGCTCCGCAGGGTGATGAGCGGTTAGGAGTGATTGATTGATTAGTTGATTGATTTGGGAAATGCTATGTATGGCGGCGAGAAATGTAATGAGACAGGTTTCCAAGTTTATTAGAAAAATATGTGTGGTCAATGAAGGCATTAACTGTATGACGAGAGAGACGCTTTGGACAGACCACCAAGCATGTACAAGCAATAGAAGCTCTTATTTCTGATAACAGAAGCTCTTATTTCTGATCATAATCCTTATAGCAACAACACAACCCGGCCAGGTTTATGAAGTGAAAAGTGACAGCTTTTTGAGAGATTAATTGTACGACTAGAAGACAATCATGAAACAGACGGTCAGGTTTATGAGGGAATTAGCTGTGACAGTTTCAGAACCCTAAGACAGGATGCAAAGTTTATGAGTGAAACAACTGTTATTATTTGACTGCAAAGTTTATGCGTAAATATAAATATGACTTTTTGAAGGTGAACGACGATGAACAGAGTGTGACAACGCACGAGTCAATTTGTATAAAGTTTGCCGGCAACTCCTCAAATACAAGACTTAACACTGTGTTCTCATCCCTCGATTAAAGTGTCCTTTGATTTGCATTTCGTCTCGCGCGCACCATTCCTCACTCTCAAGTCTGCCCAAATCTTGGAGATTCCTTTCTCGCAGATCACCCCCCAATCACCGAATGAGCTTTCTCGCACGCGGAACTCACGTTCGCCTATTGCCCTTGCTGTATCAGAGCTTTCACCGGTTGAAGCCAGTTACGATTCCCAGCACCTCACTGTCAGGTGTTTCTTTACCGTCCGTTTTCTTGGAAACTGACTTTTTGGGGGCATATTTTTCTTCGCATTTATATCAGATACAAAAGTAAGTATTCGCAAAGTGTTTTATCTTGTTTTTGAACATCTATATCATCTTGTTAAACATACTCGCCTGTGTACGCCACCTGGGTCTGAAAGGAGAGTAAAACATAGCCGCACCGTAACCTGCCAGGAATGTTGCAAGCGATGATTATTGACCGTTTGGAAAATAGTGAGTTACTATATCATTTAGAACATTAAGCCACAATATAAAGAGAAGAATGCATCTGCACCCTATGGTAGAAAACTATACACCCTGTGGTACATGTGTAGCACATACGTTTAATCATGAAGCAAAGGATCACCACTGCAACTGCCCCCTAACAGAAAGCCTGGTCAAGACAATTACGTCTGCTCAATCAGTTGTTTTTGCAGTAGCGATTGCTAGCACTCTGGAACAAAAACGAGAACAGAGCCTACGTTACGATCAAAACGTCATCATCGATGACAACTGAAAAAACACAAAGAAAAACTTACATATCATAGAAGTACACATGAACAATTAACAACATGGCTGATGGTATACATTCATCCAGAGCTAGATGTGTGTGTCTGTGTGTATGTGTGTGTGTGTGTGTGTGTATATTATATGTTCATATCGTTATGTATTGTTATGCTGAGCGAAGAGTATCATCGGGGGCATGTGAAATATGCTAAGCATGTACCTCCACCCCTCCCCTAACCACATTACGTCCTCATTTGCGCTCCTAGAAGCGAACTGTCACAGCAGTCTAGGACGACGAAGTTGGGATCGACACTATAATCACCACAGTGATTAGCTAATTGTAGACCCGACACTGCACTACAGCCAGAAGGACAACGATTGGGATGCATTAGGAGCCACTGTACCCCTCTGCCATTTTAAAAGTTAACTCAGCTCAGCACGAGCGGCTTCAAGAAACATCTATCTGTGATGTGTTCACCCTTAAGTGTTCGTATGAAGTATTAGTTGTCCCTATTTGTAGTATCTGTTGTCCCTGGTAAAGGTCTTGAGGTCAAAACGTCAGTTACCTGCTTGTCTTTGTTTCAGCGTTGTATCAAAACTACACATGTCCATGTATTTATACTCAATAGAGAACTTTAAAGACTGGGTGGTCTCGAGATAAGACGTCGGCCTTGTGTGCTGGAGGTCGCGAGGTCAAATCATGGTGGAGACCAGGCTTTTTTTCACTTCGTCTTTCTGGTATTTCCCTGAATCTCTCAAAAGTAGAGATCGGACACCCGTGGCCTGTGTCTCACACCTTTACAATTCCTCGGCAGTTGGAAATCGAAAAGCGTAAAATTAGCGGCCGTTGCTCGGGAAAAATTCTAGCCAATCTATCACGGGATTCTCAGCGGTGGTAAGAAGTTCGTCCATTGTGCTGAGAGTCTCCACAAACATGCAGAAGAAGAGAGTACATGCTTAAACCATGTACAATGACGTTGAATCTTCAACTGAAACTAAAAACTATACTCAATATTTTGTCCTGCAGAATCGCCGCAGCCTTCCATTATTTCTATTTCTCACGACAGTTTACCTGGATGAATCCATGATCTCATTACGCCCAAGTCTACTTAGCTATAAATAGGTACCTAACGTACAATAAGGGAAGGAATGGGGAATGGCAGCAAAGACGAAAACTAGTCATCGCAGATCAAAAACACAATTTTAGACGTAGCATAATTAAGTCTCTAACACGCCATCCCACACAGCAGGATATATTTACTGACCACATATTCCCCTGAAAGAAAATTTTTACTTGTTCATTTAGTCAGATTTGTCAATATTAAACAGGTTTGTTAGGACAAGTAATGGCTCTGTCAGCATTGCCACTTTGCCATCCTCTTCTTCATCATCGACTTCTTTATATTTATCTTTCTTTCAAGTTTGTCTGTCTCTCTTGTAAACTTTCCAACTTTCACTCTCCAACTCTAGTTTATCTGTTGTTCTTTCTCTCTTAGTGTTATTTGCGGGTTATTTCTCAATTACTTCTTATCTCTATTTCCTTTATTCATTCTTCTATTTCTGCCATCTTCTAGCCTTTGATATTTGACGGGAGGCATTCAAAAGATAATGTTATTGTTTAAAAAGACTATGCCATATTATTGTATAAACAGAAAACGCCATATTATTTTATAAACAGACAACGCCATATTATTGTATAAACAGACCACACCATTTTATTGTATAAACAGACAACACCATTTTATTGTATAAACAGACCACACCATTTTATTGTATAAACAGACCACACCATTTTATTTTATAAACAGACCACACCATTTTATTGTATAAACAGACCACACCATTTTATTGTATAAACAGACCACACCATTTTATTGTATAAACAGACCCAACCATTTTATTGCATAAACAAACTATACCGTATTATTGTTAGAAAGTCTAAACTATATTATTGTTATAAACGGACCATACCATATTGTTGTATAAACAGACCACACCATTTTATTTTATAAACAGACCATGCCATTTTATTGGAAAAACAGACCACACCATTTTATTGAATAAACATACCACACTATTTTATAGTATAAACAGACCACGCCATGTTATTGTATAAACAGACCACACCATTTTATTTTATAAACAGACCACACCATTTTATTTTATAAACAGACCACACCATTTTATTGTATAAACAGACCACGCCATTTTATTGTATAAACAGACCACACCATTTTCTTGTATAAACAGACCACGCCATTGTATTGTATAAACAGGCACTAACATATAATTGTTACAAACAGATGATACCATATTATTACATAAACAGATTATACCGTGTAATTGTTACAAACAGACTTTATCATTATTTTTATAAACAGACAATTCCATATTATTGTATACACAAAATATTTCACATAATTGTTACAACAGACTATACCATTTAATCCCTATAAACAAATTTTTACATATTTTTGAATAAACAGATAACACCATATTATTGTTAAAAACAGACTACACTTTATAAATGTATTATTTGTTTATTCCTTCTCATACGTTTGTTTTCTTGTTTATCTCCAACTTCTCTGTCTCTCTATAATACTTTCTGACTTTATTCATCCAATTCTTATTGTCTACATGTTCTTTCTGTCCGTATTTCTTTGTGTTCGTACTCTCTCCCTGTGGCTTTCCTTCTCTCTTCTACGCTTCCAATCTTGTGTTCCTTTCCTCTCCATTCCTTTCAGTCTTCCTTACTTCCTATTGTAAATTGTTTGACTCCCTTCTACCTCACATTCTATCCACATTCCTTGTTCATTTTATCCTCGGCAATCAGTTTTATACCTGTTAGGCTCCCTGTGGAGCATCCATCTTTAAAAAATAGAAGCCAATCCATTAAATGTTTACTTGCATATTTCTGTTGACGTTTTTCCTGACAAAATGTTCTCTCCAGATGGAGTGGTAGCCACATGCCCAACTAGTCTTAGCCCCCCTCTTAGTACATGCCTGATAGGTTACAGTGCCTCGGCACTATTCATTTTCTTCATCTCAAACGGAGCATACGGTATATTTGGTTGTTAAAGTATTACGGTTAATTTGATCAGTTCACTGATCTTTAAACCACAGGCATAGTCGTACTGGTTATATTGGACTCGTCAGTTATAAATCATACTCATAATTCTGACCTAAACTCTTGTACAGCGCTGAAAAGCGTTACACCTTGATAACGACTATGAAATGCATATTTTTTTTCGAACATAAAATGGAATTTTATTGCTGTTTTATAATCGTGCGAAGAAGAAGAAGAAGAAGAAGAAAAAGAAGAGAAAGAAGAAGAAGAAGAAGAAGAAAAAGAAGAGAAAGAAGAAGAAGAAGAAGAGAAAGAAGAAAAAGAAGAAGAAAAAGAAGAGAAGAACAAGAAAAAGAAGAAGAGGAGGAAGAAGAAGAAGACGAAGAAGAAGAAGAAGAAGAAGAAGAAGAAGAAGAAGAAGAAGAAAAACAAATGAAGATAGTGAAAGTGAAATAGGAAGAATAAAATAAATAAGGAGCCTGATGAGACGAATGACAACAAAGAATGGGTAGAAAAAAATAAAAAGAAGAAAATGAAGAAGGGTCATGCACTTTTCGCCATCTGTTGTTCTCAGTTGGCCTCATTTAAGGAAGTCTGTGCTAAAACCATATATGTAATCTTGCAGAGATGGCTACTATAGCGTTGTCAATCAATCGATTAATCAATCAAAATTGTTAGCTAGTTGCCTGTGGAGCCCAGATCTACATCACCTGCACGCCGTCATCAAATAATGTCCTACCCATATTTGTTAAAGATTGTGTGGCTTAAAGATTATACAGGACGGGGGCAACCAGCCCACGCCTAACACTTCTTACCCGTTTTTCACGATTTTCTGTCGGGATACAGAAATACTGTTTGCTCCTCATTCGGACCCGATAGCTGTTAGGTAATTGTAGGGCTTGCAGAATAAGGCCATCTTCTCTAGCCTTATACGTGAAACAAAGGATACCGGAGTACTTGCCTTAGTGCCCCCATTAAGGGCTCTTTGTATCCCTACATAAAAGCAGCTTAGTCAGAGGCCTCAAGTTCAAATCGAGGCCAAAGATGCAACACCGTGAACGAGCTGACAGCAGCCTGCAACTCGTTGCTGGCTACTTGAACCAGGGCCACCGACACAGAGCTGGCTACTTGAACCACTGCCTGCAACTCGTAGCTGGCTACTTGAACCACGACCAGCGACACAGAGCTGGCTACTTGAACCAGGGTCACCGATACAGAGCTGGCTACTTGAACCACTGCCTGCATCTCGTAGCTGGCTACTTGAACCAGGGCCACCGACACAGAGCTGGCTAGTTGAACCACGGCCACCGACACAGAGCTGGCTACTTGAACCACGGCCACCGACACAGAGCTGGCTACTTGAACCACTGCCTGCAACTCGTAGCTGGCTACTTGAACCACGACCAACGACACAGAGCTGGCTACTTGAACCAGGGTCACCGATACAGAGCTGGCTACTTGAACCACTGCCTGCATCTCGTAGCTGGCTACTTGAACCAGGGCCACCGACACAGAGCTGGCTAGTTGAACCACGGCCACCGACACAGAGCTGGCTACTTGAACCACGGCCACCGACACAGAGCTGGCTACTTGAACCACTGCCTGCAACTCGTAGCTGGCTACTTGAACCACGACCAGCGACACAGAGCTGGCTACTTGAACCAGGGTCACCGATACAGAGCTGGCTACTTCAACCACTGCCTGCATCTCGTAGCTGGCTACTTGAACCAGGGCCACCGACACAGAGCTGGCTAGTTAAACCACGGCCACCGACACAGAGCTGGCTACTTGAACCACTGCCTGCAACTCGTAGCTGGCTACTTGAACCACGACCAGCGACACAGAGCTGGTTACATTAACCACGCCCACCGACACAGAGCTGGCTACTTGAACCAGGGCCACCGAAACAGAGCTGGCTACTTGAACCAGGGTCACCGATACAGAGCTGGCTACTTGAACCACTGCCTGCATCTCGTAGCTGGCTACTTGAACCAGGGCCACCGACACAGAGCTGGCTACTTGAACCACTGCCTGCAACTCGTAGCTGGCTACTTGAACCACGACCAGCGACACAGAGCTGGCTACTTGAACCATTGCCACCGACACAGAGCTGGCTACTTGAACCACTGCCTGCAACTCGTAGCTGGCTACTTGAACCAGGGCCACCGACACAGAGCTGGCTACTTGAACCACTGCCTGCAACTCGTAGCTGGCTACTTGAACCACTGCCAGTGACACATAGCTGGCTATTTGAACCAGGGCCACCGACACAGAGCTGGCTACTTGAACCATTGCCACCGACACAGAGCTGGCTACTTGAACCACTGCCTGCAACTCGTAGCTGGCTACTTGAACCAGGGCCACCGACACAGAGCTGGCTACTTGAACCACTGCCTGCAACTCGTAGCTGGCTACTTGAACCACTGCCAGTGACACATAGCTGGCTATTTGAACCATGGCCAGCGACACAGAGCTGGCTACTTGAACCACGGCCAGCGACACAGAGCTGGCTACTTGAACCAGGCCCACCGACACAGAGCTGGCTACTTCAACCACTGCCTGCAACTCGTAGCTGGCTACTTGAACCACGGCCAGTGACACATAGCTGGCTACTTGAACGATGGCCAGCGACATGGCCTCCTTGTCCTTCCTCCTTGTCCTTCCTCCTTGCAACCTGTGAGGCTGTTATGGCACCATTTCGTGTATTTTGTTAATGTTTGAAACAGAGTATATCGGTACTTGAGACAAATGTTTGTTTCGCCTCACAACTATTTCTGTTCATATTTTCTAGTCAATGATTCCTACATTGTATCACAGACAGTAGTAGCCAACACTATACAAGGTCAGCACAAATATTGTTTAAAAACAAATTACAGATTGAACTGTATTCTAATGTGTAGAGATAAAAACGAACAATGCTGACCCGTGAGAAACATCTGCCCTGCTCTTGAACGGTACAAACTTAACGAAATAATAAGATTGATCCTTGTCCTACATGGAGCAGATAAGAATTTGAGGAAGCTGCAAGGAGACGGCCACACGAAAGACAAGAAATGAATTGTCTCCGTCTGTCAGTCAGACTGTATTTCTCTGCCATCAGTGTGACAGACGCTTTCGTGCTTGGATAGGTTTGATCAGTCACTTACGAACCCACTCCATCATTAACAGATGACAATGCGTTCCTTTCCGGAACGGTGGACAAACAACTGCAAAACTAGGCGAATGACAAATAAGAAAGTAAATTATGAGACTAAATAAAAGTACAAACAATATCTATTATTTCATTTCACATTTTGAATAATGGCCCTGGAATACAGTGGGAACTGAAATAATTGAAAATGTATCAATGTGAAAAAGAATTATGATTGGAACCATTTGGAAAAATATTCATGAAAATGGGAAAGAAAATGTGCTAAACATGACACTGCCATTCTACTTGATATGTTTGACAAACTTATATTTCTGTATACGAAATTAGCCATGGAGGTATTTGGATTATTACAATATTACATCTTTATTTTGAATTTAATACACTGGAGACAAATTTAAGAAATACTTCTAGTAATGAATACATGGAAGGTGTTTTTAGAAAATGTAGTGATAAATACAACAAAAAACATATTGAATAGGTGACTCAAATAAAATGACATTCTGACAAAATAGTTGATGGTAACTAAAAATACCAACAATTTTAGAATTGAAAACCTGATATTTAAAATTGATATTCCATTAACACGTAACGTTAATCACTGTAATCATTATATATGTATAGAGAAAGAAAATAACATTTTATATCATTTCTTTATGAGCAAAATTTATGATATAACAATATAAACATGGCAAACTGTTTTAATCATTACACAGCTTCTGGCGCACTAACAAATCTGCCTTCAAGAAATGTTAATATCTCATCACGGCCAATTGTTTGTAGCTAACCTTTCAATTCATTATACCATCGTGTCTCTTATTGACATATTTGCAACGAAAACACTTTTAACAGATGCACACCTTTTGACATTGGCATGGCTTTGCTTTTTTACAAAAATCATGGATTTTACGGAACAATTCAATTCTAATTTGTACAGCACGTTTTGATCCTGTTTTTTGTAAATGCAGTAATAATTAAACATTTCTGTAGCTGTATCTATAAACCTCATGGGGAATGTTTTGCTATACACAGCTTTCCCCATTGATAGCGATCGGCTATTAAGAATATCGCAGAGCCGATGTATCATACATTTTGTCTCAATATCATACAGTCCTGCATTAACATTTCGATATGTATCTAATATACTTGTCAATAACAGCTTTCATGTGTATCTTTCAAGCTTTATCTCAAGTCAGTAGAATGTGTGCATAAGACAAAGGTCATTTTCTAAATTTAGACGCGAATTAGTATGCTATTGCAACGCTAATCAGATTCCGTTTTAAAATATTCAGCAGATCACTCATCTTTTTTTTTTGAAGACCCAGGCAATTATATCATAGTTATTTTCAGGTCGTCGAGTATCTTGTTTTGAACTTTTAATCTCTGGTCTGGTTTGGCTGCAAGAAAACGTAATTAATACCTCTGGGTCACCAAACGGTCACCGCTGCGCTATTCAACATATCAGAGTAAATTTCTGTACTTGTTCGATTATTTCTCCTTTTATGATTTTATTCATTTGCTTATGCTGCGTGGCTTTTATCATATTCTTTGTCTTCAGAAAGTTGATTTTCATGTCCAACTCTTCAGCTGTACTGTTAATTTGTTCAAGCAGCATACACAATGTAGCAGCTCTAGCTTGTGGATTTACCGTAGCAGATGGTGAAAGAAGTCTGCCCTAATTATATTCACATTCAAACTGATTCAAAAAACACTATTTAAATGAAAACACAATAAAACAGATTCTTTATTTCTGCTAACTATAAATTGGTTACAAATAAAATTCTCTCACACGCTTACTAAAACACTACTACAACTTGACTGACAAATCTAAAACTTGATTGACGAACTAAACGTGTTTGATCAACTAAACTTGATAGACGAACTATATATGGATTGCCACAGAATGGAAGATTAGTGTTTGTTCTAAAAACCCAGGTGATTCGTCCGTGGTCCTGTTCTCCTAGTCGACGTTGGCTAACAGTGATCGTTCGAGAGCTCGATCCCTGTGCTAGTTTAATATCTCTCTAGTTAGACGCTGGATTCTTGAGATATTATTGTTATACGTTGATTCTTGAGATAATTCTGCTAAACGCTTGTGTACAATTTATGTATCTCGTCGAACAAAAAGTGTTCTTTATTTCGTCAACCACCACGTGTGGGATTTCAAAGTATAAGTTCCACTAGTGCTTCAAGACTTTAGGATCTGTCTAACTTTCAGACGAGATAGACGCTTGGTAAATTGGTTAATGACTAGTCACTAAGTGAATAAGTGTAATTACAACTTGAAGCAGCTGGTATGAGATCTGTCTATGCTGAGAGAAAGTTGCTGGAATTCGACATGGACAATCTCAGTAGCGATGTGAATGATATTATAAAAGGCGCCTAACTCGTGCGTGTCCCTACTATATCTGTATCTAACACTTGCTATGTGAAACATCAATTTCATGACTATTTACCTCTCCTTGCTATACTGCTGAGCCATCTGGACACTCGTAGTGAAATAGTGTCTGTCAAAACCTCTCTCTCTCTCTCTCTCTCTCTCTCTCTCTCTCTCTCTCTCTCTCTAACTCCAAAATCTAACTACCCTCTCAAGACTCGTCTGTAGGCTCTGAGTTTCGGGATCTCCTTACTTCTTCTCCCACTATCACAAGACGGCCCTGTTCTCTCCGCTTTTCCCTCCGAAATGATTCTGAGTCGGACTGTCTTAGCTATTTATATTCGCGGCTTTTTCAACATCAAGTGGTGCGCTAGCGAAGGAGGTTTTATGATCTCGTACCCCGAGATTTTAAAAAATAGAGTTAATAGCGTGTCCGGTTTCAATCCGGCTTAGGCGTTACGCAACAACACGTCCATGTTACGTAGGTTAACATCTGCGTGGCTAGAAAACCAACGATATGCATTCCAAACATCCATATGTCCGGATTTGAGTCCATCAGCTTTCAAATAAACCCTAAAACACCAAAATAAGTCTTAACGGCAAATACCAGCAAATACCGACAACCCAAACTACCTGGAAGTCACATTTGATCGGCGCATGACATGCAAAAGTCAGATCGAGAGAAACCGAATGAGAGCCAGAGAAAGAATGGCAATCGTGAGGAAACTTGCTGGCACAAGCTGGGGAGCAGACGAAAGTATACTAAAGAAACTGTCCACTGGAAGAGTGAGACCAGTTCTCGAGTATGGCATTGCGGCATGGACAACAGTAGCAAAGGAGAACTTTGACAAAATTAGCAAACTCCAAAACCAAGCCATGAGAGTTATAACAGGAGGCATGAAGTCAACGCCAAGTGTAGAACTTGAAAAGATTACAAATCTGCAATCCATGACCGACAGAAGAGACTGCAGAGCCTAGCAGCAAGCGGAGAAACTCAGAAGACTGACTGACCATCCAATACATCAGAGACTAAATAATTTTGGAATTGGGAAACTAAAGCGGAGAAACTTTGCAGAAATAGCCAAAGCAAAGATGAGCGAAGACCCTATGAACGCATTTATAACACCAAAGCCCATTCCTACTGTGCACAAACTTACCTGGAGGCAGCATATATTTCCAGAGGTAGCAGAAAATATACCAGGTATTGGAAACAAGAACAGCCAGACTGAAAAAGAAAGAGGAGACATAACCCTGAGGTACATAACGAAAAACTACCCAAGCATGGACTGGACTAATGCATACACCGACGGTTCTGTAACAAACACAACACAGAACGGAGGGGCAGGGATATTCCTGAGCCTACCAAATGGTAGAAAAATAACACTGACAGTGGCAACGGGAAAATACTCTTGCAATTTCAGAGCGGAGGCAGAGCCACTGAGAGCTGCAGTAGAAGAAATGGTGACAGGCAAAAGAGATAAAAGCAATATAGTCCTGCTTACAGATACCCTGGCCGTAGTCACAGCACTAAAAAGCCAGAAAAATACTGAACTTAATGATTTAAGAGCAGTACTCTGTCAACTATGCCAGCAGTCCGCACCAAAAAGAGTGGTGGTACAGTGGGTTCCATCGATAGACTGCGGTACCACCTATTCAATAAATTGAAGATAGGTGGCACTGACGAATGCTCGTGTGGTACCGCGAAAATGACCGCTGAACATTTGCTGCAAAACTGCACGACATACGAGGATCAGAGAGAGCAGATGTGGCCATCACCAGTGGCAACACTAGACAAGCTCTATGGCAATGTCGACAGCCTCAGGATGACCGCTGCTTTTTCGAAAAAATTCAGGTTGACGTCTGACAGCGAACGAAGAAGAGGAAGAAGAAGAGTACATCTGTACTGGGTCGCTTTCGTAGTTTAATTCTTCAAGAAAAAATGAATGGCTACTGACTATCAATGCTCTACTTCCAACCATTGTAACTTAATAAAACATGTCTACAATCCTAAGCTTAATAAATCTGTCCAGCTAAGATCAGTTACAACAGCCGTGCTGCTGTTCCTCCCACTTGTGCTTGCCATCGGCAAACTTGTTTGACATTAACGTTCATGCCATTCACATCATAATTACAACTCGGAACAGCATTTTCCATCATCATCTCAGAATACGCCTTCAGCTGTCTAAAATCAAGCAACTTTGTCATACCACTTGTCTGAATAAAACTGGACCTGGTAGTCCCTCTTTGATTGAAATAATCGGCTCTTGATTTTCATACAAGTTCTGAATTGAGCTATTGATTGGACTCTCTAAACCTTTTTTGTTTCAACATCTGAAAACGTCTGATTCACGAGACTCGACCTAACGTTTTCTCGTTGTCAATAAGCAGATACACAGGGCCCGTCCTTGATCAATCATTCTTTCTGCGAAAAACCGCAATGTTCCGACTGCATACTGTTACCTTGAACAATCAAAACAGGTTGTCTTCAAACCCCTCTTTTTTGCCATCGATTTCTTTCTTAATTATCTTCAATATCATGTTAGATGCATGTCTTATTAAGCTTATAGTTTGGAATCAACCCCACACTTTTACATTCGATGTTTTTGGCAAAGGAAATATTATTTAACTTGTTCGATCTTTTGCCATAGTCCATTGTTGTCAATTTCATGATATGCTTAAAAAGTAAGTTTTGTAGTCTTCCTCTGTTCTGAGTAGGGATAGGTAACTCATTTATCCCTGTGGCTTTTTAATCGGGATTTAGTAAAATGTTTGATAAAATTCTTCTCTAGATGATGTTAATTGTACATCCGTGTTGTAAAACTTTGAAAATTGAAGATTCAGCTCCAATTTGGCAACTAATGTGCCAATATGGCTTTTTAAAATTCTTCAGGACTGGACAGGATTTGCCAGATTTGCATTCTGAACCATTTTGAACGTAACAACAGTCTGAAAAAATTAAAGCTATTTGTTTCTAAAGCAATCTTATTTTTTTTAAATTAAGGGTAGCATTCATAGGCTTACGGATTTATTTTTAGAAATCAGGCATATCTAGTTATATGAAATGTTAATTGTATGTTCATTCTTTAAACTTGAAAATCCATCTGTAATTAAACACCTAGTTGCCAATTCGGCAACTTTTTACAAATTAAAAATTGCGATATACTTTTAAACGACCAACATGGTACCCTCCATGTCTACATTTCTTAGTGTGTTGAAAATGTATGCGATAAACTGTATGTGCTAATATGTATGTGCTAAGTTGTATGTGCTAATATGTATGCGTAATTGGGGTAAAGCAGTCATCAGATATACAAATGTTTTCCCTTGTCGTTTCCATTTGATTATTAATCTATTATATTCTGCTCTATATTTTGGAGATATACTTTACTGTAGTTGGTTTCTTACGTAGGTGATGACGTCAGTTTTCAAGCACTGACTATTGCTTCTTTGACCTAGATCTGCTTACAATTAGTATTTAAATACTGACCAGTAAATCTTTGAGTTAAATCTATTTACAATGAGTAATTAAATACTGACCAGTAATTCTTTGAGTTTAATCTATTTACAATTAGTAGTTAAATACTGATCAGTAATTCTTTGAGCTAAATCTATTTACAATTAGTACATCTTCCCTGTTGTTTGTCCCGACTTGGCTTCTCCGTGTGTGTTTAGGTCTGCCTCTACTTCTCCGTGTGTGTTTAGGTCTGCCTCTACTTCTCCGTGTGTGTTTAGGTCTGCCTCTACTTCTCCGTGTGTGTTTAGGTCTGCCTCTACTTCTCCGTGTGTGTTTAGGTCTGCCTCTACTTCTCCGTGTGTGTTTAGGTCTGCCTCTACTTCTCCGTGTGTGTTTAGGTCTGCCTCTACTTCTCCGTGTGTGTTTAGGTCTGCCTCTACTTCTCCGTGTGTGTTTAGGTCTGCCTCTACTTCTCCGTGTGTGTTTAGGTCTGCCTCTACTTCTCCGTGTGTGTTTAGGTCTGCCTCTACTTCTCCGTGTGTGTTTAGGTCTGCCTCTACTTCTCCGTGTGTGTTTAGGTCTGCCTCTACTTCTCCGTGTGTGTTTAGGTCTGCCTCTACTTCTCCGTGTGTGTTTAGGTCTGCCTCTACTTCTCCGTGTGTGTTTAGGTCTGCCTCTACTTCTCCGTGTGTGTTTAGGTCTGCCTCTACTTCTCCGTGTGTGTTTAGGTCTGCCTCTACTTCTCCGTGTGTGTTTAGGTCTGCCTCTACTTCTCCGTGTGTGTTTAGGTCTGCCTCTACTTCTCCGTGTGTGTTTATGTCTGCCTCTACTTCTCCGTGTGTGTTTAGTTCTGCCTCTACTTCTCCTGCGTCGAAGATTCCCCAACAGTCATTTCCTTGTAATGCTATCAGCTATTTTCTGTAACGTATGAGCTATCCATCCCCGGGGCTTTCTCTTTACGTCTAGTCCAATGACAAATCATACCATTGCATTCGCATTATTTGGCACAAGCATCCATTGATTAAAGCTTAGAATGTTTCGTTGTACGCGGCGCAACACCGCCATACGACATATCATTTTTATTGTGATGGACTTAATTTCTTTCTATTTCCAGAAATTCCCTGAAGCAATAAAAGCCTCCCTCGCATTTTGTGTTCTTAATTTGATACCTGCATCAGTACAGTCAGCTTTGTCTATATTACTACCAAGTTAAATTAATGTATCAACCCATTGCAGTAGTCCGACTCCCAACACAATCTCATTGTAGTTAAGTGTTTTTATTGTCATAGATATGTGGTTGTATATCTCTATGCACACTCAGACCTAATTTCAGCGAACATTTACTAAGTATTTGATTTATTTTGGGTTTGGTTGTGGTTGCCAGACAGAAGAACCAATTCATGAACAAAGTTCAGAACATCAAGTCTTGTGGTAAAACGCCATTGAATTTCATTTTTGTATGTAGAAATCGTTATCTTCGTAATTCAGTCAATAGTCAACACAAAGAGTGATGAGGCTAAGAGACAGGTCTGTCTCACTCCAGTTATTATCTCATGGAACTTCAACTACTCCCCATTATGTGCAACTCGACACTTCATATTTTGGCACTTTTTCCTAATTATGTTAGTGAAGTTCAGAGACTCTCCACTGTGACTGAGCACTCTCCATTGTGACTGATCACTCTCCACTGTGACTGAGCACTCTCCACTGGGACTGAGCACTCTCCACTGTGACTGAGCACTCTCCATTGTGACTGAGCACTCTCCACTGTGACTGAGCACTCTCCACTGTGACTGAGCACTCCCCACTGTGACTGAGCACTCTCCATTGTGACTGAGCACTCTCCACTGTGACTGAGCACTCTCCACTGTGACTGAGCACTCTCCACTGTGACTGAGCACTCTCCACTGTGACTGATCACTCTCTACCGTGACTGAGTAATCTCCACTATGACTGAGGACTCTCCACAGTGACTGAGCCCTCTCCACTGTGACTGAGCACTCTCTACTGTGACTGAGCACTCTCCACTATGACTGAGCACTCGCCACAGCAACTACATGTCAAAACTGTCAAATAAAAACTAATCGCTCTCTCATAATCCACGAAGATAGAAGGTGATGAGTTCCATACCACACTTTGTTTAAAATGTATTCACATTGTTCTTATCGAATCCACACAAAATCCACACAAACTTGTTTGTCTATCAAATTTTTATCTATGGCATCTTTCAACCTCTCTAAAATGGTTCTGTTCAATATCTTCCCAAACTCAGATATCAACATTTTGCCACATAATTTGTGAATTCCAGTCCTTTAGTAATTCTGACTACATAATCTTCCTTCCAGTGCTCTTGTATTAATAACTACATAATCAAACCTTTCCAAGCAATTTTCATCATATCTCTTTTGCATTTTGGATTTATGTTTTGAATGCTTCTGCTGAGACACTATCTGGGAGAATGTATTTACCATTTGTCAACACCTAAGTAGAGGAGGACGACCAACGTCTGGTCAGGTAAAATATACTGATCCGACATGTTAGTCAGGGTCGGGCAAAGTATACTGGCCAAGACCCTCACATCGACTTCCTAGTAGCCCTCCTTGGGAACGGTCTGTTTTCATGGCTGCCTGGCTAACGAGGTGAGGGATCGACATGATCCCCGTAGTAGGGAAATGGAGCAAAGCATAACACAACCGCCTGGAGGACACCGGTCCGCCTTCATCAGCACGCCCGAGATGTGAGGAAAGCTACTGCAGCCCGCCACTTAACTTCCTGTTCAGGGCGCACAGTGGATTGACCTACTCAATGTGGGCATTCGCAAACAACAACAATACTAAAGTAGCTTTCCAATTGTAAATAAACTTGCAGTTCCGACTCTGTTGATTGGAGAGATCTTGTGAAACTGATCAATTTGATAAACAGATTTATTTATATGTTCCTGACAGTTTTTATTTCTTTTTCATGCAGTTGTACAGATGTTTCATATTTTCTTTTGTTGCTGCCGCTTTCGCAATGTTTTGTTCAACTCGTCAATATTTGGGTTATTTTTTTGTGTTTTTTTTTTGCGTTCGCCTAATTTATTTATCACCAAAGAGGTGTGCGTTACACTGTGGTTTTTATTTTGCGCCTGTCGGCCCAGTGCATCCGACTTCAGCATGCATTTTATGTAAGGGTCTGCTTCCTCCTGCATTTTCTAAGGGTTTGCTTCCCCGGGGTAACGGCCGGTGCTGTGATGGGGATCGAACCCAGCACCTTCGGCTTGTGAGCCGTGCCACTTAACTACTAGCATATGCCGTCCTCCTAGTAGTAAATATATTTTCACTTTTCTTTCCCCACGAAAAGTGTGAACGTAGTTTGATACAATAAATGTGTCCCTTATCTTGGCTAAAGTATCTGCTGGTATCCATAGTTTGTGTTGTTTGTCCCTAATCTACATGATTCGCGTCTCGTTCCATAGATGATGTTATCTGTTGCCAGTGATCGTCCGTCCACATTGTCTACGTCTTCCAACAGTTGAAGTATGTTACAGCTATTGAATATCGAGATTTCCATCGTTTTATCCGGTTCACGTGCAGTATCTCCGTCACTTAAGTTCACTATCTCAACATTACTCTCTCTCTCTCTCTCTCTCTCTCTCTCTCTCTCTCTCTCTGTCCACCCGGCCTCTTCCCCACTGGCCTCTTCCCTACTGACCTCTCCATAACTGACCTCTCCGTCACTTGCCTCTCCTCTTCTGGTCTCTCCTCTACTGTTCTCTTTTTCACTGGCCTCTCCACCACGGGCCTCTCCACCACTGGCCTCTCCATCCGACCTCTCCACCACTGGCCTCTCCATCCTTTCTCTCCACCACTGGCCTCTCCATCCGACCTCATCACCACTGACCCCTCCACCACCTGCCTCTCCATCCGACCTCTCCCCCACTGAGATCTCCACCACTGACCTCTCCCCCACTGACCTCTCCACCACTGGCCTCTCCATCCGACCTCTCCACCACTGGCCTCTCCATCCGACCTCTCCATCCGACCTCTCCCCCACTGACCTCTCCATCCGACCTCTCCACCACTGGCCTCTCCATCCGACCTCTCCATCCGACCTCTCCACTACTGGCCTCTCCATCCGACCTCTCTCCCACTGACCTCTCCATCCGACCTCTCCACCACTGGCCTCTCCATCCGACCTCTCCATCCGATCTCTCCATCCGCCCTCTCCACCACTGGCCTCTCCATCCGACCTCTCCACCACTGGCCTCTCCATCAAACCACTCCACCTCTGGCCTCTCCATCCGACCTCTCCATCTGACCTCTCCCCCACTGACCTCTCCATCCGACCTCTCCACCACTGGCCTCTCTATCCGACCTCTCCATCCGACCTCTCCCCCACTGACCTCTCCATCCGACCTCTCCACCACTGGCCTCTCTATCTGACCTCTCCATCCGACCTCTCCACCACTGACCTCTCCATCCGACCTCTCCCCCACTGACCTCTCCATCACTGGCCTCTCCATCCGACCTCTCCCCCACTGACCTCACCACTACTGGCCTCTCCATCCGACCTCTCCCCCACTGACCTCTCTATCCGACCTCTCCACCACTGGCCTCTCCATCCGACCTCTCCCCCACTGACCTCACCACTACTGGCCTCTCCATCCGACCTCTCCACCACTGATCTCTCCACCACTGTTCACTACAATCCTGATGACGTCCACAACTACCTCCTCTACACTTTCTCTCAGCCTAAATCCTCACCCGACACACACATTTTCTCCAAGCTCGTTCATCTCCGTTAGGACGACCAGGATGCTCACGAGATGCATGCCTTCTTTACCCAGCGGCTCTACCCTGAGAGCACTTTCATCGTTCCCCTAAAACAGGTTCTTCTTATCTCCCTCACTGACTTCCGGACTGTGGCACTGCCTCGCTCAATTCAGCACTGACTCCCTCACTTCCGCACTGACTCCTTGACTCCCACATTGACTCATTGACTACCGCACTGACTCCCTAATTCCCTCACTGATTCCTTCACTCTCGCGCTGACTCCCGAACTGACTCTCCCACTCCCGCACTGATGCTACAGTTCCAGTTGGAGCATGTGCGCTTAGAGCAGGGAAGAGTGGGCTGGCGACTATAAGAAACAAAGGTTGTCTGAATGCGTTAAGCGAATGCAGGGTCAATCACCGCTCCGAGAGGCAAAGGTTCACAACGAGCGTAGGCAACTTGGCTAGTTTGGGATGGGTGTCGATTTGACCAGTTCTAGTATCGGACCTAAGTGGTAGGGGTTTTCATTGAAGATGAGAACGCCCACAACAGGCTGGCACAAAAAAGGGACAAGGACCTTTCTTTCGTACAACCAATGTGATTCTAGATTGGGAGGGAACAAATGAGAGGCTGGTCAGCCAACGGATGAGCACCACTGGTTTGCCATATTTGTTTCTAGAGCTAAGTAAATAAGATATACAAGACAATACACACAGGATTGGGGAGATCCAGATCCAGAGAAAAATAGAGAGCTTTCACACAAAGAGCCTTGCACTACTGCTCATTTGTTTCAGTGGCGCACCTTGTGAACAAGAGAGATCTGATCCCATAGAATGAGCATATGTGTCTCGTTATGAATTCAGTGGATCTAGAAGGCAGTCCGACTCTTCTTCAGGTAACAGGTGTATTTGGTATCTGTGGGTGAACGGTGGACTTCGAGATCCCAGTGGTACGAGAGTTCGGCACAATTTAGAATTCAGCGAATCCTTGGGACTGCGATCCGAAATGTAAGTCAGTTCGGAAAGAGGTGCGTCACTTGAGCCCTCGGAGAAGGAAATTGTTTGACGTAGGTGTAACATGAGCACCAAAAGGGTACCTCTCAAACACTTGAGAACTGCCTACAGTTGTAAGTGAAACATAACTCGTGTGGTAACTTATATTGAGATGTTTTACAGCATAAAGCAGCACTCTAACAGGAACGACAGATCATCAACAACGCAGACTACCTGGAGACAACATATAGAACCATTCATTTATAATACTATTGAATGAGGCAAAGTTTAGGATTTATGTAATTTCATTTGAGACGTAGAATCTGGGTTTTATGTAGTTTACTGGAGTAAGATCATTAGCACATGCTTATATCTTCTGTGGACGTTTAGTTTAAATATATTATGACTATTTAGTTTAAGAGTTCTTTCCGGTTGTTGAAATTATGTAGTCATTATTCATGAAAATAAATGATATTGGTTTGTTTTATGGTCAGAATAGTGTTTACTGTGTTTTTCTGTATTGAAGTCGTGTCTTGGTGTAGATACATGTTGTAACTCTTAAGATAGTAAACTACTCAGCTGAACATAGACTCTACCACACTGACTCCCTCATTCCGGCACTGACTCCCTGACTCTTGCACTAACTTCATCACTACCGCACTGACTCCATCACTGACTACCTCACCCAACACTGACTTCCTCACTCCAGTACTGACTCCATCACCCTTGCACTGCCTCCCTCACTCCGCACTGACTCCCTCACTGATTGGCTCATTCCTGCTCAACATCCTTCTACTCACTCAGAATAAAACTAATCCTTACCTACCACTCTCTTATCTCCTTTGCTTGCTAATATTTTATTCAGCCACCTTCCAATCTCACGGTATTTCCGGATCCTCATCTTGTCGCCTAAAACACAGAACAGAAATCTGAGGAATTTGTTCGCTAGTAGCCGACACACACCTGCCCCCACTACCATCTGGACATCATGTCTTACAAGAACACACTCACTCCCACTACCATCTGGACATCATGTCTTACAAGAACATACTCACTCCCACTACCATCTGGGCATCAGACCTTGCATGAACCCACTTTGACACACTACCATCTGGGCATCAGGCCTTGCATGAACCCACTTTCACCCACTACCATCTGGGCATCAGGCCTTGCATGAACCCACTTTGACCCACTACCATCTGGGCATCAGACCTTGCATGAATCCACTTTGACCCACTACCATCTGGGCATCAGGCCTTGCATGAACCAACTTTGACACACTACCATCTGGGCAACATGCCTTTACAAAAACACATCCACCCCCAATTACCATCTGGGCATAAGGCTTTGCAAGAACACACTCACTCCCTCTAGCATCTGAACATCACGCCTTGCAAGAACGCACGTAGCTGTGTTACTTGCCCCATGTCATTCAAACACCTTCGGCTATCTTTCCCTCAAGCTGATTTCGACACCAAAGAGGGCTTCACGTGCACGTCTTGCAACCCCGTGTGTTCCGTTCTCAGCCGCCAGTGAGGTATGACACACATCGTGGAGACTGGTTTAGGACGTCGTGAGTGCTTCCAGTAACATCACGGTGACATGTATAGCCACACTAGTTCCCAAATCGCTAACCACTTCAATAGCCCTGGGCACCGGCACAAAGGTCAATGTGTCACAGGCAACGTGTCCTACTCCTCGCATGATCCTCATCGACTCAACCTTGAGAATAGACTGATCTCCGGTATGGTCTGCCTTCAATCACATGAACTCAACATTTCTCACACCTTCATTAAGTCCTTATCGCCTCCCATCTTTCCTCCTCTCCTCCCACCAAGTCCTTATCTCCTCTCATCTTTCTCCCTGTCTAACTTCTAGTCCTTATATTCTCCCATCTTTCCTCCCTGTCTCCCACCTAGTCCTTATCCTTTCCTCCATGCCTCCCACCAAATCTTTATCTTCTCCCATCTTTCCTCCCTGTCTCCCACCTAGTGCGTATCCATTCCTCCATGCCTCCAACCAAGTCCTTATCTCCTCCCATCTTTCTTATCTGTCTCCCACCTAGTCCTTATCCTTTCCTCCATGCCTCCCACCAAATCTTTATCTTCTCCCATCTTTCCTCCCTGTCTCCCACCTAGTCCTTATCTTTTCCTCCATGACTCCATCTGCCGTTCTTATGTTAACAGTTGTGTGCTTTGCGTGAAACACATATGACCATCTGGCCATTACCAGTTTGTCCGCAAGAGAATCTTCCCAAAGCCTCTAACTTGTTGCTCTTTCCTGGCCAGTCACTTGAGCTAGCTTGGTTCACCCACATTTTGACGATTTCACTAGTCAGGATACCAGTGACCAAATCGTATGTGACATACAGCTAAGTACTTCTGCTTACTCATTTATTTGTTCGTATCTCTATTTTATGTTGCCATACCATCCTTTATATTTGCTAGCTTATCTTTTTGTTGTTTGTTGTCCGAGAGGAAGGCCTTTATGGCGTATCGTAGTTTCCGTTTCAGTTTTATTCTTAACTCGGTATCCAACCATACCTAGGAATGTTTTTAACTTTTAAATTTCTTCTTCTTCTTCATTTTCTTCTTCTTTCTCTTTTTCGTAAGCCTTCAAGTGTCAACGAATAAATCTAAAGGTCGCAGTGGTTCGTTTGAGGCTACAGGCATCTCCGTACAGCTTGTTCAGGAATGGCATTGGTGAAGGTCACACGCGCTTTCTCTGTTCCTCGTCTGTTAGACACCTTGGTAGCAGATGCTCAACAGCCGTTTTGTTAGTACTGCAGACACATTCATCTGTATATCCTATTCTAAGTTTGTTGAAACAATCGTATAAGTCTGGTGTGGTCAGTGCGGTGTGTAAAGATTACTATCTGCTGATCTCTATTGCACTGGTAATATGCACCATTCTGTTGATTACCCGTGTGCTCTGCTTCCCAGGTGTTCCTGTATCTACACCTGGTAATATGCGCCATTCTGTTGATGACCCGTGCGCTCTGCTTCCCTTGTGTTCCTGTATCTACACCTGGTAATATGCGCCATTCTGTTGATGACCCGTGCGCTCTGCTTCCCTTGTGTTCCTGTATCTACACCTGGTAATATGCGCCATTCTGTTGATGACCCGTGCGCTCTGCTTCCCTTGTGTTCCGGTATCTACACCTGGTAATATGCGCCATTCTGTTGATGACCCGTGCGCTCTGCTTCCCTTGTGTTCCGGTATCTACACCTGGTAATATGCGCCATTCTGTTGATGACCCGTGCGCTCTGCTTCCCTTGTGTTCCGGTATCTACACCTGGTAATATGCGCCATTCTGTTGATGACCCGTGCGCTCTGCTTCCCTTGTGTTCCGGTATCTACACCTGGTAATATGTGCCATTCTGTTGATGACCCGTGCGCTCTGCTTCCCTTGTGTTCCGGTATCTACACCTGGTAAACTTGTTGTCCTCTCCATAAGTTATACCTGCATCAAGTTGAAGAAGTTTTCCGCTTCCTCTTGACAGTTTCTCAGCCTCTTCATTGTCACAAACAAATGCACTAAGATCAAATTCACTGTTTGACAACTCTCTTGAGTCGGTAATATGGTTTATGGACTATAACTTCTATAGGTCTGTTTTTTTAAGTCGCCCCAGACCTACAATCAAGGACAGCGCTAATTTGCGAAGAGTACCATTTGTCTCTCTGTGTTTTATACCTGTCAGAGTTTCTGCTCTTTTTTACGAGAACTCTGTCTCTGCACTGAAGGTACTTGAAAATTGTCCAGTCGTCACTAATAACTGTGTTTGTGTTTTGTTTTTGGACAGACAGACCCCTGAACCTCCATTCTCAGCTGCATTTTTGGACAGACAGACTTCTGAACCTCCATTCTCTGCTGCATTTTTGGACAGACAGACCCCTGAACCTCCATTCTCTGCTGCATTTTTGGACAGACAGACTTCTGAACCTCCATTCTCTGCTGCATTTTTGGACAGACAGACCCCTGAACCTCCATTCTCTGCTGCATTTTTGGGTAGACAGACCCCTGAACCTCCATTCTCTGCTGCATTTGTTGACTCGGATATATTCCTGTACCTCCATTCCTTGCTGCATTTTTTGCCCATGCGTCTGTATGTACATTGGTCAAGAAGTTGTTTGAGAAGTGATTCTCTATGTGTTTTACAGTCATGGCTTTCATTGTTGCTTCTGTCCGGCTGCTTTCTGTTTTACATACTGTAACAGTTCCAGCAAGAGCATAGGCGTTAAGGGTAGTGGTGATGTTGCCGGCGACTCTCGAAACAAAGGTTACCTGAATGTGTATCAATGTCAATCCCTTTCTCGACACTAAGTCGACAAAGGAAACGAGGGGTTAGGGGAAGAAGGTGTCTGGTACAGGTGGGAGGTCGGAGCTGGCCACTCTGGCGTTCCGGTTTAGCGTAGTGATGGGTTCAAGACAGTCAGAAGCCGCCACGGTCTGCTATGACGTTTAGAGTGAGAGGCAGTCGGAGTTATATAAGTCCAAAAATAACTAGTTGAAGGTAGGTCGAAATTAGATTGACAACCAACAGAAGTCTATTGAAAAGCCATGAAGTTGCTTGAGACTATAAGATACGGGACAAAGATGAACTCCAAAGACTGGCCTAGAGAGAGAGCGAGAGAGAGAGAGAGAGCGAGAGAGAGAGAGAGAGAGAGAGAGACTAGCTAGTAGGCTGACTGGAGATCGATTGATAGGCTACTAGTAGCTAGCAGACTGACTAGGAGTTTGTGAAAGATAGCATGAGTTGCAGGTGGACTAAACCAGCATACACCTTCGAGTTTTGGCCAGTCGCTCTAAAAGTGTGTGTGTTGGACAGCCTGTGACTAGAAGAGATCTGAATGTGTGTCATACGTGTAAGACACCCAGAGAACTATGTGTGTTCTGAAGTATGTGTGTGCACAGATCGACTGAGTGTGTGATCACAAGTGAGTACGTGATACCAACTATTAGTGACGTGATCTAATTACATATGAACGCACTCATCACCTGAGTATACGAGGAATCGATCGAATGTGGACGCACAGATCACCTGTCTGAAGGGATCTTAGTATGTGTGAATGCACGTAATGACAGAGTACATAATACGATCGTAAAGGCGAGTTTGTGAGAGTGTGTTGAGTGTGCAAATAAGGGAAGGGTAGCGGCGAGAGTCTTGTGTTAGTTAGTTTGGAGAAGTTAACAAAAGCTTGTGCTTAAAACCTCCGCGGTTGTTTATATGTATATAAATACAAACAATATATGATCATTTAGTTCAGATGTGTTTATCCACTTTGTTAATATTGTCTTTGTTTATATTCATGTAATAAATCATATTTAGTGTATACTGTGTTATTTACTGTGTGTAGTCGTGTCGTGGTGTGGATACATGTTGTAACACTTTAGAAAAGTAACTACTCAGCTAAACGAGACTGTCACACATCATCAATTTTGGTCCGAGTGACCAGCATATCTTCGATAAGATAAGCTAACTACACTGTTAAAACACCTTACACTGTTAAAACACCTTACACTGCCACACAATGCCAATGCCACAAAATGCCGGAATGTTTTCTATCAGCTTTTGGAAACTGACTTCTCCGGGTAGGAATCATGTGTGCGCTGTGCATAGGTTCTTTTTGTGATAAGCCAGTTATAGGATTTGCTCTTCCCTCTGCTTACTCTGAATCCACAATGTTGCTCCACTTGGTCCCCCCCCCCCCCTCTTCCAAGTCCATTTATTCTTTGACACATTGACTTATTAGTAATCTTTGCAATTAATCAGTGGCCTTATCTATATCTGCTGCTATTTGATCTGGACCTGTCTCGTTCCCTTTCTTGAGTTTGAATATGGCCCTTTGGATTTCTATCTTACATGTTGGGTTGCCATCCAAGCTCTGGGTCGGGGTCTCCTCTGCTGGTAGGATGTTTGGTGTTTCTTGTGTTGGAGGTCTGTTTAGACGTTTTTAAAATACTCAACCCATCGCTTCTGTTGTTCTGTCGATGATGCCTTCTCTATCTTTGATTGGATTGTCTGTATATATATATATATATATATATATAAGAAAATGGCAAATATATATATATTTGCCATTTTCTTTGTTAATGAGTAGAGATATCGCATATTTCCTCTCCCTACTTTCTCGTCTGCTTCCTGTACCAGCTTGTCAATAATTTCCCTTTTATTTTTCCTTAAAAATGTCTTGACCTCTTTGTCTGTAACAGTATAATTACCACGTGCTTCTGCTTTGGTGGCTTGGGTTCCGCAAGTGTTGAGTATAGCAAGATATTCATATTGGACAGATTAAAAACGCCATGGAAGATCATGTACAGATCATATAGCTACGCTAGGCATCATAGAAGAACAAAGCATTGAATTGAAATCATCCCTATACGCAAATTGTATAGACTTTGAAAAGGAGTTTGACAGTGTGGGTCGAAGTACTCTATGGCAACTGTTAGAACACTATGGAATACCAGAGAAGTACGCAACCCTCATCCAGAATGTCTACAAAGACACAGTTAGTAGAGTGGTACATGAAGGAGGAATGACAGCTACGGTGTGCAAACCGGGGTGAGACATGGAAGCCTGCTCTCATCTTTCCTGTTCTTGTTGACTATGGATTAGATGATGAAGACATCAATCGAAGGCCCCAAAAAAAATGGTATTCAGTAGACACTATTGTCACACTTGGAAGACGTGGACTTCGCAGATAATCTAGTACTTTTGTCACAAAGTCATAGTTAAATGCAAGAGGAACTTTATAGGATGAAAGAACAAACTGGGACTGAATATCAACATGAAGAAAACCAAGCTCCTTAAACTCAACACTAACAGCAAAGAACCAATCATGCTGGAGGGAGAGCAGATGGAGGAAGTGAATACCTTGACCTATTTAGGCAGCACAATAGACACATCAGGAGGTACAGATGTGAGGATCAGAATTGGAAAGGCAAGAGGGGCATTCTTGACACTTAACAATACATGGAGATTCAGAGATTTCAAGATTCACACAAAAATTAGAATATTCAATGTCAGTGTCAAGTCGGTGTTGCTGTATGGAGGTGAGACAAGTGTCAAGTCGGTGTTGCTGTATGGAGGTGAGACATGGAGAACGAACAAGGTCATGCAACAAAGACTCCAGCTTTGGCAAATGCCTACGAAGGATAACAGGCAGAAAGTGGACATGGTAAGAATAGGAAAGGGAGATAACAACAGCCATTGGAACAATAAATTGCGCAAAAAAAGGGCTGTATAGGACATACGCTGCGGAAGACAGTCTAACATTGTCATACACTTTCTTACACGGAATCCTTAGGGAAAGAGAGAGAGAGAGAGAGAGAGAGAGAGAGAGCGAGAGAGAAAGAGAAAGAGAGAAAAAAAGAGAGAGAGAGAGAGAGGTAGACCCAAAAATATGTGGTGAAGAGAATGTGAGGCTAAAATGAAATAATGACACCTGGAGAGAGGCAGAAAGCTCAGCCTGGAACGGTGTAGGCTGGCGAGATGTAGTCGATAGCCTGTGAGGAGCGACGGGCTTTGATTGATTGATTGATTGATTGATTGATTGATTGATTGATTGATTGATTGATTGATTGACATTGAGTTGTCTATCAGTCTTCTGAAGTTTCAAATTGTTATTGGGCCCTTCTTCTTCTTCTACATCAGTTGCTGGTTCAAATTTTTTTTTCTGTTTAAATGGTCGTGGTACCTATGCCCCCGTGTTATGATTCGCATTATTTGGTTTTGAACTCTGTTTATTCTGTTAAAATTTGAATTGACCGTATTTGCCCATACTGCTATGGCAAGTTTCTGGACTGGTCTCATACATCTAGTTACACTTTATTGTAATCCATAGCAACGCCGCAGTCTCGCCTTATTTTAATGTTTTGTTTTATTTATTCCGAAACCGCTCAGCGTATCGAGTTGACTGTGCCCACGTTCTGTTTTGAAGATTATTTTTCTGGCCAATATTTTCTTAAAGTTATTTGTCATCAACTTTATGTAGAGGCCCTATGTAGAGGCCCTATGTAGAGGCCCTGTTTGAAAGCTACCGGGGAGAGTAGTGAGCTTGTCAGGTTTTAAGGATTGGGTGTTTACCTCTATGGAGCCAGTCCTTGGGCACTTATGCCTTTTATATTGATATATTCTTCAATACAATATCCAATATCTGCCTTATTTTCCTAGGGAGGTGATCATGTTGAAACGTAGAATATATTATTTCGCTGCTTCGGTTATTAGGTCTACATAAGGCGTGTACTTGATGACAGTGTGCAGAATATATTCCCAGATTTTCTGTCGGGCATCTCTATCCTCTCTATTTAAATGAGCAGCGTATTAGATAAGAAATACAAGCCCGTTCTTTTCTGATGTCTTCAGAGGAGTCCTCGTGGAAACATGAATAATGGGGATAAGCTGGCTTAGTATTCTTCCAACTGACCTTAAATGCATGTGTCAGGCCTACTGAAAAATATGATCTTTACCCACACATGTTATAAATTCCTCCATCATGTCGTGTTTTGATTAGCTCGTTAAGGCTTTTCAACAATTGGTGGCTACACACATCTTTCGCTCACTCAATAAACCTCGTTGATATCCAGTTTCTCTTTGGTTTTCCAGCACTCATTTGTTGTCACCTCCTTTTCTGTCCAGGTCTTCTCTGGTGTTGAATTCCATCATACTATGTTGATTGGACCCAGTGGTCTCGAGGAAAGGTGTTCGCCTCGGGTGCTCGCGGTCGCGGGTTCGAATCCCGATGGAGACACTGAGGTTCTTTCACTTAGATCATCCGGTAAATATTTCCCCTGATCTCGAATTAGTGAGATTAGACACCCGTGTGCAGTGGCGAGCACGTTAAAAATTCCTTAACTGTTGGAAATCGAAGATAGTAGGCATAACGACTGCTGATCGGACAAAATTCAAGTTTAAAATCTACTCAAATTATTCTAGGGATTCTCGCCCCACAGAGAATATGTCGCAAAAGGAGGAGTGGCTTAGATGGCGCCTGACAGGCTGCGGGTTTACCTTGCTCTAATTTACTCTTCCACCTCCACCAATCTCATAAATAGGCGCTCGTATATTTCAGGGGCTACAGATGCTAGGATTGACCTGGCAAGTCATCAGTGCATTTTCACCTGCCAAATAAATATGAAACAAATAAGATCGCACCTCCCCAAGACGTTTAGCGACATAAGTAGACTGAAGATAGATAGAGATATAATAGTTGGATCTGCCGAAGACAGATTTGTCGGACCGAAAGGTGCAAATATCGCAGTCAAACTGTAAAATAGCGACACAACGCATGCCGTTCTCCTGACTACATCCTGCTACTTGCAAAACCCTGTTCAGGGCTTAGTAGCCGGAGATTGAGAACGAACGCAGAAGAAGAAGAAGTAGTTGGATAAAATATGATCTAGTTGTCCTGTGCCCAATAGTCTGTGAGTGTATCTGAAAACATGTTTTGGTTTACTATTTCTGATGTATTTTCCTTTTGTGAAAAGGACGACATATGGCTGATGGTCACCCTATGGCTCTATCCTGCGCCCCCTATACGTCACACAGTGTGGAGGGATCAACATCACTAGACATGAGTGCCAGATCGACGGCACCATCTGTATCCCCAGGCCGAGATGCTAATCTTGCTGCGTGCCCATCATTCACGATTGTGAGATCTGCGTGGAGTAGTGACTGGCTTAAAGCAATCCCTTGCCTATTAGTCAGTAATTAAGAATGATATTCCTATAATAATCTATAGCTTCATCAGTTACTACCACGAGTTAATTTAATAAGACATTGAGTGTGATATACGTCAAGTGATATGTTCATTACAATAATAGAGCTACATTGAGTGTGATATACGTCAAGTGATTTGTTCATTACAATAATAGAGCTACATTGAGTGTGATATACGTCAAGTGATATGTTCATTACAATAATAGTGCGACAACAACGAGTGTGATACATGTCAAGTCATGTGATAACTGCTATAATAGAGCACTTCGATGTCGAGATCAAGGCCATTAAAGAAAGCATAGAACTAGGAATACTTTAAAACTTTGATCCCATTGTGAAAAAAACTTGAGGAATCGTGCAAACGAAACAAGAATTTGAAGGGGGCATTTCTGAAATGGATTATATCAGTTCTAAATGCCATTGAAATCTGCGTTTCAAATATCCCTTGGGACATCGCATTGTTTCACATGTCCCTTGCGACAGTGCATTGTTTCACATGTCCCTTGCGACAGTGCATTGTTTCACATGTCCCTTGCGGCAGTGCATTGTTTCACATGTCCCTTGCGACAGTGCATTGTTTCACATGTCCCTTGCGACAGTTCATTGTTTCACATGTCCCTTGCGACAGTGCATTGTTTCACATGTCCCTTGCGACAGTGCATTGTTTCACATGTCCCTTGCGACAGTGCATTGTTTCACATGTCCCTTGCGACAGCGCTTTGTTTCAAATATTCCTTGCAACAGCGCTTTGTTTCACATATCTACTTTGCGACACCGTTATGTTTGCTCTCAAGACTTCTATGCTGTTGCTTTGATTTTAACTGACTGGCAGTTGTTAACTTGAATGATGTATTATTTGCTTGGCTCGCCTGGTCGTGTTCTAGATAAATGCTCTACTTTGCACGTCTTCCACGATGGGAAAATTTCACTTATTTTGATGTATCCGAATAGTTTGCCGGGGTCATAGCGTACGACATGGACAAGAATAGCTCCCCACAGAGAGTTTGTCGCAAGAGGGGACTAACTGTGTGACATGGCATAACAGCGGCCATCGTTAGGTGGTTTGTTAAGAGCAGCATAGATGGCGCCTAACAGGCTGCGGGTCTACTATGCTCTAGTGTTGAGTCTATTAATAAGATGGACTCGCACATCCGTAAACCACCCTCCGCAGCACTTGTCCCAACGCAGAGGAGTAATAAGCTGCTCGAGCCTAGCCCGCAAAGCATGACATTCTCCTCCCGGCTACATCCAGCTGATACCAAAGCTGGGACCTGCACTGGCATCTGGCCTTGTAGAAGTACTTGTCGACTAAGTGGGACCTGCACTGGCATCTGGCCTTGTAGAAGTACTTGTCGACTAAGTGGGACCTGCACTGGCATCTGGCCTTGTAGAAGTACTTGTCGACTAAGTGGGACCTGCACTGGCATCTGGCCTTGTAGAAGTACTTGTCGACTAAGTGGGACCTGCACTGGCATCTGGCCTTGTAGAAGTTGACTAAGTGGGACCTGCACTGGCATCTGACCCTGTAGAAGTACTTGTCGACTAAGTGGGACCTGCACTGGCATCTGGCCCTGTAGAAGTACTTGTCGACTAAGTGGGACCTGCACTGGCATCTGGCCCTGTAGAAGTACTTGTCGACTAAGTGGGACCTGCACTGGCATCTGACCTTGTAGAAGTACTTGTCGACTAAGTGGGACCTGCACTGGCATCTGGCCTTGTAGAAGTACTTGTCGACTAAGTGGGACCTGCACTGGCATCTGCCCCTGTAGAAGTACTTGTCGACTAAGTGGGACCTGCACTGGCATCTGCCCCTGTAGAAGTTGACTAAGTGGGACCTGCACTGGCATCTGCCCCTGTAGAAGTACATGTCGACTAATTGGGACCTGCACTGGCTCTGCCCCTGTAGAAGTACATGTCGACTAAGTGGGACCTGCACAGGGGCATCTGCCCCTATAGAAGTACATGTCGACTAAGAACTAAGAACTATTTGGTGTTACAAACTCATGAGTTTTTCCATTAACAAATCGGCGGGTCGCAGAAAGTGGCTCTGTGTGACGCAAGCTGCTGGCGGCGAGTTTGAGACTCTGACCTAAAATGTGTTAACTCTATATCTACAATCTTTCGTTCTCCACTCTATTTGTTCTTTCTTCTTTCCTTCTCCAATACTCCAACCATTTCATGGTTTTTGCCGTAGGCCAATTTTGTTCATACTTCTCATGTATGTGTTAGATGGTCGTGTTTCACTAGGCAATGGTGAGACAGCATCTATCTATCTATCTATCTATCTATCTATCTATCTATCTATCTATCTATCTATCTATCTATCTATCTATCTATCTATCTATCTATCTATCTATCTATCTATCTATCTATCTATCTATCTATCTATCTATCTATCTATCTATCTATCTATCTATCTATCTATCTATCTATCTATCTATCCATCCATCCATCCATCCATCCATCCATCCATCCGTCCGTCCGTCCGTCCGTCCGTCCGTCCGTCCGTCCGTCCGTCCGTCCGTCCGTCCGTCCGTCCGCCCGCCCGCCCGCCCGCCTGCCTGCCTGCCTGCCTGCCTGCCTGCCTGCCTGCCTGCCTGCCTGCCTGCCTGCCTGCCTGCCTGCCTGTCTGCCTGCCTGCCTGCCTGCCTATCTATCTATCTATCTATCTATCTATGTGCCTGTCTGTATGTCTTTATCTCTCTCTCTCTCTCTCTCTCTCTCTCTCTCTCTCTCTCTCTCTCTCTCTATACGAGGCGTGTTTAAATGAAACTGGACCAAAGTGCAACAAGTGGAACATTCGCACGATGCGCATGAAAACGTCACTTCTGGTATAAACAGTACATACCAGCTGTCAAGTTTGCAAAATGTCAAAGTCCTCCGACTCACAGTTTCTACAGCAGGCCGTTGAAAACATGACGTGTGTGATCCGGAATCCGTCCGGATTTGGTCAGCGAGTGATGATTCGGTTTCTAACAGCCGAGCGATGTCGATCAGCTGACATTCATCGCAGAATGCAGGCAGTGTATGGTGAAAAAAGTGTGTCGAAGACAACAGCCAAGAACTGGGCAACGTTGTTTGAAGAAGGCAGTGGTACTATTCTTGTCCTTGTCATTCACAGAGACCCCGGCAAACCATTCGGGGTATATGTAAATGTTTCGAGTGGTCGCTGTAGTCAAGAGGTTAAAGCACTCACCTCTACAGAAATGAACGGAAACGGTGGGTGATCGTATCCCGCAAGTTTCAAGCGACTCGTGGTCTCACGGGAGGTAAGACCAGAGTGCCTGTATCCTGAGTTACCTCCAGTCGTCTCTACCAATAGTCTTGCCACTGATCCAAGGTGACTCGGGACAAGAGTGAGATTGATGACCTGCGCATTCGCATTCTCACTATAATCCAAATCCAGCGCACATCACATTATTGAGGCAAAACTGTCTGGTGTTGTGGCCGACATCGCTTTGAGATGGGCAATAACTTTTATATATGTTTAACTTTCCATTTCTCGATCCCTCCATCCATCACTATTTAACTTTCCATTTCTCGATCCTTCCATCCATCACTATTTAACTTTCCATTTCTCGATCCTTCCATCCATCACTATTTAACTTTCCATTTCTCGATCCTTCCATCCATCACTATTTAACTTTCCATTTCTCGATCCTTCCATCCATCACTATTTAACTTTCCATTTCTCGATCCTTCCATCCATCACTATTTAACTTTCCATTTCTCGATCCTTCCATCCATCACTATTTAACTTTCCTTTTCTCGATCCCTCCATCCATCACTATTTAACTTTCCATTTCTCGATCCCTCCATCCATCACTATTTAACTTTCCATTTCTCGATCCTTCCATCCATCACTATTTAACTTTCCATTTCTCGATCCTTCCATCCATCACTATTTAACTTTCCATTTCTCGATCCTTCCATCCATCACTATTTAACTTTCCATTTCTCGATCCTTCCATCCATCACTATTTAACTTTCCATTTCTCGATCCTTCCATCCATCACTATTTATCATGTTCTTCCCATGTTAGATCTAGTGGGAGTACCAGATCATTTCTGTAATTGTTCTATGTCGATGTAGCCCACTCACATTGATATACTTATACACGTTTTTGGCTGCTGCAGCCCTTCGCATACACTGCACATGATGATGTTAGGTAACTCGGACTCAATCGTTTCTGTAGAACATGCACGCATGGGATAGTGGGCTGATTTTGTACGTTCACATAATGCGTCCTGGCATCTTCTTCTTCTTCGTCGTTCGTTCTCAATCTCCCGCTACCAAACCCTGAAAGGGCTTAAGTAGCAGAATGTAGTCAAGAGAACGGAATGCGTTGTGTCGTAGTTTACAGCTTGACTGCGATATTTTGCACCTTTCGGTCCAACACATCCGACTTCAGCAAACATTTTTTGAGTACCGGGTTAGCATTCCCTCTTCGATCCCTTCTCCTTAGCCAGTCTGCTCTGCTGCAGCCTGTTATCCAGGATCACCGCGTGGAGGTGTAGAAGGGTCTTGGCAGCTATGGTTCGCTGGCCCTGACGCTAACAGTCAGCTATGGGTCGCTGACCACTGCATCTCATGCGCTGTTCAGCATCTGTTAGCAGTTTAAAGAACTCAGCTGACATTAGCCATCAATTCACATGTTTCTTCTTTGTTATTGTGTTATCGTCTTTTGTCACTTTTATTGTCGTTGTATTATTTCAGATATTTTTTTTCTTCGTATTTTTGTTGTTGTTGCCTGGAAGCGCCGGGGAGGTCGTCTCCGAAACACGTGGCTTCAACAGGTAGCGGCTTCCCCATCTGCCTTAGAGGAGGCCTGGCAGCACACAGTTACAACTGGATATGTTGGTGTTTCTCCGACGCAACGGGCCCCAGACGCTTAAGCGAACATTGTTGTTGTTGTTGTTGTTGTTGTAGTTGTTGTTGTTGTTGTTGTTGTTGTTGTTGTAGTTGTTGTTGTTGTAGTTGTTGTTGTAGTTGTTGTTGTTGTTGTTGTAGTTGTTGTTGTTGTAGTTGTTGTTGTTGTTGTTGTTGTTGTAGTTGTTGTTGTTGTAGTTGTTGTTGTTGTTGTTGTTGTAGTTGTTGTTGTTGTTGTTGTAGTTGTTGTATTTTATTTTCCTTTTTGTTTTTCTTCTGCTTCTGTTTCCTCATTCTCTTCTGCTACTTCTTGTTTCTCTTCTTTTTCGTTGTCTTTTGTTATTTATCGTTAGTGCGCTTATTCCACTTCATCTTCGTTGTTTTCTTCGTCTCCTCATTCTTCTTCTACTAGTTCCTTTTCTTATTCTTCTTCTACTAATTCGTGTTCATCATCTTTGTTTTCGTCTTCTGCCTTTTCTTTCGTATCTTATTTTCTTCACCTTCGTGTTCTGCTTCTTCGCGTGTTTTCTAAAATAAAAATCCCACCGAATACTGCTGTATCTGGACTACTTTGACTCCTTGTGCTCAAACAAGCAGGCATATTCGTGCTGCCAAGTAGCCGAAGCTACCACTAATTGATTCTTCAAGTGATTTCAGTTCCTGCGGGATACTAGACCTGGATGAATGTAGGTGACGTTCCTGGAATTAATTTCATGATCGCTGTAAACTTTTGTCCGGTTAGTGACTAAAGGCCTGCTCTATTAGATTTACTTCTACGTGCACAGAGTTTACACGGGTGTCAACCTGCTATATGACTGACTAAACGATGATCGAACCCCCCCCCCTCCTCTATGCACCCCTCACCCCGGCCGTCACTCCTTTGAGAACAGGGGATGCTTAAAACATCATAGTGTAGTTTGTTTATTTCTTCAGAGGTGAGCCCCTATTCTCTCAGTTATAGCGACGCCCTAGAGAGGTGAACCCCTTTCCTCTCAGTTATATCGACATCCAAGAGATGCGAACCCCTTTCCTCTCAGTTATAGCGACGCCTTAGAAAGCCGAACCCCTATCCTTTCAGTTATAGCGACGCCCTAGAGAGGCGAACCCTTTTCCTCTCAGTTATATCGACGCCCTACAGAGGTGAGCCCCTATCCTCTCAGTTATATTGACGCCCTAGAAAGGCGAACCCCTTTCCTCTCAGTTATATCGACGCCCTAGAAAGGCGAACCCCTTTCCTCTCAGTTATATCGACGCCCTAGAAAGGCGAACTTATATCCTCTCAGCTATAGCGACGCCCTAAAAAGGCGAACCCCTATCCTCTCAGTTATAGCGACGCCCTAGAAAGGCGAACGCCTTTCCTCTCAGTTATAGCGACGCCCTTGACGACGACGCGCCTCATCTTTCACTTTTAGCACCTCCATCCCCTCTGACAGACGACGTGCCTTATCTGGCATTTATAGCGACCCCCCCCCCCTTCCCCCCGCGGTGCAAACGCCTTACCTCTCATTTATAGCGACGTCCTTCAGAAGCGAATCTTTATCTCTCATTTAAAACGACCATCTCCGCTCCTCCCTTGGCAGGCTTCTTGCTTTATCTATCATTTATAGCTATTCCCTCCCCCGCCCCCACAACATTCCCCCTCCCTCAGAGACGAGCGCCTTACCTCACATTTATAGCGAGGCCCCCTCCCCTCAGAGACGAACGCCTCACCTCACATTTATAGCGACGCCCTTGAGAGGCTAAACCTTATCTCTCAGCTAGAGCGATCGTACTGTCGATGTTGCAGAAAAAGGACGCTGCAGTTTGCAAATAGAAATGGCACAATATTTTCCGAATACATAAAATAGAAGTCTTACAGCAAGAAATATGGTATATAAGAACATGAACTAAACGCGTCTTACATTACATTAAGATGTAGTGTGAGCGCGAGTTTGAGGCACGTACTCCAGGACATAGAGACGGATGTCTTCAGGAAAGGGCCCAAATGTCCGCTCGGTCGTGTTTGATGTGGAGTCGGCTACACTAATTGCTGAAGGGGACGCTTGTCCGTGTGTCAGATACAGGCCACAGCGACGACAAGGTGCTCTGGCTGGGCGTGTAATGTGATTTATAACTGGAGAGAAGACATTTTGGATGATTTCATTGCAGTGAATGTTCGAACCAGACAAGTCACTTCATCGGATTTGAACGCCTGAAAATAAATCACTTATATCATCGGGTTTCCTGAGAAGGACACATTTGCTTTCCTTTGTTTTACTTTATCTTCTTCTTGTTTGCATGTGTCTTTATTCTGCAATTCGATTTTACTCTTCGTATTATTACATCTATTCTCATAACTTTTTCTTGTTTCCGCTTCTTCGTATTCTTCTTCTTCTTCTTCATCATATGTTTATTTTTTTTATTTATACTCTTCATCTCCTTTTTGTTGTCGTTCTTCTTCTTCCTCTTCTGTTCTGTTTCACGTTTTCTTATATCTAATCACGAATAGTCAGCATGGGTTTGCTAGAGGGAGATTGTGCTTAACATATCTCTTAGAATTCATGGATGAGGTTAATAAAATGATAGATGGAGATGAGCCAGTGTATTTCCGTAGGACTCGATTTTTGGATCAATTTTATTGTTGGTATATATACATTATTTGAACAATGATATCTGTAGAACATGCACGCATGGGATAGTGGGCTGATATCCCACTGGCAAAAACAGCTTTGCGCCTTCCCCTACTCTCTCTTCTCACCTCACTCTGTTTCATTTGACTCTGTCCTACAGTCACACCCTTGCACAACTTTCACACGCGCCCTCGTGGTAAAGCCCTTCCATAGCACTTTGGTTGGGCTAGCTTCTGAGGGCGCACAAACCTAGCATAGGTACATACAGACGCACACATTCATCCAAGCACTGGTTTATGCGTCCTGATATCGCCCAATTGACTACGGTCTGGGGTGGAAAATGGCGCGCCTCCGCCAGAAGAAACTAGTGAGGCAAACATCTAAGCAAAAAAAAAAAAGATATCGGATCCGTGAGAGAAAAATTTATGGAAGACACCAAAATAAGCAGAGATGTCTCATCTAAACCAGAAGTCAATATGTTGAGGTCAGATTTAGATCAAAATAGAGAATGGTCTGAGAGCTGGCAAATGGAGTTAGGTATGATACAAATAAATACGAAACATAGGAGCAAGGGAGTGAAAGCTAAGCTGTATAAAGCATTAGTTAGACCTAGGAAGGAGTACTGTGTAGATGTGGTCCGTATCGTAGAGGGGATATAAGCATGCTGGAAAGGATGAAAAAAAAGAGTTACAAAACTGATAGTGGGGTTCCGGAATTATAGTTATAATGAAAGGCTAAACAAAAGAACCGGTTTGTAGTGTTTAGAAAAGAGAAGAATTTCAAGTGATTTAATTCAGGTTTTTCAGATAATCATGAGACAGGATAAATGAAACTATAACACGTGTGTCAAAGTACAGCAGCGTACAAGAGCAAGAGAATACATTTACAAATTATTGAAAGCAAGGTCTACATTAGATACAATTACATTTATTTTTACTCAGAAAGTGATGAATGCTTGGAATACATTGCCATAGAAAATAGTAGGGGCAGAGTCAGTTAATGCAATCACGAATAGATTGGATGCACATAGTTATTTCTAGATCAAGTGGAGTAGGTAAAACTGTATACAGACTCTACAGAGTCTTCTAAACCAGTATAAAGAAGTTAGGTTGAGATTTCGCAGTCTGGGTTTCTGGTCTTGATTGTGTAATCCGACAAGCGTTTTCAGTCCATTCATTAATGTTATCTTCAAATTTAAAAACAATGTAAAATGGTTCACATAACGGACTTCAGTGCAACTGAAGGTCTCTATATGTTGAGTTGGTTCACAGAACGAACTTCATTGCAACAGGAGGTCCATATGTGTTGAGTTGGTTCACAGACCCGACTTCACTGCAGTTGGAGGTCCCTATATGTTGAGACCTTTCAATACTGAAAGTGCAGAGGACAGTGAACCAACTATGTAGCTCTGCGGTAACTCTAAACATTTCCAGACTCTGTCAGGTACCTTTTTCAGCTGGGTCGACTGGCAGAACTCTAAACATTTCCTGACTCTGTCAGGTACCTTTTTCAGCTGGGTCGACTGGCAGACTCGGTTGTGCCGTGAAAACCCTCGACATACCTCGTCTGAGCCCGACGTATTTTGAACCCGACACGCCGAGATTGTAAGTAGTGCTCCTAACCCCTAGACCACACTCTTGCCACCTACAACGTCATTTTCGTCTGTTGTTTTTCTTGAGGTAGTAGACTAATAAATAAACCATTTTACCAACAACACGGGGGTGCCAGTTGACTAATAGATAAACCATTTTACCAACATGGGGATGCCAGTTGACTAATAGATAAACCATGTTACCAACATGGGGGTGCCAGTTGACTAATAGATAAACTATTTTACCAACATGGGGGTGCCAGTTGACTAATAGATAAACCATTTTACCAACATGGGGGTGCCAGTTGACTAATAGATAAACTATTTTACCAACATGGGGGTGCCAGTTAGCTGATAGATAAACCATTTTACGAACAACATGGAAGTGCCAGTTGACTAATAGATAAACCATTTTACCAACAACATGGGGGTGCCAGTTGACTAATAGATAAACCATTTTACCAACAACATGGGGGTGCCAGTTGACTAATAGATAAACCATTTTACCAACAACATGGGGGGGGGGGGGTGCCAGTTGACTGATAGATAAACCATGTTACGAACAACATGGGGGTGCCAGTTGACTAATAGATAAACCATTTTACTAACAACATGTGCGTACCAACAACATGTGCGTACCAACAACATGTGCGTACCAACAACATGTGCGTGCCAACAACATGTGCGTACCAACAACAGGTGCGTGCCAACAACATGTGCGTACCAACAACATGTGCGTGCCAACAACATGTGCGTACCAACAACATGTGCGTGCCAACAACATGTGCGTGCCAACAACATGTGCGGGCCAACAACATGTGCGTACCAACAACATGTGCGTGCCAACAACATGTGGGTGCCAACAACATGTGCGTACCAACAACATGTGCGTACCAACAACATGTGCGTGCCAACAACATGTGCGTGCCAAGTACATGTGCGTGCCAACAACATGTGTGTGCCAACAACATGTGCGTGCCAACAACATGTGCGTGCCAACAACATGTGCGTACCAACAACATGTGCGTGCCGACAACATGTGCGTGCCAACAACATGTGCGTGCCAACAACATGTGCGTACCAACAACATGTGCGTGCCAACAACATGTGCGTGCCAATTGCCTAATAATATTAGCTGCCCATCACAAGCAATGATATCGGAAGCGTTAGACTTATGCTGCAAGATGTGATCTCATATAACGGTAATGACCAATCCTGGCACGGCAGACCCTGTTGCATCCGAGACATATATGCGAATCGGCTGAGGAATCGCAGTGCGTTGTGTTCTTTCTGGCGGCGTGCTTTTTCTGGACTTCCGTGATGGAGTTACACGTTCTAATCTAAGCACTTTTATTAATAATGCTAGCGAGCCAAGTGAAACGGTTCTGTGCAACCATCTCCCAGAAGGTGACATCAATGTCCAAGTTTTCCAGAGAGACTTACAAGGAGTCTCTCTGATGAGCGTCTGCCTCTTCTCAGTTTACAGTAAATCATCTGTTTGAGGCGACACTCTTTGGGCATGCAAACATCATGTTCGTCCATCTTACCTGGGCGTTTTGTAGAGTATAGATACTAAACATGGCTGACTTGCCAAGAATTTAGGTCAAGTACTTTGACCTGCCACTCGATCCCAAGCAGCAGTTTGTACACTGTCCATGGTTCGCAGAATTGCATCAACGTGTTTAGCACTTCAGCAAGATGCATGTGTACCTTGGTGGTAAACACTGAAGTCTTGTTGGTCCCATACCTTTGCAAGCAGTCTCCCACACTCCCATAACTCTCTTTTGCAGTCCTGATGTTGGCTGCATAATCGATGTTCCTCTTTCTGCTTAGATAGGAGAAGCTATCGACTGCCTGCAAACGTTGGTTCTGTGTGGGAATGGTATGTTCTATGTACGGCTTCCCAGGATCAAGCTGGATGTGTACTTCAGTGTCAGTTCGGTTGATCGTGAGACCAACTGTTCTATGTACGGCTTCCCAGGATCAAGCTGGATGTGTACCTCAGTTTCCCTTGTGTTGATCGTGAGACCAACTGTTCTATGTACAGTTTCCCAGGATCAAGCTGGATGTGTACCTCAGTTTCCCTTGTGTTGATCGTGAGACCAACTGTTCTACAGGGTGCCAAAACGTCCGTCATTGTGGAGTGTATGTCAGGTTCTGAGCAGCTGTTATGGGCCCGGTTGTTAGCGAACAGGAGATCGCGGTCATCACGGTCATCGGGGTCATCCACACACAGCTCACCAAGCCTCTATTAAGCCACCAAGTGGCGACCCAAGAAACAGGCTACACTAGAGTACTCTGACCAAGAGAGGTCACAGTGGGAAGGTAAACCTGGTACCCCAACAATCCAGCTGAAACAGGATGGGTGGGGGCCGAAAAGAGCGACACGACATGACAGCGTCCTTTTCGGGACAAAAGTCGAAGAAGATGTAGAATGGATCGAAATATGTATGAGCTCTTGTTGATATTATTAGTGGTCATTTATGTAACATGATGAGGTTGTCTTCTATAATATGACATTGTTGCTGTTGCTGTCTCATGAAATTCTTTCCCATCATAAAACTCCCACAGAACGTCACTCACTTGAGATTTGTTATATTCAGTAACGTTTCATTAACATGCGAAATTAGTTGATACAGGAATAGATGAGTCGCGGCGGAAAGTATCAGAGTACCTAAAACCCATCCTATCGATAAAATATACCCCATAATTGGCATACCAACAACCGAGATCCGAAGAAGCGTCGAGGCAGAAATCGAACGAGAAAAACAGAAGCTCGACCCAAGACACCCAATGTTTTGACATCAGGTACGGAGCACAAAACTCAGATCAGACATAGCTTCCTAATATCAACATAGCGGATACATGCAAGCTCTGATATACGTTGTATCAAGCGATGGCACGATTTGATGCAGTCCCCGGAGATTGAACCTCGGGGGGAACCTGCCCCCGGACATCGTCTACCATACACGACATGGAAGTCGCTGAACAGGCTCCGAGCAGGAATATCACGGTGCAATAGGAACATGAAATAATATGGATACACAGATGAGGACACACTTTACTGTGGCACAATACAGGAACCAGGCCACCTGAACACCTGCCGCAAACCTCCCAGAAAACATGCAATAGGCGCCGCATGCTGGATGCAAATGACAAAGCAATCAATGTCGCTTACAACTGGTTGCATGCTATGTGACGCTGTACTTGGATCCGTAAAGTAGGTCTGTAATATGTCATATATCAAGTACTAACCTATTCACAAATGAATGATCAAAAAACTGAACAAAAATCAATCGTATTTGTAGCGCGACAGATAAGTAGAACATAATTTATACTTACATCCCGTTTGTTATCAACAAGAAATACAAACAAAACAATTTAGAATGATTACTCACAACAACAAAATGCATCTATTTATCTACCCAAAAATCAAACAATGGTGTTCTATCAAAGATAAACCCTCTTGGAAAGATGAGGATCCTAACAATTTTCATATTTTGTTAAAGTCATAAAATTTACAAATTTGTTCCTCTACAAAATTACATACTTCCACATGTTTTCACAATCCACACACTAGATGTGGTCAGATCGTTCTTAACCACAGATCTAAAGGACGCCACTTAGGGATTTAAAACAAATTATAAATTCTTCAAAACGCGGAATTGAAAAAGACGTGAATTAGTTTTTGAAATCGTCAATCGGATCTGGAAATACTTCCGGAGCCTGTATGTCAGCTCCTCGTCATGAATAAGAGATCTACTTTCTAATCGCTTGACAAATTGTCCATGTTGTGTTGATAAAAGGCAGTCTTAGGCCCATCTGGCTGTAGCACAATGCCTCTCAGCGTACATACCACTTCGATTATTAATGTATCGATCCCTGCCTCGATGGCCAGACTACTGAAGCACATCCTGTTTTATACTCAAGACGTGGACGCATGGATGGGTCTTGTTCGTCAGTTTCGCCTGATTCTAGTGAGAGCGACATGGCATACATTTACACGTCAGTTTCGCCTGATTCTAGTGAGAGCGACATGGCATACATTTACACGTCAGTTTCGCCTGATTCTAGTGAGAGCGACATGGCATACATTTACACGTCAGTTTCGCCTGATTCTAGTGAGAGCGACATGGCATACATTTACACAATGCAGTAGGTTCTTCTTCCTGCTGAACAAACAGCCTCAGTCTACACAGGAAGTCTCAAGTACGTGCCATATTGATTGTTTCGGGTTCTTGACCATCTCAACTGCTCTTGACCATCTCAACTGTTCTTGACCATCTCAACTGTTCTTGACCATCTCAACTGCTCTTGACCATCTCAACTGTTCTTGACCATCTCAACTGCTCTTGACCATCTCAACTGCTCTTGACCATCTCAACTGTTCTTGACCATCTCAACTGCTCTTGACCATCTCAACTGCTCTTGACCATCTCAACTGTTCTTGACTATCTCAACTGCTCTTGACCATCTCAACTGTTCTTGACCATCTCAACTGTTCTTGACCATCTCAACTGTTCTTGACCATCTCAACTGCTCTTGACCATCTCAACTGTTCTTGACCATCTCAACTGCTCGCTCTTGACCATCTCAACTGCTCTTGACCATCTCAACTGTTCTTGACCATCTCAACTGTTCTTGACCATCTCAACTGTTCTTGACCATCTCAACTGCTCGCTCTTGACCATCTCAACTGTTCTTGACCATCTCAACTGTTCTTGACCATCTCAACTGTTCTTGACCATCTCAACTGCTCTTGACCATCTCAACTGTTCTTGACCATCTCAACTGCTCGCTCTTGACCATCTCAACTGTTCTTGACCATCTCAACTGTTCTTGACCATCTCAACTGCTCTTGACCATCTCAACTGCTCTTGCGCGCTCTATGCATACCATAAAGTTACAGTCATTGTACAATTCGTCCATTAACTTGGCCGCATATAGCCCTAAGTTAATTAAATTAGCTTGCCTGCAAGGAAAGCTACAACAATCCGCCACTTTACGTCCTTTTTATGGCACACAAAAGAGTAATCCTACTCATTGTGGGAATTCAACAACCAACATCAACTAATGACCATTCGCCAATTAACTTGGCTGAATATGGGCATTATGGCCATTTGACCCTAAATCAATAACTTGGCTGTATACTACTCTTGACCAATAACTGTGACCGCATGAGAAGCTTGGTCCAGCAACTTGACCTCATACGATCCTTGGTTCATTATTAACATGTTTCTCTGCGACTTTTGTTGAATTAACTTGGCTTGGCTTGGCTTCGTTCATTATCAATCTCCCGCTACCAAACCCCGACACGGGCCTAAGTAGCAGAATGTAGTCTAGAGAACGAAATGTGTTGTATCGTAGTTTACAGCTTGACTGCGATTTTTGCAGCTTTCGGTCCAACACATCGGACTTCAGCATTTACTCTATGTGTCATTAGTCTCCTAATTGGCCTTAACTTGGCTAGTTGGTACCCTAGTTATAATAGGTCTTGGTTCACTAACTTGACTTTCTTCGTAAGCCATTATCCTATAACACGACGTCATTACGAGATCTGCACTATTACCCGGACTTACTACAATCCGTGTTCCATTAAGCTGACTTTAAGCAGCTCTCCCGGTGATTTGAGTTGAAGTCCCTTGAATGTACCTGATCCCTTACTCCTCGGGGATCGTAAAGGACAACCGTATTTGCGCTCACAGAAATTCACTTTCGGAAAGTCTTGCTTATAATCACCTAACGGATAAACGTCATTGACAAGAAAGTCCCTGAACTCTCATGGGTTATACTGTGACTAAAATACAACTCAATATTACCTGCCCCTGGGAAAACCTCTGTCCTGGAAGCGGGTAATAGCGTAGTCATGAACAAATATATGTTAGGGAGAAGAACAAATCTTCTTTCCTAACTAACAATGACTGAAATACTAAAAGTATTTCTAAGGTAGCATGTTGATTTTGTTGTTCTTGTTGTTCTTGTTGGTGATGTTCGTAACTGCTCATGCTGAGCTCTTCAATCATGTCGTCTTTTCACTGGTTGTGATGATATTTGATTGTCTACGATATTATGCCTCGATCTGTTCAGTTTATTTCCTGCTCTTCTTCGTCTTCTCTTCCGGCATTTTATTTGTATACGTGGTCCAGTTCTCTGAATAAAGGTTGCTGTAGATGAGAGATCTTCAAGGTGTTCAAACCACTTTGTATGGAGGTTCATCTCCGTGGGCCAGAGCTCATTACGGACTAGGCTAAGCATGTAACATTCTTGTAGGATATGACCGCCTGTCTGAGCTGCTTGTCCGATCGTACACATGAGTGACAGAGCCAATTTCTGCCGGTGTAAGTGGTCATTCAATCGATCTTGTCCCGTTTTAGTGCGGAACAAAATAAAAACAAATAAAAACTATGTTTATAAAAATATGAGAAGCATAGTAAATAAAAGAGAAGAATTGAAAGTGTATGTAGCAGAATCACAACCAGATATTATAGGAATAACAGAGTTATGGACATGTGAAGATAATGCAGATAGTAAACTTGAAATAGAGCTATATACAATGTTAAGGAAAGATAGGGTAGTTGGAGACAAGGCTAAAGGGAGGGGGGGGGGGGGGGTTGTGGGTGGCATTTTATGATACTGTACTAATTCAGTTCATATTTCTATCAGAGATGATATAACGACTGGCAAACCAAATGATAGTATATGTGGTGAAATAACAAAATGATAGTATATGTGGTGAAATAACAAAATGATAGTGTATGTGGTGAAATAACAAAATGATAGTGTATGTGGTGAAATAACAAAATGATAGTGTATGTGGTGAAATAACAAAATGATGGTGTATATCGTGAAATAACAAAATGATGGTGTATGTAGTGAAATCGAAAGTTGGGAAATGTGGAGTTGTGGAAAAACAGTGGTTGGAGTATGCTACAGATGCCCAGCGAGTCAAAAAGAGGAAGATAAGGAGCTGATTGGCACCATAGAATATGCAAGTGCAGGGAAATTATTAGTAACTTTCCGAAAATAAAATATGAAATGTCAGAAGCACTGAGCGAGTCAAACCCGTTTCTTCGGGACAATATTGCCAACTTTTTAAATTCAACATGTAGAAGAAACTCATCATGTAGCATGTCCTTTGTAGAACGTCACTCCCATCACAGTCTGTCTGAAAGAAACTCGTTCCCTTGCAAAAACACCAGCTTCCGCCACTGTCATACTCAGGCACTCCTGGATATCTTGGTGCCATCGTCTTCTTGGTCTACCCCTTTCTCTTTTGCCTGGCACCATACCTTCCATCACCGTTCTCTCAAGACCATTGTGTCTCTTGATGTGACCAAAGTATTTGCATTTTCTTGCCAAAATGGAATTGATAAACCAGTTCTCTTCTATGCTCAACTCTTGCCGAATGTCTACATTTGTTCTTTTCTCTGTCTTTGTCTGGACAGGAAAAGAAGAAACTACAAAAGGCAAAAACACATTTGACATAGTATTTACTGCAGAGGAAACTATAATTGAAAACGTTACCTTAGGAGAACTGTTAGACTCAATTGACCATATAACCATCCGTTGGGATCTTATAGAAAAGAAGGAAAAAAATATAAGTACAAAAACATACGACTACTCTAAGACAGAGCTTAACAAGATGAAAGGCGCAGCGAAACACCAATTCTTAAAAGATGCAGAAGAGGGCTTCAAAACTAAAGAATTACAGACAACTAGGAGGGGTTGTACAGTGGATAAATGACTGCGTCAAGATGTTATTTATCCAAAACTGAAATTAAAATTAGAGATCTATTAGCAAAACCATTTTCAATATTATGCTGTCATCTACTTGAGAAATGTATTGTTCCAGGGGATTAGAAAGATGCAGAAGTGATCCCCATGTTCAAAAAGATCAGCAAATTAGATTCAGCAAATTATAGACAGGTGAGTTTAACAAGTGTAGTCTGTAAATTGTTAGAGTCAATAATCAAAGGAAACAGTGTAGTGCATTTAGACAAGTTCAATCTAATCAGAAATAGTCAGCATGGGTTTACTACAGGGAAATCGCACTTGACAAATTTATTAGAATTCGTGGAGGAGGTTACTAGAACGATTGATGGAGTGGAACCAGTGGATGTTATTTATCTAGATTTTGCAAAGGCCTTTCATAGAGTACCTCATCAAAGATTTAGGAAGTTAAAATCATATAGAATCGTTTACGAAGTTGCCAAATTAGTTAACAGGATCTGCCGTAGACGGAAGTGTCAGACCGAAAGGTGCAAATATCGCAGTCAAGCTGTAAACTAGCGACACAACGCATTCCGTTCTCCGGACTACATCCTGCTACTTGCAAAGCCCTGTTCGGGGCTTGGTAGTGGTATATTGAGATCGAATGTAGAAGAGAAGAAAGAGTTAACGGGAAGAAGGCAGAGAGTGACGTGAGGTAAGCAATGGGGGCCACAGGTCTCAGATTTGGGACCATTTTGTTCTTCAGATAAAGGATTTGCACATTGGTAAGGGGCCGATGATCACAGCATTCGCTGATGACTATGCAGTATTTTCATATCTGAAGCAGTGTGGATATATTAAGGTAGGATTTAATAAGGAATATAATTACAGAGTTGGAGCGAACAATATTAGAACGACTGGAAAGATCAAACAGGTGAAATGAGTGAGCAAGTCCAAGCAGCAGTAGAAAAAGGACATGAATTGTTAGGTATGATAACAATAAATATTAAATATTGGAGCAAGGAAGTGATAGTCAAACTGTATAAAGCATTAGTTAGAACTAGATTGGAGTACTGTGTATAGGTGTGCAGTCATTATCGTAGGGGGGATAAAAACATGCTTGAAATAATACAAATAAAAATGACAAAACGGATAGTTGGATTCCTAAATTATTGTTTTAAGGAAAGACTAAACATTGGCCTGCAGTGTCTAGAAAAGAGAAGAATGCGATGTGATTTAATGCAGACTTAAAATATATTCAAGAGAAAGGATAGGTTAGATTATGACAAGTTCTTCAAAGTACAGCCTCCTACAAGAACAAGTGGGCACGGCTGCAAATTAATTAAAGAGAGGTCTAGATTAGATTAGATACTAAGAAATATCTTTTTAGTCAGAGAGTGGTGAATGCTAGAAATGCATCACCACGTGAATTAGTGAAGGCAGGCTCAATTAATGGTTAATTGGTTGCGCATAGTTTATAGATCAAGTGAAATACAATTACTCTGCAATCTTCTAAACCAGTATAAAGACATTTAGTTGTTGGGATCACTTTCGATCGAGGCACTGTTATCTCTGTTATCTCTGTTATCTCTGTTATCTCTGTTATCTCTGTTATCTCTGCTATCACTGTTATCTCTGTTATCTCTGTTATCGCTGTTGTCTCTCGTTTGGTCCTTTCCTTGAGGCCTCGATAAGGTTCTTCTTTTCTTGGTAGATGATTGTATACTATTTTTGTTTTGTTCTATTAGACTTGACTGCACACGAATTGACTGGACACTATCAGACGTGACTTTTCAAGACTTGACTAGATTAGACGATATCAGACTTCACTGCACCAGACTTGACTTGATGAGACTTGACTACACAAGACGTGACTTGTTGAGACTTGACTACACAAGACTTGACTTGAGACTTGACTGCACATGAATTGACTTGATAAGACACTATCAGACGTGGCTACACAAGACTTGACTTGATGAGACTTGACTACACATGACTTGACTTGAGGACTTGATTTGACCAGAGTTTACTTGAATTTACCTAGTCACACCTGGGTGTCCAAGTTTAAACTTAAGAAGACGACCCAAATTAGGATTAGGTTGAGAGAGCTCACAATGTTTAGGCTCAAGCTTTCGTTAATTGGTGTTTCCATCGAAAAGTGGGATTAACATGATATGAGAAAGGGACTGCTGTGGAACTGTTGACGAGCAGATTTCAGTGACACTTGACCCAGTGAGAAGACGATGACGTTGGATAGCACACATAATGCTAGGAAAAGTCGAGCGATTTACAATACAGGCTCTGTTTTGGAATCCCCAGAGGCATCATATGTAAATTGGGCTAACACATTGACGGAGAACAGCGTTTGGGACAAACATAAGGACTAGACATAAGACGTTGTGAGAACTGACATACATAGCTCAGGACTGAAAGATTTAGCGTGCAATTCTTGAAGGCCTATGCTCCATAGGGTACTGACAAGTTCTGATTTGACATCAATACATCCCTACATTTCAGGAAGAGCCGTTTGGATTAAGTCAAACTAAATCGTGGCTGGACTGCTGGTCACATGCGCTGACCAACTTTGGATATCACGCGTCAGGAAGCTAAACGAACCGGAAGCTCTATATCCCCAGGGAAAACGAAAGTAATTGTGGTTATTTGTGTTTGCTCGTTACTGTGGAAGGTTCAGGAACATCTCATTAGAGCAGAACAGCAACGGATAGGGGCTGATATATGTATGTATTGAGCATTGTATCATAATAACAAACAATAGTCATACAAACAATCAAACAGTGCAGAGACAGCATGGCAAATGGATTGCGCATGAACAAGGCAATGATAAAGAAGAAATGTATCACTCTAGAGCAATCCTCAACGTCTGTACATGTACTGATCACATACCACTGGGGATGAGACAAACATCACATTAGAAAAGTAGAAAAAGTGAAAAGCCAGCGCTCGTCACAAATTATTTTAAAAACTAGAGTTGGAAGCTATAAGCAAATAAATAGGCCATGAGATGAAAAAGATTTTGGAGACCTTAAATAAATAAATTGGCAACATGAACAATGGATGGATCATCTATAAAACGGCCATGACGAATACACTCGGGACCAAATGTGGAACAAAACAATTTTTAGACACAAAAATAAAGAAAGGAAACAGCGCGGTGTGCAGATGAAGTTGAAGAACCCATAGAAGCTAACAAAAAGGTCTGCAGAACATGACTAGCGTCAAATAGGCAGGAAGGTTATATTGATAATCAAATAGCAGCATGAAATTATACCAGATTAGTCATCAAATTCGCTAAAGAACTAAAATAGAAGATATACGGAGAACAAATATTATGGAAGAATAATGGAGAACAAATATTATGGACGATAAATGGAGAACAAATTGAATGGAATTAAATGGAGAACACGGGGGACGGCGTGGCCTAGTGGTTAAGTGACACGGCTCACAACCAGAAGGTGCTGGGTTCGATCCCCATCACAGCACCGGCCGTTACCCCGGGGAAGCAAACCCTTAGAAAATGCAGGAGGAAGCAGACCCTTACATAAAATGCATGCTGAAGTCGAACGCACTGGGCCGACAGGCGCAACATAAAAACGCAGTGCAACGCACACCGCCTTGGGGATTAGAGAAATAAGGCGTACGCAAAAAACAAAACAAAAAAAAAAAAAAATTGAGAACACATATCATGGAATTAAATGGAGAGCACATGTTAGGGAAGATAAATGGAGAACAAATATTATGGAAGATATACAGTGAACAAATATTATGGAAGATAAATGGAGAACAAATATTATGGAAGATAATTGGAGAACAAATATTATGGAATATAAACGGTGACCAAATATTATGGAAGATAAATAGAGAACAAATATTATGGAAGATAAATGAAGAACAAATATTATGGAAGATAAATGGAGAACAAATATTATGGAAGATAAATGAAGAACAAATATTATGGAAGATAAATGAAGAACAAATATTATGGAATATAAACGGTGACCAAATATTATGGAAGATAAATAGAGAACAAATATTATGGAAGATAAATGGAGAACAAATATTATGGAAGATAAATGAAGAACAAATATTATGGAAGATAAATGGAGAACAAATATTATGGAAGATAAATGAAGAACAAATATTATGGAAGATAAATGAAGAACAAATATTATGGAAGATAAATGGAGAACAAATATTATGGAAGATAAATGAAGAACAAATATTATGGAAGATAAATGAAGAACAAATATTATGGAAGATAAATGGAGAACAAATATTATGGAAGATAAATGGAGAACAAATATTACGGAAGATAATTGGAGAACAAATATTATGGAATATAAACGGTGACCAAATATTATGGAAGATAAATAGAGAACAAATATTATGGAAGATAAATGAAGAACAAATATTATGGAAGATAAATGGAGAACAAATATTATGGAAGATAAATGAAGAACAAATATTATGGAAGATAAATGGAGAACAAATATTATGGAAGATAATTGGAGAACAAATATTATGGAATTTAAACGGTGACCAAATATTATGGAAGATAAATAGAGAACAAATATTATGGAAGATAAATGAAGAACAAATATTAGCCAGATGCAAAAAATAGCACAAGCGATTTCTAGAACAGTATCAGAGCAAATAAAGTGACGAGATTAGAGCTATACTCCTATTGCAGTTCTTTGTGACAAAAAAGAATCCTGACAATTTTCTGACCAGGTAAGACAGCATTTGATGGAAAGAGTACTTCTAAGGACGTGTAAACACATCAGATCTATATGGACAATCAATATTAATCACAAGAAAAACGATCAGTAAGGTTCTTGTACTTTGGTTTAAGAAAGAGAAAACGTGGTTAACAACATCACAAGAGACGTCTCATTCTTCGATCAACTGATTCTATGCTTCTAGCACGTGAGGTTCACGAAGGGGATTGTGTTTCAGGTCTTCGTCCGTCACCAACAGCTTTTCGAACATGGTTGCTCCAATCGGGCCAGACTGCATCTCTTTGATCTGCATAAGTGGGCCAGTCATGGAGGATGGGCTCTGGTGCTTGCTTAGGTTACCCCGCATTCGCAGATATCGGTGTCTCTAAGACTCATCCTATGGGAGTTGGCCTTCAATCCCCATAAACAGGTCACCAAGTACGAATGGAATAACAGATGAAACAATTCAAGCTTGTGAAACAACAGGTGGGAAGCAACAGGTGTGAAGCGACAGGTGTGAAGCAACAGGTGTGAAGCGACAGGTGTGAAGTGCCAAGAGGAATCTTTGCGATAGCATGGGAAGAAAGAAGAACACTAGCTAATTGACAACTACCTGCACTAATTACAACCTGTACAAAAGTCAGTCAAAAAATGGTTGATATGCTCAATCACATTGCTACAAAGTCATTGGGTGATACATCCCGTCATATCGCTACAAAGTCATTGGGTGATACGCCCATATGCACATCGCTACTAAATCATTGAGTGATATTACCAAAGTCACATCGCTACTAAGTCATTGGTTGATATTGCCAAGTCACAATGCTACAAACTCATTGGTTGATATTCCCAAAGTCACATCGCTACAAAGTCAATAGTTGATATTCCCAAAGTCACATCGCTACAAAGTCAGTAGTTGATATTCCCAAAGTCACATCGCTACAAAGTCATTGGTTGATACGCCCAGTCACATCGCTACAAAGTCAATGGTTGATACGTACGCCCAGCCACATCGCTACTAAGTCATTTATGAAAAATGCATGTCAGAATAGGTGACACAATAATAGCACTAGCTATTGAACCTCAACTCAACGAAACTCAGTTATTGTGCTAATGCTGTATTCCCCTAGAGGAGATTTAGCGAAAGAACAATATATTTTGACAAGCTTTTAAACATGCCATTTACAGATTAGTCGAAAGCTATTGATCTTGTTGATAGGAATATAGTATAGGTATTATTGGAAGTCTATGGAATGCAAGGACAACTATTAGATAATGTGAAAGCATTGTACCATTTGAATAAAACCATTCATAAAATCAACTGATGAAGTCGCAGATTGTATTGAACAAACTATAGAATTATAACAGGGACTGTCACTCGAGGATCGGCCTTTACAGTCATAGAAATACAGTGTAGAAATATAGTGTAGAAATACAGTGTAGAAATATAGTGTAGAAATACAGTGTAGAAATACAGTGTAGAAATACAGTGTAGAAATATAGTGTAGAAATACAGTGTAGAAATATAGTGTAGAAATATAGTGTAGAAATACAGTGTAGAAATATAGTGTAGAAATATAGTGAAGAATTACAGTGTAGAAAACAGTGTAGAAATATAGTGTAGAAATATAGTGTAGAAAACAGTGTAGAAATAAAGGAGACATAGCTGGACAAAGATCACGAGGAAATGGGGGGCGGGGGGGGGGGGGGGCGCATACGCATTATCTTCAGAGACTGAGACACGATGAAGATGATGACAGAACCACAGCACGGAAGTATTTTGACTATTGCTTTTTCCACATTTCCATGGATAGAATAGTAACAGAGGTTAATCAGATGACATCACCAGAAGTGAAATTCAGCACCAGAAGATTATAACCCAATGTACTGCATGGACTACTGTTTGTAGACGAGGAAAGCCTAATATACAAGGACAAGGATCAACAATTGTTGTTGTTTCGAATGCCCACAATGAGTAGGTTACTCTTTTGTACGCCCTAAAAAGGTCGTTATGTGGCCGGCTGCAGCATCTTTCCTCACATCCCGAACGTGTTGATGACGGTGGACGTCGATCTTCCAGACGGTTGTGCTATGCTTGGCTTCATCTGCGTGTCACTCACTACTATGAGGATCACAACGATCCCTCACCTCGTCAGCCAGACTGCCATGAAACCAATTCGTTTCCAGGACGGACTACAAGGAAGCCGAGGTGAGGGTCTTGGTCAGTATATTTTGCTAAAATGTCTGATCAGTATGTTGTGCCTGACCAGAGATTAGTCTTCCTCCCCTAGATAAACAGTAAAACCATAGAAACCCACTTGGCACAGCCTGTGGAAGAAAGTATATGAAGATCAGCAAAGCAAAGAGAGAAGCTGTGACGATGAGCACAACTACGTAATCTGAATGAGGGTGTGTGACGATCAGCACAACTACGTCTACTGAATGGGTGTGTAAACAACGTTTAACGTAGGTCGGGCGGGCTAACCTAGACACATTGGAAGTGTTCTTACCGAAGTTGGAGGGTTTGATGGAGAAATGGAAAGTATGTTAGAAAGCACCTGAGGTGACCTTTCAAACAATGGTAGAGAGCACCTGATGTGACCTATCAAACTATGTTAGAGAGCACCTGATGTGACCTTTCAAACTATGCCAGAGAGAACCTGATGTGACCTTTCAAACTATGCCAGAGAGCACCTGATGTGACCTTTCAAACTATGCCAGAGAGCACCGGATGTGACCTATCAAACTACGTTAGAGAGCACCTGATGTGACCTTTCAAACTATGCCAGAGAGCACCTGATGTGACCTTTCAAACTATGCCAGAGAGCACCGGATGTGACCTATCAAACTACGTTAGAGAGCACCTGATGTGACCTATCAAACTATGTTAGAGAGCACCTGATGTGACCTTTCAAACAATGGTAGAGAGCACCTGATGTGACCTATCAAACTATGTTAGAGAGCACCTGATGTGACCTTTCAAACTATGCCAGAGAGAACCTGATGTGACCTTTCAAACTATGCCAGAGAGCACCTGATGTGACCTTTCAAACTATGCCAGAGAGCACCGGATGTGACCTATCAAACTACGTTAGAGAGCACCTGATGTGACCTATCAAACTATGCCAGAGAGAACCTGATGTGACCTTTCAAACTATGCCAGAGAGCACCTGATGTGACCTATCAAACTACGTTAGAGAGCACCCGATGTGACCTATCAAACTACATTAGAGGGCACCTGATGTGACATATCAAGCTACGTTAGAGACCGCCTGGTGTCACCTTTCAAACTACGTTATAGAGCACCCGATGTGACCTATCAAACTAGATCATAGGGCACCTGGTGTGACCTATCAAGCTACGTTAGAGAGCGCCTGATGTCACCTTTCAAACTACATTAGAGAGCACCCGATGTGACCTATCAAACTAGATCAGAGGGCACCTGATGTGACCTATCAGCTGTGTACCTCTTCCACCCGAACACCATCAATGTAATAAAGAAACAGCTGATCTCAGTATACATGTATTCCACCTGTGTGTTACCAATATCAAACTTGGTCTGAGATGGCAAAAGAGGAGATGACAATTATATGCCGGAATGTTCCAGAAACGTGATTAGTGTCACTAGGAGAGAAGAGTCGAAGATAGAGCACAGCAGCCAGTCATTCATAGCTGGCTACCTGCATCAGGGTCAGTGAAACAGTGCGGCTCAAGACCACATACCGGCTTCAATCGGCGGTTCTGGAAACAGGCTAGGCAAGTGTAGTCTTACTAGGAGAATAAGCATCGCTATGAGAAGGATATCGTGGTACGAAAGACGTCTGCTGAAATCATGTCGAGCTGAAAGGCTGAGATATTGTAGCCGTGATACAAACTGTACCACAACGTCAAAACGTCATTTCAGGACGTTCAATGTAGAAGAAGAAGAGAAGGAGAGATAATATGAGAAATTATGACATTACTAATGGGGGAGAATTGATGACATTAGTAATGTGGAGAGAAATGATATTAGTAATATGGAGAGAAATTGTGACATCAGTAATGTTGGGAGAAATGATATTAGTAATAGGGAGAGAATTAATTACATCAGTAATGGGGGGCAAAATGATGACATTACTAATGTGGAGAGAAATTATGACATTATTAATGTGGGGCGAAATGATGACATTACTAATGTGGGGAGAAATGATGACATTACTAATGTGGGAAGAAATGATGATTTAACTAATGTGCGGAGAAATGATTGTATTAGCTGTATGGGGAGAATTTATTTTTGTGGTGAATACATCTCAAGGCAAAACGCCCACCGGTTCTGTAATCTCATTAGAATGCAACCGCGCGATTATAAACGCATGAAGATCTGGCTCCTGTGCTCCCATAGGGCGGCGTATTGCAGATGGAAAGATGAGATAAAAGAAATCATACAGCGACAGTTTCCCCAACATGTTCTGAAAGCACCAGAAAAACTTAATGAAGTTCATTAGTTCAAGAGCGAAGAAATGACCAGACGGAGGACGAATGAAAGAGGAGTGAGTTGAGACTTTCCAAAGAAAATTTTGAAAAATGGAATGTGTTAATTATTTTCAGCCAGGTGTTTGACTTATTCTTGGTGAAGCACTCTACCGTTACCCTCACTTGGTGAAGCACTCTACCGTTAACCTCACTTGGTGAAGCACTCTACCGTTAACCTCACTTGGTGAAGTACTCTACCGTTAACCTCACTTGGTGAAGCACTCTACCGTTAACCTCACTTGGTGAAGCACTCTACCGTTAACCTCACTTGGTGAAGCACTCTACCGTTAACCTCACTTGGTGAAGCACTCTACCGTTAATCTCACTTTATGAAGCACTCTACCGTTAACCTCACTTTGTGAAGCACTCTACCGTTAACCTCACTTGGTGAAGCACTCTACCGTTAACCTCACTTGGTGAAGCACTCTACCGTTAACCTCACTTGGTGAAGCACTCTACCGTTAACCTCACTTGGTGAAGCACTCTACCGTTAACCTCACTTGGTGAAGCACTCTACCGTTAACCTCACTTGGTGAAGCACTCTACCGTTAACCTCACTTGGTGAAGCACTCTACCGTTAACCTCACTTGGTGAAGCACTCTACCGTTAACCTCCCTTGGTGAAGCACTCTACCGTTAACCTCACTTGGTGAAGCACTCTACCGTTAACCTCACTTGGTGAAGCACTCTACCGTTAACCTCACTTGGTGAAGCACTCTACCGTTAACCTCACTTGGTGAAGCACTCTACCGTTAACCTCACTTGGTGAAGCACTCTACCGTTAACCTCACTTGGTGAAGCACTCTACCGTTAACCTCACTTTGTGAAGCACTCTACCGTTAACCTCACTTGGTGAAGCACTCTACCGTTAACCTCACTTGGTGAAGCACTCTACCGTTGACCTCACTTTGTGAAGCACTCTACCGTTAACCTCACTTGGTGAAGCACTCTACCGTTAACCTCACTTGGTGAAGCACTCTACCGTTAATCTCACTTTATGAAGCACTCTACCGTTAACCTCACTTTGTGAAGCACTCTACCGTTAACCTCACTTGGTGAAGCACTCTACCGTTAACCTCACTTGGTGAAGCACTCTACCGTTAACCTCACTTGGTGAAGCACTCTACCGTTAACCTCACTTGGTGAAGCACTCTACCGTTAACCTCACTTGGTGAAGCACTCTACCGTTAACCTCACTTGGTGAAGCACTCTACCGTTAACCTCACTTGGTGAAGCACTCTACCGTTAACCTCCCTTGGTGAAGCACTCTACCGTTAACCTCACTTTGTGAAGCACTCTACCGTTAACCTCACTTGGTGAAGCACTCTACCGTTAACCTCACTTGGTGAAGCACTCTACCGTTAACCTCACTTGGTGAAGCACTCTACCGTTAACCTCACTTGGTGAAGCACTCTACCGTTAACCTCACTTGGTGAAGCACTCTACCGTTAACCTCACTTTGTGAAGCACTCTACCGTTAACCTCACTTGGTGAAGCACTCTACCGTTAACCTCACTTGGTGAAGCACTCTACCGTTGACCTCACTTTGTGAAGCACTCTACCGTTAACCTCACTTGGTGAAGCACTCTGCCTTTAATCTCACTTGGTGAAGCACTCTACCGTTAACCTCACTTTGTGAAGTACTCTACCGTTAACCTCACTTGGTGAAGCACTCTACCGTTAATCTCACTTAGTGAAGCACTCTACCGTTAACCTCACTTGGTGAAGCACTCTACCGTTAACCTCACTTTGTGAAGCACTCTACCGTTAACCTCACTTTGTGAAGCACTCTACCGTTAACCTCACTTGGTGAAGCACTCTACCGTTAACCTCACTTGGTGAAGCACTCTACCATTAACTTCACTTTGTAAAGAACCTTTAACCTCATTTGTTGATGAAAGACCTTTAACCTCACTTCCAATTCATCTGCATCTTTCACGCCGTTTGTATCATCTGGATGTTGCGAGAGTCGTCATCAGATTAACTCTGCTAAACGATGAACTATTATTTATTAAATTGTAACTGTCACAACATTCACAATTTTTTAATCAATTAAAGTAACATTTAAACTATTAAGTTTACACAATTTAATAAACAATTAAACAATTCAGATTGAAAGAATTGAAAGGATGCAGTAATGATGATTTTGTGGTTTGAAAATTATTAAAGAAAAAAGGGGAGACGAGACAGAACCCACCTGCAAAGTAAAACCTGGAGATAGGTATTCGAGACCGGACAAATAATTCGGGCAAATTCTTCTGATTCGTTATTTGCCATCGGATACAACATATTAATGTCCTAAAGAATGTGGGTCTGTCTCTGGGTTTCCTCGCCATGAAATATCGTATCTCTAAAATAGCTATATATATAAATAGCTACATATCTATTTTCCTCATAGACTTGGTGATCTGTGTCAGGCTAATCTCGCAGTGGTCATCAGGTAAGCCACTTGCCTATCAAAGTGATAAACGGAAACGGTGGGCATTCGAGTCCCGCAAGATTCAAGAGACCCCTGATGTCAAGGGAGGTCGGTACAGACAGCCTGAATTCTGCGTTAACTCCAGTCGTTTTGATTTGTATCTTGCCACTGATCCAAGGTAGCTTGGTACCAGATAGTGAGGTTGATGACCAGCGCAGTTTCATCCTCACTGAAATCCTAAAACAAAGCGAGTTACATCATCGAGGCAAAACAGTTTGACGGTGTCGTCAGTTACACTTGCGATGGGCAAATAACTTAACTCTTGTGATAAGACAGTTTATCGCTCAAATAATTTCATCTAGGTACTTGTATGTGTCTCAAGTTTATCTGGTCACAGACAGTTTATCGCTCAAATAATTTTATCTATGTACTTGTATGTGTCTCAAGTTTATCTGGTCACAGACAGTTTACCGCTCAAATAATTTCATCTATGTGCTTGTATGTGTCTCACGTTTATCTGGTCAGAAACAGTTTATCCCTCAAATAATCTCATATATTTCTCATATCTTGATGTTTTGTATTGTGTCATTCTTCGTCCGTCGACATACAGTGTATTCCTTAATTAGGTTGGGAGAACTCATGTTGCCACTCTGCTCCTCTCGTGGAGCCAAAACTCATGTTGTCACTCTGCTCCTCTCGTGGAGTCAGAATCCCATTGAGAATAATCTGCTCGTTACCATTATCGGTGTGATTGATTCTCAATTAAGGACAGAGTGATTGTTTAGTCTGAAGTACAACTGTATGTTTGTAGACTGAATATTGTCACTTGATTTCTGCTTGATACCTAATATTCTCAATTAATGACAGAGTGATTGTTTAGTCTGAAGTACTACTGTATGTTCGTAGACTGAATATTGTCACTTGGTTTGTGCTTCATACCCAGTATACTACTACAATCTCAGGCGATGAGCATTCTCTGTGAGTTTTGTCTTTGAAGTCTATTCTTCCTCTGCGCAAGAACAATAAACCAGATCGGACGGATAACACATATCTAAACAAAATTAGATTTCCGTGTGCTCTCTTGTCTGAATAACAAATTCGTTTATGTTTCATAGAAAACGTGGTTTTGTAATGTCCTGTGGGTGGGCCACACTGAAAGTATGTTGTAAGAGGCAACTAAAAGCGTGATTTGACCTCATTAGGGTAGAAGCCTCGCCAACTCATGAAATTGCACACATCGTAATTAACACGAACAAAAGTAATATCAATGTGGAATAAACTTCTTTATTTGAAAGTAAAATTCTAGAACCATCATCATCATCATGAAGTATAACTTTAGCAGAACGTCGCTCTGATCACAGCCATTCGATATGAACATCAATCAGCAGTAGGTGTACTCGCCTGCTCCATGCTCATGTCTCGGGTGTCCTTGATGTCTTGTGTTAATTTATGCATTGGTCGAACTCTGCTTCTTCTTCCTGGAACAATGCGTCCAGAACTATTTTCTCCAGTCCGCCATGGCGATTGATGTGGCCGACAAACCTCAGTTTCCGAGACATAACGTGGTTTATAACCCAGTTCTCTTTGACACTCAGATCTGGCAGGATGGCTTTATTTACAATTTCTTTATCGAATATATTTTTAGAATTTCGTAGCATTTCGTTTTGAAAGCCGCATCCTCTTCCTTGATAATTGTGGGTTGGTCCATGTCCCGCATCCGTACACTGACACCTGAAATATGCATGTTCTGAGGAACTGAAATTGTAATTCTATGTTAGTATTGTGCCACATATTTTGCATACTGTTCAGTTTCTGCTTCGCTATGGATAATCGTCTCCTTATTTTCGTTGCATAGTCCCCGTCGTGTGTTATCAGAGGCAAAGTAACTTAACTTAACTTAACATCTTTATACTGGTCTAGAAGATTCTGCAGAGTCTGTATACAACCAGTTTCATTTACATTTTGTTGCTCTAAAAGCTATTTTTAAATGCATCAATTGTCCCTGCCTCCACTATTTCCTGGGGAAGCAATCACCACACTCTTTCTAAAATACTTTTTTCTAATATCTAATCTGGACCTCTCTTTAGTTAGTTTGAAGCTATGCCCTTTTGTTCTTGTAGGTGGTAGTATTTTGAAGAAAAAAAAAAGTTGTTATAGTCTAATTTATCCGTTCCTTTGATTATCTTATAAACATGTATTGTCACCTCGAATTTTTCTCTCTTCTAGACACTGTAGGCCGGTTTATCTGAGTCTTTCCTCATAGCTGTAATTCTGGAATACCGTTATCAGCTTTGTCGCTCTTTTTTGTATTATTTCCAGCATGTTTATATCTCCTCTACGATAAGGACTCCACACCTGTACACGGTACTCCAATCTAAGTCTAGTGCTTTATACAGTTTGACTATAACTGTCTTGCTCAAATGTTTATTATTTCTTTTTATCATACCTAACATTGCATTTGCCTTTTTCACTGCTACCTGAACTTGCTCACTCACTTTACCTGTGTGGTCTATTATAACCCCTAGGTCCCCAAAGTAATCCACGTGTTATCTAAAAATAATACCCTATATAATCTATCTCTATATCTCTCGTCTCTCTCTGTCTCTCTCTCCTCTCTCGCTCCCTAGCTCTCCCTAGTCTCTCTCTGTCTCTCCTCTCTCTCTAACTTTTCCAGACACTGCTATCTATCAAGGATGACGTTTTACAGGTTCATATTTAATAGGCCTTGTGTTTTATGAGGTGGGATGACCAATTTCTTTCTTAGCTATTTTCCTTCTTCTTCTTCTTCATCTTCTTCTTCTACTTCTTCCTTTATGCTACTGCCCTTGCCATGCGGTTTAAGCAGAAAGGTGGGATGCCTAGATTTCTTGTTATATCCAAATAGGAGACTTGTGCTGACGTTAGGTGTAACTTCCTGGGAGTGTCAGAGACACCCTCGATCGATCGACGTCGAGGTCTACCTCTTGCTCGTGGACCGGAGACCTGCATATAATGCGCTCTTGATGCAGGCTGGTTAAAATGCATTCTGACTAAACTACCAAACCACGTGATTTATTGTGCTTCAATGTAGGCACTAACTGGGTTTGTCCCCACTATCTGCATCAGCGTGGTGTTGCGGATTCGGTCACGCGTCTTCCCGGCTGCACTTTTCACACAGTGCATCTCACAGCTCTGGATATTACTATCATTGGTTGTTAGTACGGATCAGTATAGACATTGCTAGCACGGTGTAGGAAAAAACTTTGCATTTATCAGCTTCCTGTTAGTGGAAAGAAAAACTATAAGGTGTTTCAAAACCGGTGCAATTTGTTAGTGGACACTGTTCGCCTTCTGAATTCTATGTCGAATCATTCTTTCCACTGTGCGTCATCAGCAAACCAAGGTATTTGAACGTCCTTCACTGCCAGTACACCAGGCAGTCATTTATAACTGAGTTGACTGGAGCGTGTCGATCATGCGAATCACTTCCAGATCAACTGACGTTATAAGAATGCTCTGTCGGTCAGATGGTCTGATCAAATAGATCAGCATATAAGTGTGAGAAAGTCATTATAACGGAATCAGAAGAGAATGGAAAGGAAGAAAAAGAAAAAGAAGAAAAGGGCGGTAGCAGTAGTAGTATCTGTAATAGTAGCAGTAACAGTAGTAGTGGCAGCAGTAGCAGTAGTAGTAGTAGTAGTAAAAGTAGTAGTAGTAGCAGTTACAGTAGTATTAGTTTTAGTGGTAGTAATAGTAGTAGTAGTTGTAATAGTAGTAGTAGTAGTAGTAGTAGTAGTAGTAGTAGTAGTAGTAGTAGTAGAAGAAGAAGAAGAAGAAGCAGAAGAAGAAGAAGAAGAAGAAGCAGAAGAAGTTGTAACAGTAGTGGTATTATCATTCTAACGTTCAGATAACAACTCAAATATCATATATTCACTAATTTAAACCTATGTCTTTATCTTGTCAGCTTTCAAAAGGCCTAATCGACTAAGACAGTCTGTACATCCGCGTGGAGCAGTGTGTCAGTCTGCACAGCCGTGTGGACCATTAGGCAGTCTGCACAGCCGTGTGGACCATTGTGTTAGTCCATACAGCCGCATGGAGCAGTGTGTCAGTCTGGACAGCCGTGTGAACCATTAGGCAGTCTTTACAGCCGTGAGGACCATTGTGACTTTCTGTACAGCTTGTGGACCATTAGGCAGTCTGCACAGCCGTGTGGACCATTGTGTTAGTCCTTACAGCGGTGTAGAGCAGTGTGATAGTCTGTACAAGCGTCTGAACCGGTCTGTGACTTGACCTGCACTTTACCTGTAAGTACTCATTGTCTACGCACATCCGCTTGTAACTCTGTCGTAATCTTTCTACTACTACGTGAAATACATTCAATCCTGGTATTCAAACAAGCAGGTGTACATGCCTGCTGCCCTGTAGTCGAAGGCTATCTGTAGTAGCTTATTTATGTTGTTTTGCTTCTTGGGGCTTTGAAATATTATATCTAAATTTGTATTTTGTCTATATTAGTGCATATTTAATTACTTGGATAGAGCTTCCAAAACATGATTGCAATAGAAAAAGGAGGAATTTAACAACTTGTGTAACAGTAGTTTCAAAACACAACATGTCAATCATACGATTGTTTACACGTTTGATTGACAGTCTACGGGAATTGAAAAAGATCCCTGCCTTAACTCATGTCTTTCTTTTCAACTAAACCCATCCGTCACCTAGAGGTTCGCAGTTCGAATCCGAATTGCCTGTCACCTCACTTTCTTTTCTGTTTTCTGCATATTTATATATATATGTGTGTGTGTGTACGTGAGTGTATGTGTGTGTGTGTGTTTGCATGTCTGTGCGTGTGCGTGCATGCATTTGTATATGTGCACGTGTGTGTGTGCGTGCATGCATTTGTGTGTGTACATGTGTGTGTGTGTGCACGTGTGTGTGTGCGCGTGTATGTGTGTGTGCATGTGGGTGTGTGCGTGCGTGCATGTGTGTCTGTGTGCACATGTGTGTGCGTGCATGCGTGTGTGTGCATGTGTGTATGTGCTTGCATGTGTGTTTGCATGTGTGTATGCGTGCATGTGTGTGTGCCTGCATGTGTGTGTGCGTGCATGTGTATGTATGTGTGCAAGTATGTGCTGTCTGTGTGCATATGTGTGTGTGTCTGTGTGCATATATGTGTGTGTCCGTGCATGCGTGTGTGTGTGTGCATGTGTGTGTGTGTGTGTGCATGTGTGTGTGTGCATGTGTTTGTGTGCATATGTGTGTATGTGCGTGCATTTGTGTGTGTGCATGTGCGTGTGTGTGCATATGTGTGTGTGCATGCGTGTGTGTGTGTATGTGTGTGTGTTCATGTGTGTGTGCGTGCATGTGTGTGTGTTCATGCGTGTGTGTGTGTGTGTGTTCATATGTGTGTTCATGTGTGTGTGCGTGCATGTGTGTGTGTTCATGTGTGTGTGTGTATGTGTGTGCGTGTATGCGTGTGTGTGCATGTGTGTGTGTGTCTGATTATTACTTTGCTGAACTGATTATATTTAATATCACATAGACCTGTTCGCAGTTTGAACATTGTCAGCTAATGTGATATTAACTCGTAATACGATCACTGTCCCATCAAATGTCCCTTCTCCGTTGGAACATGTTCCATTTATTGCATGTCAGCCTGTCCTAAATCCGTACAGTTGGCCAGAAATGCTCATTTGCTCCAGGAATCAGACTCCATCTTGTAACAGTCTTATCTGCACATTCTGCGAATGTTTACGGTTTATGAACACGTAAAAATGTGCGATGATGTTTTCATTAACATTCTGACACATTCTATTCTATCTTCTGGCTATTGATGTATTATTAGCTCGTCCCTTTTTTGTCCTTTGCAAATCTTTCACTGGTCTTATATTTCTCTTACTTTCTCTCTCTCTCTCTCCCCTCTTTCTCTCTCATTCATTCCTTTTGATTCATAAGTTGTTCTAGCATGTGACGGTTTTCTTTCCGTCTCTTCTCACAGTCTCTCCATCCTGCCCCCTCCATTTTGTTCATTGCTTTCCATAAATATATGTATCTTACTTCTGAAGCTTTTCTCGCTCTCCTTTGTCTCTTTCGTTTATTCTTTATCACTCATATTTCACTTCTCTTTGACGTTCCCCGCTACTCGATCTCCCTGTCCTGTTTATGCCTTATCATTCATACAATTATCTTCCTTTTGGACACTGCTATAGCTCTCTCTCCTTCTTTCTCTGTCTTTATAACTCTTACGTCATCCCTACCTCTCTCTCTCTCTCTCTCTCTCTCTCTCTCTAATGTATACCATTATCATCTGTATTCCTCAATCATTCCAAGAATGATGATACTGTGATAAGTCATAGTAAAGAAGAGAGGCAGAGAGAGAGAGAGAGAGAGAGAGAGAGAGTCTCACAGATCTATGTAGAACCAATTTTGCTTTATGAATGTGAATTATCATTAAAACTTTTTAATTCCCCATGAAGCACAGGTCTTCAATAAATACACTACCACGTCATACTGTCCAGGGCCCTCTGTTACAGCACTGTTCACTTCTGCTATATTTGCTATATGTTTGTCGGCCGTTCACTTCTCCAGCGTGGCATATTTCGTGCGGCTCTCTCCGCATTGCATCATTAACGGGCAAGAGGATAATCATGGACGTCTCAACGGATAGGTAGGGTGTTACGGAATCTTTAGGAATTGGATCTTGGACCACATTGGGACACCAACGAGAGGTTTAACGTTAATGGTGAATTAATGTTATACCTTTGTGTCGAGCATGGCTTATTTATTACGAATACTTTTTTCAAACATCCCCACAGTCACTTGCAGACATGGTATCTTTTTTTTTTTTTTTTTTTTTTTTTGCGTTCGCCTTATTTCTCTAATCCCCAAGGCGGTGTGCGTTGCATTGTGGTTTTTATTTTGCGCCTGTCGGCCCCGTACATCAGACTTCAGCATGCATTTTATGTAAGGGTCTGCTTCCTCCTGCATTTTCTTAGGGTTTGCTTCCCCGGGTTAACGGCCGGTGCTGTGATGGGGATCGAACCCAGCACCTTCGGTTTGTGAGTCGTGCCACTTAACCACTAGGCCACGCCGTCCCCTTGAAGACATAGTATAAATGATGCGATCTACAGACGTTATCTCAAATAGATTTCATTCTATTCAGGAAACGCAATCGTTAGTGTGTCACAGATTGCAAAGTGATTCCCAGTCTGACTATAGATACTCACCATCGTCCAATTGTACTTTACTTTCCTCAGAATCTTGCTACATACTAAACGCGGCACTTCCCTCAATGAAGTAGTTAATGCAAGGAGACTGGCAGGGGTTGGTACGGGACAACGTCAAACAGAAGATGGAAGTGAAATATGAAAGTGTGGCTAATAAAGGTACAGTGAAGGAATAATTGAAACATTTCAAGTTTGCCTTAGCAAGTGTTTTGACTGAGGAGTGTGGTACAACAAGAAAAGGTGGTATCAGAAAGAAGCCGACGATATGGTGGAATGAACGTGTGAAGGCTACAGTGAGAGAAACGGACGATATGGTGGAATGGAAGCGTGAAGGTTACAGTGAGAGAAACGGACGATAACAAATTCACTTTCCGGTTGAGAGATGAACAATATAGTCCTTACACAGTGGTCAATGAGAAAGAGGGACAGCCACTCTATGAATCTGGGTGGATAAAAGACAAATGGGAGTAGTATGTCACAGACTTACTAACCTGGGAGGATAAGAAACAGATGAGAGTAGTATTTCGCAGACTTACTTGTCCCAAGAGCACAAGCAGGTGACGTTATAGAATCTCTATAACATCATCCATTGGTACAAATCCCGAAGTGCATTGCGACAGCTTAACACTCAAGCAAGAAGTCAGAGAGACGCTTAGAAGAAGTCAAAACTACAAGATGCCAGGTGTAGACAACATTTCAGCAAATGTCATAAAAGCTTGTCACGATAGCGGGGTAAGATGGGTCACAGAAAACTTTAATCAGGCTCGGATTGAAGAGATGGTACCTGGTGAGTTGTACCTATTTAGGGGTACAAAGGGCATCAAGAAAGGTTGCAGCGCTTTAACGGGTCTGTCTCTCCTTGAGCAACGAGTTGGAGATATTGTGGGGCCGATGCTCAGTTGGAGATATTGTGGGGCCGATGCTCAGTTGGAGATATTGTGGGGCCGCTGCTCAGTTGGATATATTGTGGGGCCACTGCTTAGTTGGAGATATTGTGGGGCCACTGCTTAGTTGGAGATATTGTGGGGCCACTGCTTAGTTGGAGATATTGTGGGGCCGCTGCTCAGTTGGATATATTGTGAGGCCACTGCTTAGTTGGAGATATAGTGGGGCCGCTGCTCAGTTGGAGATATTGTGGGGCCGCTGCTCAGTTGGAGATATTGTGGGGCCGCTGCTCAGTTGGAGATATTGTGGGGCCACTGCTCAGTTGGAAAATATTGTGGGGCCACTGCTTAGTTGGAGATATTGTGGGGCCGCTGCTCAGTTGGAGATATTGTGGGGCAGCTGCTCAGTTGGAGATATTGTGGGGCGGCTGCTCAGTTGGAGATATTGTGGGGCCGCTGCTCAGTTGGAGATATTGTGGGGCCGCTACACAGTTGGAGATTTTATGGGGCCGCTGCTCAGTTGAAGATAGTGCGGGGCCGCTGCTCAGTTCGTCATAGTCAGGCTTCTGGAAAAGCAAGGAATGAACGAATGATATGTTTACGCTCAGACAGTTAAGTGAGAAAAAAAAAATAGATGTAGGTCATGGGAGGGATATGGGGTGGATGGTCAACTACTGCATGGTGGGGAGGGTCAACTACTGGATGGTGGGGAGGGTCAACTACTGTATGGTGGGGAGGGTCAACTACTGGATGGACAACTACTGGATGGAGGGGAGGGTCAACTACTGGATGGTCAACTACTGGATGGTGGGGAGGGTCAACTACTGGATGGTGGGGAGGGTCAACTACTGTATGGTGGGGAGGGTCAACTACAGGATGGTGGGGAGGGTCAACTACTGGATGGTGGGGAGGGTCAACTACTGTATGGTGGGGAGGGTCAACTACTGGATGGTCAACTACTGGATGGAGGGGAGGGTCAACTACTGGATGGTCAACTACTGGATGGTGGGGAGGGCCAACTACTGGATGGTGGGGAGGGTCATCTACTGGATGGTGGGGAGGGTCAACTACTTGATGGTCAACTACTGGATGGTGGGGAGGGTGAACTACTGGAGGGTGGGGAGGGTGAACTACTGGATGGTGGGGAGGGTCAACTACTGGATGGTGGGGAGGGTCAACTACTGGATGGTGAGGAGGGTCATCTACTGGATGGTGGGGAGGGTCAACTACTGTATGGTGGGGAGGGTCAACTACTGGATGGTCAACTACTGAATGGTAGGGAGGGTCAACTACTGGATGGTGGGGAGGGTCAACTACTGGATGGTGGGGAGGGTCATCTACTGGATGGTGGGGAGGGTCAACTACTGGATGGTGGAGAGGGTCAACTACTGGATGGGGGCGAGGGTCAACTACTGGATGGTGGGGAGGGTCAACTACTGGATGGTGGGGAGGGTCAACTACTGTATGGTGGGGAGGGTCAACTACTGGATGGTCAACTACTGGATGGAGGGGAGGGTCAACTACTGGATGGTCAACTACTGGATGGTGGGCAGGTCAACTACTGGATGGTGGGGAGGGTCAACTACTGGATGGTGGGGAGGGTCAACTACTTGATGGTCAACTACTGGATGGTGGGGAGGGTGAACTACTGGATGGTGGGGAGGGTGAACTACTGGATGGTGGGGAGGGTCAACTACTGGATGGTGGGGAGGGTCAACTACTGGATGGTGAGGAGGGTCATCTACTGGATGGTGGGGAGGGTCAACTACTGTATGGTGGGGAGGGTCATCTACTGGATGGTCAACTACTGAATGGTAGGGAGGGTCAACTACTGGATGGTGGGGAGGGTCATCTACTGGATGGTGGGGAGGGTCAACTACTGGATGGTGGGGAGGGTCATCTACTGGATGGTGGGGAGGGTCAACTACTGGATGGTGGAGAGGGTCAACTACTGGATGGGGGCGAGGGTCAACTACTGGATGGTGGGGAGGGTCAACTACTGGATTGTGGGGAGCGTCAACTACTGGATGGGGGGGGGGGTCAACTACTGGATGGTGGGGAGGGTCAACTACTGGATTGTGGGGAGCGTCAACTACTGGATGGGGGGGGGGGGGTCAACTACTGGATGGTGGGGAGGGTCAACTACTGGATGGTATTCGTGTCTTTTACGTAAACAGCGAAGGTGCAGTACGAACGAATGCATGTACGACAAATTGGTTTCCAGTTGTTTGCTGATGATCAGGTCATCTTTTACCAAACTGGAGAAGACCATCAACACCGCGTGAACTATCTCCCTCTCGCTTGTAACGAATATGACATGGAGGTCAACACAGACAAGACGAACATGACATGGAGGTCAGCACAGACAAGACAGAGATTGTGATTATTTCACGTGAACAAGTGGAGAGAAGTTTCCACATCAGTGACATTGGTATCAAGCAAGTACGGGAGTTCAAATACCTGGGTAGAGTATTCACTGATGGCGGCAGAGTGAACAGAGAGATTGCACATAGAATTCAGAAGGTGAACAGTGTTCACTATCAAATTGCACCAAATTTGAAACACCCTAGAATGCTTCTTTCAACTAATATGAGGCTGACAAATGCACTGTTTATTCCTACATTGTGTTACAAAAGTCAATCTTGGTCCTTACGAGCAACCTATAAGAGTAAGATCCAGAGCTGGGATATGCGATGTGTGAGAAGTGCAGCTAGTCTGACAATCCGTGACAGAATCCGCAACATCACGCTGAAGCAGTGGGTACAAACCCAGTTAGTGCCTACATTGACTCTCAACAAATCACGTGGTTTGGTTATTTAGTCAGAATGCATTTTGACCAGCCTGCAGAGAGAGCATATCATATGGAGGTGTCCGGTCCACGAGCAAGAGGCAGGCCACGACGTCCATGGATCGAGGGTGTCTCTGACACTCTCAGGAAGTTATATCTAACAACAGCACAAGTCTCCTACTTGGCGACAATAAGAAATCTACGCATCCCACCTCTCTGTGACGCCGCATGGCAGGGGTAGTAGGTCATTCCACCTCTCTGTGACGCCGCATGGCAGGGGTAGTAGGTCATTCCACCTCTCTGTGACGCCGCATGGCAGGGGTAGTAGGTCATTCCACTTCTCTGTGACGCCGCATGGCAGGGGTAGTAGGTCATTCCACCTCTCTGTGACGCCGCATGGCAGGGGTAGTAGGTCATTCCACCTCTCTGTGACGCCGCATGGCAGGGTAGTAGGTCATTCCACCTCTCTGTGACGCCGTATGGCAGGGGTAGTAGGTCATTCCACCTCTCTGTGACGCCGTATGGCAGGGGTAGTAGGTCATTCCACCTCTCTGTGACGCCGTATGGCAGGGGTAGTAGGTCATTCCACCTCTCTGTGACGCCGTATGGCAAGGGAATTAGGACCAAAGAAGAGAAAGTAACGGTATTAGGTATTATCCTATTTGACAGAACACAGTCCTCTGTGTATGGCTGAGATGTATATTTGTTGTTAGTTGACCAGTCCAAATTTATTGAAATTTTTGTTGCACGAAATGTATTTCCTGTTGTCGCAGAGACAATATTTCACAGAGTATTGTAATACAGACTAGGCCCTAATAGTAGCAAGGTCAAAGGGCAGGACACAAAAACACAAAACGCACGGATGGCCAATATCAACCAAAGATCAACATCAAAAGGTATGAAAATTCTAGAAGGGAAGAAAATATTCAGAAAAGGAATTTAGCTCCCTAGCAGAGTCGAAAGGGAGGGATATCATGACAGAGGAAATGTGGAACATTGTCAAGGCAACCATGTATCACAGAGTAGATTCCTCCTTTTGGTACTAATAAATTTCCAAATAAGTTCTGGATTAAAGAAAATTATATTCATTCTACACATTGAGGGTAAACAAAAAGCCCTACTCAATTAAACAAAAAACACATCGAAAGACCACAGGGACGGCCCAAGGCACTTGAGATCAGCAAGACAAGAGGACGTACAGGCGAATGCTGGACAAACCAGCTATCCTCTTTCCAAAATGTTGATGGCACGAGAAATGAAGAGATAATGTATGGAAAGGTTACAGTAGCTCATCGGACCCTACATCCTTGATATTGTTACACTAAGAACAGACATGGGAGTGCCCAGACAGACATGAACTAAGAACAGACAAGGGCGTGCCCAGACAGACATGAACTAATAAAAGAAGGGCGTGCCCAGATAGACATGAACTTAGATCAGACAAGGGCGTGCCCAGACAGACATGAACTAAGAACAGACAAGGGCGTGCCTAGACAGACATGAACTAAGAACAGACAAGGGCGTACCCGTTACGGACAAGAATGAATACCTTTCCAAATTGGGTTGAACATTTCTCTAACCTGTTTTATGTGGACAGACCAGCTGATTCTGCCTGAGAATAGAGCATAGCTAAATTTACGGAAATGACGTAACTGGATGACGATCCATCCATGGCTATCTATAGTTTAGAATAGATAGATGGACATGACCCATCCATGGCTATCTATAGTTTAGAATAGATAGATGGACATGACCCATCCATGGCTATCTATAGTTTAGAATAGATAGATGGACATGACCCATCCATGGCTATCTATAGTTTAGAATAGATAGATGGACATGACCCATCCATGGCTATCTATAGTTTAGAATAGATAGATGGACATGACCCATCCATGGCTATCTATAGTTTAGAATAGATAGATGGACATGATCCGTCTTTGCTAGAAGTTCTCGAAACTATAAATAGACTTTCAAATGGACAGGTGGCAGGGAAAGACAACATCTCTGCTGAAGTCATCAAGGAGAATATTGATGCTATCTTACCTTACCTTCACAATCTCATTATTCATTGTTGTAGAGATGGCCAAGCTCGCCATGACGTTTGCACGTATTGTACTTCATAAACTTGCAGAATGTTTTTTTCCAGAAATCACAATGTGGTTTCAGGGGTGGGCCATGGCCAACTCTTGATATGCATATTATAAAGAAAGCCATGGCTGGACCACGACATGGCTGGACCACGACAATGCTGGACCATGAAATGGCTGGAGAGTCAACAACGGACATAATTTATACTCTCCGGCAACTTCAAGAAAAACGCAGGCAGTAGGGAGGATCCGCTTTTTATCGGGTTCGCCGACCTCGTAAAGTTGTTTGACACAGTCTGCAGATCTAGATTATACAGGATATTGGAGTACATTGGCTCTCTACCAACGCCTATCGCCTCCTTTTTTCCGCCACCCCCTTTTACACCCTTCCCTGACCTACCCATTTAACAACTTATCAAAGTCATTGATTTCACATGAGATCAAGTTTCTTTCAGACGGGCTGTGATTGGAGTGACGTTCTGCAAATGATATGCCACATGATGATGATGTATTAAAACCAAAACAAAAAACGAGGACGGCGTGGACAGTGATTAAGTGACACTGCTCCCAACCCGAAGGTGCTGGGTTCGTTCCCCATCACGGCTGTTTACCCAGGGGAGGAAACACTTACAAAATGCAGGAACAAACAGAGCCTTACATAAAATGAATGCCGAAGTAGGATGCGCTGGGCTGACAGGCGCACAATAAAACATAATGAAACGCACACCGCCTTGTGGAATAGAGAAATAAGGCGAACGACAGAAAACTAACAATACAGACTCAGAGGACGCTCGTGAAATTGTCTTCAACTTAGATTTGAGTGGGCGGTAAGAAACATGTACCCTCAGACAAGTGGGCGGTGAGAAACATGTACTCTCAGACAAGTGGGCGGTGAGAAACATGTACCCTCAGACAAGTGGGCGGTGAGAAACATGTACTCTCAGACAAGTGGGCGGTGAGAAACATGTACCCTCAGACAAGTGGGCGGTAAGAAACATGTACCCTCAGACAAGTGGGCGGTGAGAAACAGGTACCCTCAGACAAGTGGGCGGTAAGAAACATGTACCCTCAGACAAGTGGGCGGTGAGAAACATGTACCCTCAGACAAGTGGGCGGTGAGAAACATGTACCCTCAGACAAGTGGGCGGTGAGAAACATGTACCCTCAGACAAGTGGGTGGTGAGAAACATGTACCCTCAGATAAGTGGGCGGTGAGAAACATGTACTCTCAGACAAGTGGGCGGTGAGAAACATGTACCCTCAGACAAGTGGGCGGTGAGAAACATGTACTCTCAGACAAGTGGGCGGTGAGAAACATGTACCCTCAGACAAGTGGGCGGTGAGAAACATGTACCCTCAGACAAGTGGGCGGTGAGAAACATGTACTCTCAGACAAGTGGGCGGTGAGAAACATGTACCCTCAGACAAGTGGGCGGTGAGAAACATGTACCATCAGACAAGTGGGCGGTGAGAAACATGTACCCTCAGACAAGTGGGCGGTGAGAAACATGTACTCTCAGACAAGTGGGCGGTGAGAAACATGTACTCTCAGACAAGTGGGCGGTGAGAAACATGTACCCTCAGACAAGTGGGCGGTGAGAAACATGTACTCTCAGACAAGTGGGCGGTGAGAAACATGTACTCTCAGACAAGTGGGCGGTGAGAAACATGTACCCTCAGACAAGTGGGCGGTGAGAAACATGTACCCTCAGACAAGTGGGAGGTAAGAAACATGTACCCTCAGACAAGTGGCTGCCAGGTATCGAAAGGTTGAAGACCAATGCTTTTAACGACAAGTGTCTGAAGATGGAGTTGTATGGAAAACAGCATGAGATCGGGGTAGAGAGACTTTCAAGAAAACTCGAATAACGTGGATTGGTGAGGAAGCAAGACAAGCGCTCAAGTGAGAATTTCTTTATATCCATGACCTGCACTCATTGTGGTTTTTGTTGTTGTTGTTGAATGCCCACCATGAGTAAGTTTACCTTTTTGTGCGCCCTGAAAAGGACGTTAAGTGGCTGGTTGTTGTAGCTTTCCTCACATCCAGAGCATGTTGATGAAGGTGGACTGTGGTTCGGCAGGCGTACTATGATTGGTCTCATTTGTGTGTTTCTCACTACTACGGGGATCACATCACATCCACAGCTGCTGATCTAGACTACCACGAAAACACCCTGTTTCCAGGCGTCGCTTCATGGAAGAGAGATTGTGGTTTTGGTCAGTGTATTGGGCCTAATCCAGACGCGACGCCCTGTTAAGCAGGTTATACCTGACTGAACTAGTGTGGCAGTTCCCCACTCATCGTGGTAAAGTGTGCCTGACGGAACTAGTGTGTCAGTTCCCCACTCATCGTGGTAAAGTGTGCCTGACTGAACTAGTGTGTCAGGTCCAGTTCCCCACTCATCGTGGTAAAGTGTGCCTGACTAAACTAGTGTGTCAGGTCCCCACTCAGTGTGGTAAAGTGTGCCTGACTGAACTAGTGTGTAAGTTCCCCACTCATTGTGGTAAAGTGTGCCTGACTGAAATAGTATGTCAGTTCTCCACTCATTGCGGTAAAGTGTGCCTGACTGAACTATTGTGTGAGTTCCCTACTCATTGTGGTAAACTGTGCCTGAATGAACTAGTGTGTCAGTTACCCACTCATCGTGGTAAAGTGTGACTGACTGAACTAGTGAGTCAGTTCCCCACTCATTGTGGTAAAGTGTGCCTGACTGAACTAGTGTGTCAGTTCCCCACTCATTGTGGTAAAGTGTGCCTGACTGAACTAGTGTGTCAGTTCCCAAATCATCTTGGTAAAGTGTGACTGACTGAACTAGTGTGTCAGTTCCCCACTCATCGTGGTAAAGTGTTCCTGACTGAACTAGTGTGTCAGTTCCCCACTCATCGTGGTAAAGTGTGCCTGACTGAACTAGTGTGTCAGTTCCCCACTCATCGTGGTAAAGTGTGTCTGACTGAACCAGTTTGTCAGTTCCCCACTCATTGTGGTAAAGTGTGCCTGACTGAACTAGTGTGTCAGTTCCCCACTCATCGTGGTAAAGTGTGCCTGACTGAACTAGTGTGTCAGTTCCCCACTCATCGTGGTAAAGTGTTCCTGACTGAACTAGTGTGTCAGTTCCCCACTCATCGTGGTAAAGTGTGCCTGACTGAACTAGTGTGTCAGTTCCCCACTCATCGTGGTAAAGTGTTCCTGACTGAACGAGTGTGTCAGTTCCCCACTCATCGTGGTAAAGTGTGCCTGACTGAAACAACCGAGATTCACCATGATTAGAGCTGTCAAACGCGATTTATACCCGCTTAAAGCCGTATGTAAAGACCAAAAGAGCCATTTCAAAAGCCGTTTGTTTGGTGTATTGTCCTTTTGATGTGTTTTGGAATGATAACTGACAGGGTTTCTGATATTGCTTGGATCTCTGTATTTCAATGTGAACATAAGGCTCCCTACGGTGCAAATTGTTGGTTCGTTATTTTGACTGGAAATATAAAAGAAGGCAGAGAAAAAAGATCTGGGGCACGACAAACTGAATACAGTGAGGGAGATCAGAAGTGATGAATTACTTAAAGGGCAGGTAGTTGTGGAAGAAATTGATCGTTCACGGCTCGCCCGTCACGACAATTGATGATGATGAATCCTCTCCTCGGTAGTCAAGTTTCTTCCCCTTACCCCACCCACTTTATCCACTACAACAACATGATCTCCATTATTTAAATAAACATTAAACCGTATTTCACAAACATTGAGGGGCGATTATTCTGCTAGATGGCACGACGCGGAACAGATAACTCTAGATGAAAGGGGAACTATCGGAGAAAAATGTGTCTTATTTATTAAACGGATTATGGCAGAAATATCTGGGACTTTGAGGTTCGCCAGTGAATTATCGTTATGATCTATATTGTCATTCTGTAACATAAATCTGTGTTTGATGTCTCACTTGTTCTCTCTGTTGTGTCCTCCACAATGCTCGAGTGATTCTGCTAAGGATTTCATGTGTGATGGACACACGTTTAAGGACAGTGCAACACGAATCCTACCCCCCCCCCCCCCCCCACACCTTTTCTCTTACCTCACTCTGTTTCATTTGACTCTGTCCTACAGTCACACCCTTGCACAACTTTCACACGCGCCCTCGTGGTAAAGCCCTTCCATAGCACTTTGGTTGGGCTAGCTTCTGAGGGTGCACAAACCTAGCATAGGTACATACAGATGCACACATGCATCCAAGCACTGGTTTATGCGTCCTGATATCGCCCAATTGACTACGGTCTGGGGTGGAAAATGGTGCGCCTCCGCCAGTAGAAACTAGTGAGGCAAACATTTAAGCAAAAAAAAAAAAAAAAAATCCTACCCCCCCCCCCCCCCCTGGAAGACCCAACTCTCTCTCTCTCTTCTTACCTCACTCTGTTTCATTTGACTCTGTCCTACAGTCACACCCTTGCACAACTTTCACACGCGCCCTCGTGGTAAAGCCCTTCCATAGCACTTTGGTTGGGCTAGCTTCTGAGGGCGCACAAACCTAGCATAGGTACATACAGACGCACACATGCATCCAAGCACTGGTTTATGCGTCCTGATATCGCCCAATGGACTACGGTCTGGGGTGGAAAATGGCGCGCCTCCGCCAGTAGAAACTAGTGAGGCAAACATCTAAGCAAAAAAAAAAAAAATCCTACCCCCTGACTTCGGGTAGGAGGCTCACCCTGGGGGCCACTCATCCCCTTCTCTCTCTTCTTACCTCACTCTGTTTCATTTGACTCTGTCCTACAGTCACACCCTTGCACAACTTTCACACGCGCCCTCGTGGTAAAGCCCTTCCATAGCACTTTGGTTGGGCTAGCTTCTGAGGGCGCACAAACCTAGCATAGGTACATACAGATGTACACATGCATCCAAGCACTGGTTTATGCGTCCTGATATCGCCCAATTGACTACGGTCTGGGGTGGAAAATGGCGCGCCTCCGCCAGTAGAAACTAGTGAGGCAAACATCTAAGCAACAACAAAAAATGGATTATCCTACAAGATCAATAGAGAGATCCTCAGTTGACACCCATACTCGAGGCTCTCCTCACTTCCCGATGCGAACTTAACTGTAGTGCAAAGCTAGGCTCATCAGTATGTTAATCGCAATGTCGATCCACGTCTCTTTAGCCAGAATGTCACGAAGCAGATGGGAAAGTCAGATGGGATCTTGATCAGTATGTTTCTCCTGACCCTGAACTAACATGGTCTGATCAATACGTTTTGCCAGACGAGTTTTAAGTCTCCTCTCCCCACGCGTTGTATGATAGAGAACATGTATAGCAGTGACGAGAATTTGATTTCTTGAATGAAAATATGATTACTGGTAGTTCAGGGTGATTAAAGTGTAGTTTAACAATACTGTTTGACATTGAGGTTTAACGGCCTGATTTCAGAGGTGCAGTTTAACCTCCATTCTATTCTTGCATACCTCCCCCTCCTCACATTTGTCTCCTATTATTATAACACCCCCTCAATCACCCCCCTTCCTCCAGCCCTCCCGCCCCCAATCACCTCCATTATCTCCTATGAACTTTTTGTTTGTATTTGTTTTTTCTTCAATTTTGTGTTGTAACTGTCGTAACTAACCTTTAAAAAAATTTTCATTTCTTTGTTTATTTCCATTTGATAATCGTCATTTTATTTCAAGTGCTACAAATAAAGAACGCTTGTCAATACAGTCGCAACAGAGTGTGAATGCTAGGCTTTCATTTAACTACAGATTTTTTTTAAAAAGTATAATTTACAGAGGTTTTGAACCGCGTCCCTCTGGTAAGAAGGATGAGAAACTCACCGTCGGCCATCCGATCCGCTACAATTACTTCAATGGAGGGGGACACAGTGAAAAGTGGTCAGTGGCACGGATCACAATCTGAACTTGCATGTTTTCGGATTTTGAAAAAACAAGCCAGAGTCCACATGGGAAGTAAACCAAATGTTAAAATTCGTACTGAAGTCGGAAGTATTACCCTCAAAAGACAGCACAAAGCAATGCTGCGGCTTAGATAAAAGGGCGAATGACAAAACCAGCAGATTCACTACATTATATATTGATCACCTTATAACTGAATTTTACATCTTTATACTGGTTTAGAAGACTCTGCTGAGTCTGTGTACAACAAGTTTCATTTACATTACCTTGCTCTAAAAGCTATGCGTATCCAATTTATTTTTAAATGCATTAATTCTTCCTTTCTCCACTACCTCCTGGGGCAATGCATTCCAAGCATTCACCACTCTCTGACTAAAAGAAATATTTATTAATAGCTAATGTGGACATCTCTTTGGTTAATTTGTAGCTATGCCCTCTTGTTCGTGTACGCGGTTGAATTTTGAAAAAAACTTGTTACAGCCTAATTTATCCGTTCCTCTGATCTTCTTATAAACCTGTATTAAGTCACCTCGAATTCTTCTCTCTTCTAGACACTGAAGGCCGGTTTTTCTAAGTCTTTCCTCATAACTGTAATTCTGGAATCCCACTATCATCTTTGTGGCTCTTATTTATATTCTGTCCAGCATGTTTATGTCCCCTCTATGAGAAACACCCCACACCTGTACACAGTTCTCCAATCAATAAAAATATATATGGATGTGTAACGAGTATTCGATTTAGGTGATCAGGTTGCAGACCACCACTAGCAAATGTCTCCGTCAGATCCTTTGTCCCATCCCACTGTAACATCCAAGGCAACGAGGAGGTAAACAGACTGGCGAAAGAAGGCGGAAGGTCAACACAACCAGATTCTAGTGTGCCTACGAAGAGTCCAAAAAGTTTATTAAGGCCAGGTTCATGGACAATGGGAAACAGAGCATACTGGCTACACACACAAAAACGATGCCTATTACCAGTTGAACAGAAGAGAGCAGGCGGTGGTCTTTAGACTCCGCACAGGCCACAACAAACTGAGGTACCACCTATCCAATAAACTGAAGATAGATGCTACTGACGAATGCACCTGTGGGAAAATGATCCCTGAACATATGTGGAGAAATTGCCCAACATATGGGGACCAGAGAAAGCACATGTGGCCATCACCAGTGGTAACACTAAACAAGCTGTATGGCAGTGTTGACAGCATCAGGATAACTGCTGCTTTGTTTGAACAAATTCAAGTCAACGTCTGACAGCGTACGTATAAGATGAAGAAGAGGAACAAGAAGAAGAAGAAGAAGAAGAAGAAGAAGAAGAAGACACTGTGTGTATGATGACCTGAGGTGGAGTCAAACATGTAACTATGGCAACGAACACAACACGAACGACGGGAGAAGTTGTGCTAAGATAGGTCAAGTCTATGCATGTGCAATAACAACAATACAAAACAAAAGGCACCCGAAATGACTACGTCTTCAGTCTAATTATTCATTGAATACTGATAGAGCGAAAATATGGAGAAAAAAAGGCGAGAATAAAGCAAAAATACTTGTGATGCAGAGAAGTAAAAAAGCAAGGAGCAGAAAGATGTATAAATGGCATGATTAAAAATATGAAATACGTTTTTTTAAAATAATTCACAGTCCAAGAGGAGATCTAATACGTAATGAGTCCATTTAAAAAATATGGAGAATATTAGAAAGATAATGTATAATGTATTTGTTAGTAACGAAGACTAGTCAACGGATACAGGACAACGTAGGCATGACAAAAGAGACAAGACAACTGAGACAGGACAACGTAGGCATGACAAAAGAGACAGGACAAAAGAAACAAGACAACGGAGACAGGACAACGTAGGCATGACAAAAGAGACAGGACAAAAGAGACAAGACAACGGAGACAGGACAACGTAGGCATGACAAAAGAGACAGGACAAAAGAAACAAGACAACGGAGACAGGACAACGTAGGCATGACAAAGGAGACAGGACAAAAGAGACAAGACAACTGAGACAGGACAACGTAGGCATGACAAAAGAGACAGGACAAAAGAGACAAGACAACGGAGACAGGACAACGTAGGCATGACAAAAGAGACAGGACAAAAGAAACAAGACAACGGAGACAGGACAACGTAGGCATGACAAAAGAGACAGGACAAAAGAGACAAGACAACGGAGACAGGACAACGTAGGCATGACAAAAGAGACAGGACAAAAGAGACAAGACAACGGAGACAGGACAACGGAAACGGGACAAAAGAGACAAGACAACGGAGACAGGACAACGTAGGCATGACAAAAGAGACAGGATAAAAGAGACAAGACAACGGAGACAGGACAACGTAGGAATGACAAAAGAGACAAGACAACGGAGACAGGACAACGGCGACAGGACAACGGAAACGGGACAAAAGAGACAAGACAACGGAGACAGGACAACGTAGGCATGACAAAAGAGACAGGACAAAAGAGACAAGACAACGGAGACAGGACAACGGAAACGGGACAAAAGAAACAAGACAACGGAGACAGGACAACGTAGGCATGACAAAAGAGACAGGACAAAAGAAACAAGACAACGGAGACAGGACTACGTAGGCATGACAAAAGAGACAGGACAAAAGAAACAAGACAACGGAGACAGGACAACGTAGGCATGACAAAAGAGACGGGTCAAAAGAGACAAAGACAACGGCGACAGGACAATGTAGGCATGACAAAAGAGACGGGTCAAAAGAGACAAGACAACGGCGACATGACAACGTAGGCATGACAAAAGAGACAAGACAACGGCGACAGGACAACGTAGGCATGACAAAAGAGACAGGACAAAAGAGACAAGACAACGGAGACAGGACAACGTATGCATGACAAAAGAGACAGGACAAAAGAGACAAGACAACTGAGACAGGACAACGTAGGCATGACAAAAGAGACAGGACAAAAGAAACAAGACAACGGAGACAGGACAACGTAGGCATGACAAAAGAGACAGGACAAAAGAGACAAGACAACGGCGACAGGACAACGTAGGCATGACAAAAGAGACGGGTCAAAAGAGACAAGACAACGGCGACAGGACAACGTAGGCATGACAAAAGAGACAGGACAAAAGAGACAAGACAACGGAGACAGGACAACGTATGCATGACAAAAGAGACAGGACAAAAGATACAAGACAACTGAGACAGGACAACGTAGGCATGACAAAAGAGACAGGACAAAAGAAACAAGACAACGGAGACAGGACAACGTAGGCATGACAAAAGAGACAGGACAAAAGAGACAAGACAACGGAGACAGGACAACGTAGGCATGACAAAAGAGACGGGTCAAAAGAGACAAGACAACGGAGACAGGACAACGGCGACAGGACAACGGAAACGGGACAAAAGAACCGGTTGAGAAGACCTGATGAGTGAGACAGTTAGAACATTGATGGGGGATAATGAACATGAGAATAAGAATGAATCTGCAGTTAAGGCGATGCTGGCGTAGTAGTAGTGGTGGTTGTGGTGGTAGTAGTGGTGGTTGTGGTGGTGGTGGTAGTGGTAGTGGTGGTGGTGTTGGTAGCAGTAGTTGTGGTAGTGGTAGTAGTAGTGATGGTGGTAGTGGTGGTGGTGGTAGTGGTAGTTGTGGTGGTGGTTGTAGTAGCAGTGGTGGTGGTTGTTGTAGCAGTGGTGATATTGGTAGTGGCAGTGGTAGTAGTGGTGGTTGTAGTGGCAGTTGTAGTAGTAGTGGTGGTTGTAGTGGCAGTGGTAGTAGTAGTGGTGGTTGTAGTGGCAGTGGTAGTAGTATTGGTGGTGATGGTAGTAATAATAGTTGTAATTTTAGCAATAGGAGCGGCAAGAGTGGTAGCAGAAGTAATAGTAGTTGTAGTAGCAATAGTAGTAGTAGTAGTAGTAGTAGTAGTAATAGCAATAGTAGTATTACTAGTAGTAGTAGTATTAGTAATAGTAGTATTAGTAATAGTAGTAGTAGTGATAGTAGTATTAATAGTAATAGCAGAAGTAGTAGTAGTAGTAGTAGTAGTAGTAGTAGTAGTAGCAGCAGGAGTAGAAGTGGTAATAGTAGTAATAGTAGCAGTAATAATAGTAGTAGTAGTGATAGTAGTATTATTAGTAATAGCAGTAGTAATAGCATTAGTAGTAACAGTAGTAGTAGTAGTAGTAATAGTAATAGTAATAGTAGTAGTAGAAGTTGCAGAAGCAGAAGAAGACGAAGAAGAAGAAGAAAAACATGAGGCGGAAGAAGAAAGCGTCAAAGAATGAGTGCAAAATATCAATTAGGAAACAGGATTAGACAGACACAAAACGATAATGAAATAATGGATGGTTTAGGAAACAAGACGCTGCGAACAGAACAGACAAAACACTCAACTGAAACATTAGACAAGAAGTTAACATTCAGATATTTGTTTAAACAAAAGATATAAGAGACACATATTGATAGGAGACTTGTGTATGGATTAAAAGTAATCTTTGTTCCAATAATAATAAAGGATGAATCTTCACATTGATTGCGTACGTTTGGTCTTGCTTGTCTACACTCCAATTCAGAGGGTGAGAAACATTTGAACAACAACAGAGATAAGTTGTAATATGTCAGATAAGAGATGGCGCGGATGTTGCATATGGGGGAAAAGTAGTAGCAGAAAGGACGTTTACATACACAGACACCCACAAACAGGTATATAGATACACACATACTTATACACACATACCCATACACCTATATATACACACACATACATATATATATATATACAAACGTATGATATCTTTTTTTTAAAAGATGTATATATAAAAATAGTGCCGTTCATTAGACCCTTTATAACTTGCTGCAGGATTCTGTCATGCCACGCATCAGCAAGATGTTTGTCGATGTGGAGGACTTCTATTTCCAGCAAAGTGGAGCTCCTGCCCACTGCCCTCATTTGATAGACCGGGTATAGAGGTAGCACAGACATACCCCCCCCCCCCCCCCGCATACCCCACCCCCATTCATCAGACCTCACACAAGTGGACTTCATTCTTATGGAAACACCTTCAAGACTTTTGTTTCACAAAACCGGCAGGAATCAATCAACGGAAAGCAGCCGCTGTAAGAGAATGCGTTCAAATCCCAAATGAACTGTTTCGTGACTGTTGTACGACGTTATATCGGCTGTGTCTGGACCAGATTGACTACCCAACAGAAGCGATGGATCCAAATAAATACAAATGTCTCTCTTCCATTTCAGTTAGAAGTCTTCATTTAAAACTCATGTAATAAACATTCCAAGTGTGTTTACATTTTGTTCAGAAATCCTGATATATTTTTTTCGTTTGATTAAATTTGTCTTTCTGTTTCTACTGGCGAAGGAACGCCACTTTCAACCCCAGACCGTTTTTTTTTAAAGAATTGGCCGCTGTGTGGGTGTGTTTGTGGAGTGTGTGTGCGCGTGTGTGTGTGCGTGTGCGTGTGTGTGCGTGTGTGTGTGTGTGTGTGTGTGTGATATGTACCTGTTTATAAAGTAATCCACTATGACAGTCGTGCCGCACAGTAGTTCTGCCAATCCTTGATGTACGTGGAGAAGTGGTCATAGCGAAGAAAATCCCCGACATGCCCCAGTCAAACTGGACACGAAATGATTTCAAACCGGATTTTTGTTGGGATTGTAATCCAGGCGTGGGAGAGATTTACACCCCTGCAACACACACACTAACATACACAGACACACACGGACACACATACAGACAATACACACTCACACACAAAGACAATTCATCCTCACACACACTAACACACACATACACACACATAGACTCACACAGACACACGCACCGGCTCATACGGGCCCATACAGACAAACACAGACACATACAGACAAACACAGAAACACACACAGACACACACACACACAGAAACACAGACACATACACACACACATACACCCCCCACCCCACACACACACACACACACACTTACACAAACACACCCACACAGCGGCTAATTGGTGCTGATAAAACTTAAAAAGAAAAATGTCTGGGGTTGAAAGTCACACAGACACACTCACTGACACAAACACAGACACACAAACACACGCACATGCACACAAAGACACACACACAGACACACATACACAGGACACATACACTCAGACAGACACACACACATACACAAACAGACACACACAGACACATACAAACACACACATACACAAACAGACACACACAGACACATACAAACACGCAATCACAAACACAGTAACACACACACACACACACGAAGCAAAAAGAAAATAGTTAAAAGAGAGACTACAAGAGTTTTTTTCCCCCTTCGTCAGCCAATTCAAAGTGCTTGCCTCTTAACGGGACGTAAGCATTGTCTCCAAGAGATAACGTCATTATCTCTCCCTAGAGTGTTAGTTTCTCTTGTGTTACTGCTGGTCTAATCTTGGTTTTTGTGCACGTCTTCAATCAGTCAGATTGATATGTGCACGTCTTCAATCAGTCAGATTGTTAATGGCGTCTAGGTAGGTGGCTAGACTAGATCAAAGCCTCAAACCCAAGTGATTCACATAAAGGTGATGTCTTCAACATTTAAATCTCATTCCCCGTCCACTTGTACGCGATTACTTGTCAATTGTTTCCTTGCTAGTCATTGTTTTCTGTATCTTCATCTTTCTTGTGTTCTTCGTCATAATATTTGCTTACTTCTTCATTTCGCCAGAATGGTACTGCTGTTGAATAAAATACGACGACTGTAACCTTCTGTTGAATGTGGCTGTTAGGTGTTGCATGTGTAGCTAGCAACATATCATGTAACAGCACTGCCGTATTGTTGTTTGATAATACTTGTACTGAGTTAACTCTTAACGACTATTCTGTGGTAGCAAGTTACGGTGGCTCTTCGCACATCCAAATGTTCAATTGAGGAAGTGGAGCTGGGTCCTCCTCTCTTTAGTGCAATGGGAGGCTGCTCAGTAAGCTTGCCACTTTGGGGATTGGCGTCAATGCTTTACCTCGCTGGCCAGGCTGCTGTGACACAGCCTGTTCGCAGGGAGCACAAACGATGGTTTGAGGTAGTTACTTCATCAGTATGTTTCACCTGACCCTGGGGTGAAGTCTTGATTAGTATGCTTTATCTGACTCTGAGGTGAGGTCTTGATTAGTATGTTTCCCCTGACCCTGAGGTGAGGTCTTGATTAGTATATTTTCCCTGACCCTTAGGTGAGGTCTTGATTAGTATGTTTTCCCTGACCCTGAGGTGAGGTCTTGATCAGTATGTTTCACTTGACCCTGAGGTGAAGTCTTGATTAGTATGTTTTCCCTGACCCATAGGTGAGGTCTTAATTAGTATGTTTTCCCTGACCCTGAGGTGAGGTCTTGATCAGTATGTTTCACCTGACCCTGAGGTGAAGTCTTGATTAGTATGTTTACCCTGACTCTGAGGTGAGGTCTTGATCAGTATGTTTCACCTAACCCTGAGGTGAAGTCTTGATTAGTATGTTTTATTTGACCCTAAGGCGATGTCTTGGTCGGAACGTTTCACCTGACCCTGAGGTGAAGTCTTGCTTAGTATGTCTCATCTGACCGTGAGATGAAGTCTTGAGCAGTATATTTCACCTGACCCTGAGGTGAGGTCTTGATTAGTATCTTTCCCCTGACCCTGAGGTGAGGTCTTGATTAGTATGTTTTACCTGACCCTAAGGTGAGGTTTTGGTCAGTACGTTTCACCGGACCCTGAGGCGAGGTCTTGGCTGGTATGTTTTACCTGACCCTAAGGTGAGGTCTTGGTTAGTATGTTTTATCTGACCCTAAGGTGAGGTCTTGGTTAGTATGTTTTACCTGACCATAAGGTGAGGTCTTGGTCGGTATGTTTCACCGGACCCTGAGGCGAGGTCTTGATCAGTATGCTTCACTTGACCCTGATGTGGGGTCTTGGTCCGTATGTTTCACCTGACTCTAAGGTGAGGTCTTGGTTGGTATGTTTTACCTGGCCCTAAGGTGAGGTCTTGGTTGGATTGTTTTACCTGACCCTAAGGTGAGGTCTTGGTTAGTATGTTTTACCTGACCCTAAGGTGAGGTCTTGGTCGGTATGTTTTACCTGACCCTAATTACTCTATTCCAGCGGTTCTTAACCTTCACGTGACATCGGAACCTCTATTATGTTGCCGTGGACCCGCCAAATATTTTATTGATGAACATCTTCAGAAGTGAATGACCTCTGTTCTTACAGTAGTAAACAAATATCTGATTATGAAAATGTTACAGACAATGTATTTTTAATTAACAAGAAAACATAATTAAATGAAAATAAATACCATTTCCTCGCACGGCTCATTATGAATGAATTCTCTACATCTGTAACTCACACTAATAACATCTGATCTTCATTATGTATCCATATTAACACAATCTTGGAAAGTATAATTTGTTGTTCAGTACAGGCAACATTTTAATAACAGTTTATAATGTTAACAATGTGAGAGCGGGGCATGCACAAGTAGTTCACTTTAAATTTGTCGAACAAATATCTTTCTGGATCAGTTTTACTGGTACTTGACAACCCATGATTTTTTGTGTTTGTGCAAACCATCTGAGGCTTAAAAGACGATCTTACTCCAGTGTCAACATTGGTTGTCATCTCAGTTCGAACTATTGACTTTCTTCAATAAGAAGGCTTAGACTGCGTTTCACTTATCAAGCCGCGTTATGTCGGGGCTAATAGCTAATGTTTATATTCTGAGTTCTGAGTTTTTCAAACGGTTTCTTTTTGATTGTTAGGATAAACGATCATTTTATATTCGGCACAGTAGCCATGTTTTCTGACGTCTGCCATCACAGACGACAGTCCTGCTGTGATGTCCCAATTTCCCAGCCTTACCTGCCCAAATTCCAACCTGGCCGTCTGTTTAACCAGCATTTCGCTAATTGTATAAACGTTGTCTAAATGAACTTCTGCTGTATTTGTTCTTGCTTCCATCTTTCTTCATTTATATCTTTATATTTATAGTTTTATTTGTTATGCAAGAGCTTTTAAAATCTCTTTAAGCCTTTGTGAATCTCCTGAGAAGAGCTGGTAGATCTCCAGGGATTCTCGGACAACAGGTACCCTTAAGGTCGGTAATGTATTTTTCAGTATGATCCATATTATCCTGAATTAAATCTTTTAAAACAATGAGAAATTAGTGATAGTCTTATTTGATCTGTATTTTTCTTATTTGTTTTATTATTGGAATATATTTTGAGTATGTTATGTATGAATGCAGGAGTGTCTAATATGCCATGCTAGTGTGTAACAAAGTAGACCACGGTGATCTAGTTGGTGACTGCACACTGAACGTTCATCTCCTGCGTCGTTCATACAGGTGTCACTAGGTCTACCATCATCGTTAGCTGACTCGTCCATCAGCGATATCAATACCATTACTGGGGTACAGTTCTAGCCCATGGTTATCAGTTTCTATCTCAATATCTGATTGATTATCAACATAATCTATGTATGGCTTGTGAAATAATCGAACATATTCCGTCTTGACGGCTCTGCTTGCTCACTATAAGATAAATTCACTGACTGCAAAGTTCTGACATTAAACGAGGTTCGAAAGGAGTGGGACGGATGAGATAACGGCGCAGGAGAGTGTACAACCAGCGAAATACAGGGACCAGCAGCATCCATACCTAATGCCATTTTATGAGAGAGACTTAGCACCTATGGGTATGCCTGGAGTGCAGTGACGTCGATTCTTAGAAAAAGAAACAGAAGATAAAGAAGATAAATCGCTCACCTGTGTGTGAAAATGCACTGGTTTAAACTTGTGAACTGTTTTTTGTAATTCATCTCTTTGCGATCGAAATCTCCTTCTTCTTCGACTGTTCTTCATTTCCCGCAACCAAGCCCTGAACGTTCTCTCACTCCCGCTACCAAGCAATGAACGTTCTCTCACTCCCGCTACCAAGTCCTGAATATTCTCTCACTCCCGCTACCAAGCCCTGAATATTCTCTCACTCCGGCTACGAAGCCCTGAACGTTCTCTCACTCCCGCTACCAAGCAATGAACGTTCTCTCACTCCCGCTACCAAGCCCTGAACGTTCTCTCACTCCCGCTACCAAGCCCTGAACGTTCTCTCACTCCCGCTACCTAGCCCTGAATATTCTCTCACTCCCGCTACGAAGCCCTGAACGTTCTCTCACTCCTGCTACAAAGCCCTGAAAAGGGCTTGTCTAGTCCTTGTAACCGACAAATGACCGCAATGAAAACAAGCAGATTTCAGCCGTATAGCATTTGGTGTTGGTCACTTCACTCGGTGTGCGTTGCACTATATTTTTATTTAGCGTCTGACGGCGCAGTGCATCCGACTTCGGCATGCATTTTATGTAAGGATCTGGTTCCTCCGGCATTTTATAAAGGGTTTCCTTCCCCCGGGTAATGGCTGGTGCCTTGTATGTGTTTCTCCACCTCTATCTGTCTCTCCATCTTTATTTGTGTCCCCACCTTTGTCTGTTTCTCCAAATATATATGTTTCTCCAACTACATCTGTTTCTCCAACTATATCTGTTTCTCCAAATTAGATATGTTTCTCAACCTGTGTGTGTTTCTCCACCTTTATATGTTTCTCCACCTTTATATGTTTCCCCACCTTTTTGTGTTTCTACAGCTATATCTGTTTCCTCACCTTTATCTGTTTCCCCACCTGTACGTGTTTTACACCTTAATCTGTTTCTCCGCCTGTATTTGTTTCTCCACCTTTATCTGTTTGCCCACATTTATCGGTTTCTCCGCCTGTAATTGTTTCTCCACCTTTATATGTTTCTCCACCTTTATCTGTTTTCACACCTTTATCTGTTTCTCCACCAAATCTGTTTCCTCACCTTTATCTGTTTCCCTACTTGTATCTGTTTCTCCACCTTTATCTGTTTCTCCACCTGTATCTGTTTCTCCGCCTGTATTTGTTTCTCCACCTGTATCTGTTTCTCCACCTGTATTTGTTTCTCCACCTGTATCTGTTTCTCTGCCTGTATTTGTTTCCCCACTTTGATCTATTTCTCCACCTTTATCTGTTTCTCCGCCTGTATTTGTTTCTCCACCTTTATCTCTTTCTCCACTTGTATTTGTTTCTCCACATTGATCTGTCTCTGCACCTGTATTTATTTTTCCACCTTTATCTGTTTCTCCACTTGTATTTGTTTCTCCACCTTTATCTGTTTCTCCACCTGTATTTGTTTTTCCATTTTTATCTGTTTCTCCGCCTGTATTTTTTTCTCCGCCTTTATCTGTTTCTCCACTTGTATTTGTTTCTTAACTTTTATCTGTTTCCCCACCTTTATCTGTTTCCCCACCTTTATCTGTTTCCCCACCTTTATCTGTTTCCCCACCTTTATCTGTTTCCCCACCTTTATCTGTTTCTCCACCTTTTTCTGTTTCTCCACCTTTATCTGTTTCTCCACCCTTTCCTTAGTCTCATCAGTCTTCTTCACTAGCCCACCATTTAATGGTCGTGTTCCCCTTCATCTTCCCCACCCTTACCATGAATTGTATCGCTATATTCATCTTTACTTCTCCTAACAACTGAAGAGTTGTCATACAAAAATAAAATATGATGCCAATAATGCTATTTAAAAAGCGCGAATCAACTTCACGCAAATTCAAACCTGAAAGAAACACCAAGACTACAATACAGACCAGTTTCCAAACCAAGGCCGCAGATCAAAATTCTGGCAAGAATCTGCGTTATACACCTCGATCAAACCCACAGGTGGGACTTCTTTAGCAAATGCCGAAAATCGTGAATACAGAGCGTTCCAGTAGCTTGCTGGATATACATACTCCTGCTCCGTCCATATATTAAACGAAAGGATGACAAAGGGAAAAGAAATGGTGGATGCCTGTAAGATCAACATTGTAGGAGGAAGGCCCAGATGATGGAATAGTAGATGAATAATGAGATATCGTTCAGTAAACGATAGGGGAGAAAAGTAAAATATAAAACAGAGAAAGAAAACAGATTGGGGGGTGAGGTTACGGCGAAGAGTGGGGTGGGTTGTTGGCCGGCCAGCTTAGTAGTTAGTGCCACGGCTCAAAGCCCAAACTGGTATGTGTTCAGCTTCGTGAACCAGCAAGACAGTACAAGTAAGGGATTGAAATCCATTTGTAAAATTCTGCGTGCTGTTGCCGAGTGCGATGAGCCGTAACGAGCCAAAAACAATACAAGGCACTCCGCCATAGGAAACATGCCACCGAGACATACATTATATAGCTATTTCTCCACTATCCACCTTCCTTGTTCTTTCACTTCTTCATTTATTCCAACTGTATTTAATTCCTTGTCTGTCAGAGATAACTCTGTTACCGCCGCAGTTGCGTCGGGTTTTCTTGTTTTCAGTTTTGTCATTTCCCTTAGTTAAGTTTGACCTTTGCTGGTAGACATTCTGCTTTCACACTATGACGTACTCTCTCAGCCTCTGTTACCTAGATCAACCGTTAGAATAATATTCAGATCTAACAGAACACTTGCATACAAGTTATTTTATATATTCTCGTACATTATATATTTACAGATAATGGTACATTAGAGTGGTCAGTGAATAAAGTAATCGTGCCTCATAATACTGGCTGTTTGGCGGGTTGTCGGTCACCGTACCAAAATATGCACCTTAACATATGACACAACGCACTTGAACAATATTTCTATCACTAAATTTATTAGCAGTAATAGCGAAATTTTAACGTGCTATATAGTGGAGGTTTTGAAAGACTGATAGTTCGAATTATACAGAAGTGAATTCTGTTATCCGTTTCTTTTTTTCCCTTTTATTTTAGAAATCGTTGTTAAAGACGTGAATTTGATGTCTCCATTTTAGAATATAATTTGTATACACTAAACATTTTACGTACGAATATTGTATTTGTATTGTTCGGATTCTATGAATTGTGCAACACAAAGTTAGAGAGAGCGACATGCGAATCAATCATTGTCTCTCAATATTGTACGTTGTACACCAGTCAATATTTGTTCTATCATAGTTCTATGATCAAAACAAATTATATTCTGGATTGACGTCTAGACACGTTGATCATTATTGGCGGATTCAATACAAGTATAACGTAATTGTCCATAACATTTCATGTTTGTTATTTAGTTCTATAAACACCAACAACAAAATATTGGCAATGTTGAATGGTGATCATCGTCATTGTCACAATCATCTCCATCATCACCATCATCATCATCACCATCAGCCCAACTATAATCATCGCCACCACTATAATCGTCATCACCACTATCATCATCATCACCACCACCATCATAATCATTAAGATTGTGGCGATGATGGTGGTGATGATGGTGGTGATGGTGATGATGGTGGTGGTGATGATGGTGAGGATGGTGATGATGATGGTGGTGATGGTCGTGATGATGATGATGGCCATGGTGGTAATGATGGTGGTGATGATGGTGGTGATGATGGTGGTGGTGATGGTGGTGATGATGGTGGGGATGGTGATGATGATGATGGTGATGGTCGTGAGAATGATGATGGTGATGGTGGTGATGATGGTGGTGATGATGGTGGTGATAATGGTGATAATGGTGGTGATAGTGGTGTTGGTGGTGGTAGTGATAATGGTGGGGATGATGGTGGTAGTAGTGGTGGTGATGATGGTGGTATTGGTGGTAGTAGTGATGATGGTGGTGGTAGTGGTGGAAATGATGGTGGTGTTGGTGGTGGTAGTGATGATGGTGGTGGTGAAGGTGGTGGTGATGGTGGTGATGGTGGTGATAATGGTGATAATGGTGGTAATGGTAGTGTTGGTGGTGGTAGTGAAGATGGTGGGGATGATCGTGGTGGTAGTGGTGGCGATGGTGATAATGGTGATGGTGATGATGATGGTTATAGTGGTGATGAAAGTTGTGGTGATAGTGGTGGTGATGGTGGTGATGGTGGTTATAGTGATGATGGTGGTGTTGATGGTGATGGTGATGGTGGTGGTGATGGTGATGGTGGTGGTTATGGTGGTGGTGATGGTGGTGGTGATGGTGGTGGTGATGGTGGTGGTGATGGTGATGTTGGTGATGGTGGTGGTGGTTATGGTGGTGGTGATGGTGGTGATGATGGTGGTGGTGATGGTGGTGGTGATGGTGGTGGTGATGGTGGTGATGGTGGTATTGGTGATGGTGGTGGTGGGGGTGGTGGTGATGATGGTGGTGGTGATGATGGTGGTGGTGGTGATGATGGTGGTGGTGATGGTGGTGGCGGTGGTGGTGGTGATGATGGTGGTGGTGATGATGATGGTGGTGGTGAGGATGGTGGTGGTGATGATGGTGGTGGTGATGATGGTGGTGGTGATGGTGGTGATGGTGGTGATGATTGTGGTGGTGGTGATGGTGAGGGTGTTGATGGTGAGGCTGGTGATGGTGAGGGTGGTGATGGTGGTGATGGTGGTGGTGGTGATGGTGATGATGGTGGGGATGGTGGTGGTGATGATGATCAATATTCAACATTACTAATATATTTTTATTGCTAACAAATAAATGACATATAAACTCTTTGAATACGTCTAGCCACTTTGAAAGCCACATAATTTTCAGTTGCCTATGTCTAGCCACTTTGAAAGCCACATAATTTTCAGTTGCCTATGTCTAGCCACTTTGAAAGCCACATAATTTTCAGTTGCCTATGTCTAGCCACTTTGAAAGCCACATAATTTTCAGTTGCCTATTTCTAGCCACTTTGATGGCATCATCTGTTTCTTTCTTAAAGTTACAAGTTTTTAAGTTACCTTATTAAAAACTAATTCCGGCTTCAATCGAGAGAATGTCTTATTCCATTTTGCCTCGAAATGGATTTTCTTGGAAAATAGTGAATATTGATCATATTTTTTTAGTGTTAACATTATAGGCAAAGATAGTATGAATTCTCAACCAACTTGTAGAGATGTTAAGATTGTATAAACGGCCGACGAGGCACAGCCATCTAGAAGAAATGTTAAGAATGTGCTAACGGTAGACTAGGCACAACAATAGTGTAAAGATGTTAAGAATGTGCTAACCGCAGACGAGGCTCGATCAACATCGTGTATGTATAATGAAAACATGTGGGAAAATCTAGAGCATGACAATTCTGACAGCGACAGTAACCAAGTTGAAATCTTCATTTTGTCATCTGAAAGTGATTATTAAGAGAATATCCGCCCCATTTGAAGAAGTTGTTGTTTACAAATGCCCACATTGAGTAGATTTACTCGTTTAGAAGACTCTGCAAAGTCTATATACTACCAGTTTAATTTACATTACCTCGCTCTATAAGCTATGCGTATTCATTCTATTCTTAAATGCATTAATTGTCCCTGCCGCCCTACTTCCTGTGGCAATGCATTCCAAGTATTCACAAATCTCTAACTAAAAATAAGCTTTTCTAATATCTGATCTGGATCTTTTTTTAGTTAATTTAGGAACTGTACTCTCTTGTTCTGCAGGTTTTTTGTATTTTGTAAGACTGGTTATAGTCTAATTTATCCTTTCGTTTGATTATCTTTTAAGCCCGTACTCAGTCACCTCGAATGTCTCTCTTTTCTAGACACTATAGGCCGGTTTTTCTGAGTGTTTCCTCATAATTGTAAGGACATTAAGAGACAGGTTGTAGTAGTTTTCCTCACATCCCGATCGTGCTGCAGAAGGTGGACCGGGGTCCTACAGACGGTTGTACTATGGTTTCCTCATCTGCGTATAGCTCACTACTACGGGGATCACGTCGGTCCCTCACCTTGTTTGCCAGGATGCTATGAAAACAGCCCGTTTCCGGGAAGGACTATGAGGAAGCCAATGTGAGGGTCTTGTCCAGTATATTTTGCCTGACCCGCCGTTAGTCTTCCTTCCCATCTTCAGACAAAAATTTACATATTCTGTGTGGAATTTATAGATTGTTGTTCACTTAAATGACACCAGGGACCTGGCGAGTGGAATAATATATATTTTTTCAAATTGTCAAATATGTATGATTAAATAATTCTGTATACTAAATAATGAATTAAAATTAGTATTTAGTGTTCAGATTTGTACTCTGCATTCAATGTGCTAAAATGTTATTTAAAACATGAGGTGTCGGCCTATTTGCAATGGCCAGAATAATCATTCATTTGAGATCACCAAATGAGCAATCTGTTCCCAATTTTTGAAGGCACGTTCTGTCTGCAAATTTCTGAGTCTGAAAAGAAAATTAAATGTCATTGAACAAGAAATTTAAAGACTATGGACAATTATTATTATGCTAGTATGGACCAACGTGTCTAGATGTCAATCAAATACTAAATATGATCTGTGAAAATTATTTCAAAACAAAATATAGAAGGTCAAGATATATGCAAGTCAAGACTCCTATCTCACGTCTCAGTCATGCTTTCCAGGACCCCTGTCTCACGTATGAGACGTTTTAGTCAAGACTCCTGTCTCACGTCTGAGTCGTTCTAGTCAACTCCTGTCTCACGTCTGAGTCGACGTCTGAGTCGAAGAGATATGCTAGTCAAGACCCCTACCTCACGTCTGAGTCGTTCAAGTCAAGACTCCTGTCTCACGTCTGAGTCATTCTAGTCAAAACCCCTACCTCACGTCTGAGTCGTTCAAGTCAAGACCCATATCTCACGTCTGAGTCATTCTAGTCAAGACACCTACCTCACGACCGAGTCGTTCAAGTTAAGATCCAAATATCACATCGAGTCATTCTAGTCAAGACCCCTACCTCGCGTCTGAGTTGTTCAAGTCAAGACCCATATCTCACATCGAGTCATTCTAGTCAAGACCCCTACCTCGCGTCTGAGTCGTTCAAGTCAAGACCCATATCTCACATCGAGTCATTCTAGTCAAGACCCCTACCTCGCGTCTGTCATGCTAGCCAAGACCTCTTTCTTGCGTCTGAAATACTAGTAAAGACCTCTATCTTACGTATGAGTCGTTAAATAGAACCAGACAAATGTATCCCAGCATCCCCGGTACTAGCAGACCTGAGATAGCTAGATCCGCTGTTGAGGACATGACCCCATTTACCCTTTTGTGCGTCCTGAAAAGGGTGTGTAGTGACAATTTTCGGAAGCTTTCCTCACATCCCAAGGGTGCTGATGAAGTTAGACCTGCGTCCTTCATGCGGATGTGCTATACCTGACTTCATTTGCCTCTCGCTCACTACTACGGAAATCACGTCGATCGTTCACCTTGTAAGCCGGGCTGCCATGAAAAACAGTCCGTATCTAGAGACGACAACTGGCTAGTCAAGGTGAGAGTCTAGACATATATTTGGTATATTTTGCCTGACACTGACTAACATGTCTGATCAGTATATTTGGCCTGACACTGACTAACATGTCTGATCAGTATATTTTGCCAGACACTGACTAACATGTCTGATCAGTATATTTTGCCTGACACTGACTAACATGTCTGATCAGTATATTTTGCCTGACACTGACTAACATGTCTGATCAGTATATTTTGCCTGACACTGACTAACATGTCTGATCAGTGTATTTTGCCTGACACTGACTAACATGTCTGATCAGTATATTTTGCCTGACACTGACTAACATGTCTGGTCAGTATATTTTGCCTGACACTGACTAACATGTCTGATCAGTTTATTTTGCCTGAGACTGACTAACATGTCTGATCAGTATGTTTTGCCTGACACTGACTAACATGTCCGATCAGTATGTTTTGCCTGACCCTGACTAACATGTCCGATCAGTATGTTTTGCCTGACCCTGACTAACATGTCCGATCAGTATGTTTTGCCTGACACTGACTAACATGTCCGATCAGTATGTTTTGCCTGACACTGACTAACATGTCCGATCAGTATGTTTTGCCTGACCCTGACTAACATGTCCGATCAGTATGTTTTGCCTGACACTGACTAACATGTCCGATCAGTATATTTTGCCTGACACTGACTAACATGTCCGATCAGTATGTTTTGCCTGACACTGACTAACATGTCCGATCAGTATGTTTTGCCTGACACTGACTAACATGTCCGATCAGTATGTTTTGCCTGACACTGACTAACATGTCCGATCAGTATGTTTTGCCTGACACTGACTAACATGTCCGATCAGTATGTTTTGCCTGAAACTGACTAACATGTCCGATCAGTATGTTTTGCCTGACCCTGACTAACATGTCCGATCAGTATGTTTTGCCTGACACTGACTAACATGTCCGATCAGTATGTTTTGCCTGACACTGACTAACATGTCCGATCAGTATGTTTTGCCTGACCCTGACTAACATGTCCGATCAGTATGTTTTGCCTGACACTGACTAACATGTCCGATCAGTATGTTTTGCCTGACACTGACTAACATGTCCGATCAGTATGTTTTGCCTGACCCTGACTAACATGTCCGATCAGTATGTTTTGCCTGACACTGACTAACATGTCCGATCAGTATGTTTTGCCTGACACTGACTAACATGTCCGATCAGTATGTTTTGCCTGACACTGACTAACATGTCCGATCAGTATGTTTTGCCTGACACTGACTAACATGTCCGATCAGTATGTTTTGCCTGACCCTGACTAACATGTCCGATCAGTATGTTTTGCCTGACACTGACTAACATGTCCGATCAGTATGTTTTGCCTGACACTGACTAACATGTCCGATCAGTATGTTTTGCCTGACCCTGACTAACATGTCCGATCAGTATGTTTTGCCTGACACTGACTAACATGTCCGATCAGTATATTTTGCCTGACACTGACTAACATGTCCGATCAGTATGTTTTGCCTGACCCTGACTAACATGTCCGATCAGTATGTTTTGCCTGACACTGACTAACATGTCCGATCAGTATGTTTTGCCTGACACTGACTAACATGTCCGATCAGTATGTTTTGCCTGACCCTGACTAACATGTCCGATCAGTATGTTTTGCCTGACACTGACTAACATGTCCGATCAGTATGTTTTGCCTGACACTGACTAACATGTCCGATCAGTATGTTTTGCCTGACACTGACTAACATGTCCGATCAGTATGTTTTGCCTGACACTGACTAACATGTCCGATCAGTATGTTTTGCCTGACCCTGACTAACATGTCCGATCAGTATGTTTTGCCTGACACTGACTAACATGTCCGATCAGTATGTTTTGCCTGACACTGACTAACATGTCCGATCAGTATGTTTTGCCTGACCCTGACTAACATGTCCGATCAGTATGTTTTGCCTGACACTGACTAACATGTCCGATCAGTATATTTTGCCTGACACTGACTAACATGTCCGATCAGTATGTTTTGCCTGACACTGACTAACATGTCCGATCAGTATGTTTTGCCTGACACTGACTAACATGTCCGATCAGTATGTTTTGCCTGACACTGACTAACATGTCCGATCAGTATGTTTTGCCTGACACTGACTAACATGTCTGATCAGTTTATTTTGCCTGAGACTGACTAACATGTCTGATCAGTATGTTTTGCCTGACCCTGACTAACATGTCCGATCAGTATGTTTTGCCTGACCCTGACTAACATGTCCGATCAGTATGTTTTGCCTGACACTGACTAACATGTCCGATCAGTATGTTTTGCCTGACACTGACTAACATGTCCGATCAGTATGTTTTGCCTGACACTGACTAACATGTCCGATCAGTATGTTTTGCCTGACACTGACTAACATGTCCGATCAGTATGTTTTGCCTGACACTGACTAACATGTCCGATCAGTATGTTTTGCCTGACACTGACTAACATGTCTGATCAGTTTATTTTGCCTGAGACTGACTAACATGTCTGATCAGTATGTTTTGCCTGACCCTGACTAACATGTCCGATCAGTATGTTTTGCCTGACCCTGACTAACATGTCCGATCAGTATGTTTTGCCTGACACTGACTAACATGTCCGATCAGTATGTTTTGCCTGACACTGACTAACATGTCCGATCAGTATGTTTTGCCTGACACTGACTAACATGTCCGATCAGTATGGCCAGAAGCTAGTCTTGCTCTCCAAAGACAGAAACGTAAATATGCATGTCTCAGTAACCAGGCCGGACATAAACAAAACGAAACCAACGTTACGGCCACAAAGCCTTCGTCAGGAGCAAACAACAAATGAAAATCCTGAACGAAGCACAACAAGAAAAAAACGACAACATGTAAAAACGGAAACAGTACGACTAAAGTGTGTAGCCATTAACTGGAGATTGGTCAGGAATGTGTGAATTACTGTGTGCCAGTTAGGATAGTGTGTTTACTTCGTCATTTGTATACATTAGATAATATATGTGTTCTTGTATACTCGCATTCATTATTTCTTGTTTAGCGAAGTAAAAGTCGAAGAAGAAAAAGGTGAAGTAGACTAAGTTAAGGTTGTGAAGATTAATTACTGAAAGCAAACTCCATCAGTCCATCTTTTGATCAATTCAATCATCACATCGTGTTGTTTATGGCGTCTAAACAGGAGTGTGAATGTATGTAGCAACAATATATGCATGTATTTATCAATTTCTCTATTTCAATGCACAATCCATAATATTCAACACATCCAAATCGTTTACCACTGCGTCTCTCCTAGTCAGTCTGAGAGAAAATTACCTGTTCACAATCATGATAAATCCTCTGGTGTCAGTTTTGTCATTTCTCTTGGTTTAGTGACAATCTGATTGGAAATCGATAGTGATATCATACGAGGATAGCAATCAGACATATTGATAAAGGTTTAAATGTTGGTTGTTTTGGTCAAGAGCAATAGCAAGAGAATGGTGTGTCATTTCAGATGTAGACATTCATGAATGAAACGTTTTTTACCTGTGCCATCTGTTTCTTTCACTTGCCTGTTTGGTGTTATTTTACTTGTTTAAGTGAGACAGGACACAACATCTAGTCAGATAAAATATACTGATCAGGCAGTCATGGTCAGTTAAAATATACTGAGCATGCAGTCACTGTCAGGTAAAATATATTGATCACAGTCATGGTCAGTTAAATTATACTGATCACAGTCATGGTCAGGTAAAATATACTGATCACAGTCATGGTCAGGTAAAATATACTGATCACAGTCATGGTCAGGTAAAATATACTGATCACAGTCATGGTCAGGTAAAATATACTGATCACAGTCATGGTCAGGTAAAATATACTGATCACAGTCATGGTCAGGTAAAATATACTGATCACAGTCATGGTCAGGTAAAATATACTGAATATGGGATGCCAGCCTGGGCAGGAGCATAAAAATGAAACTTAAAAAAAAGTTAACAGTCAAAACAATGCGTAAAGAATTATGACATGAGTTGTGAAATCAACACCATTAAAATAAATGAGGAAAATTAGAAAGCAACAATCTATGACTGTCATAACAGATTACATAGTATTATAACTGGCAGAAAAACTCAAATGGCTCCTAAACCATCAAATGAATAAACGATTGGAAGGATTTGGCCGAAGCATATATAAGAAAAAGCTTTGCTAAAAAAGGAAAAACACTATCCACGAGAGCTCCTAGATTGCCAGAGCTGATATACAACATACCAGCAGTGATGAAAAAAGGTACACAAACAGAACTAGAGAGAAAACAAATAGCTTCCGAATATATTCAAGGGGCATTACCAGCCACAGAATGGACCAGCATAAATACAGATGGGTCAACAATGAGATCTATAAAACATTGGGGGAGAGAGTGGGGGGGGGGGGGAGGAGACGTTTATACAAAATTTAATAATAGACAGGAAATCCATATCTCAGTGGCCAATGAAAAATGATCAAACGTCTCCAGAGTTGACCCTAAAAATGCTGCAACCAAGAAACATGTCAGAGACAAGATAGTCTTCCTTACAGATTGCCTGTCATTCATCACGGCCCTCAGAAATCATAAAAACAATTAGTTTGACAGCTTGTCTGACTGCACTCATGAATACAAGACCAAATTTCAACAGAATGAAAATGCAGTGTATTCCTGCACTGTAAGATACAATGAAATGAAAAGGCAGATAGACTGGCATAAGAGGGAGGCAGCAAGCCCCAAACTGACTCAAGAGATACATATGAAGACATCAAGACAATGGCAAGTCTGACAGAGAACACCCAGGATCTGATATAGAAGAATCATACTAGTCTTTACCAATAAGAGATCAAGTGATCAATATATCAAGAGATCAAGATATCAAGAGATCATGAGACAATATTTAGCCCTCGAACAGATCACAGCAGCCTGAAAAGTCATCTGTTCAACAAATTGTAAAATTGAGACCCGAGCATGTGCGGATGTGATGAAAACAAAAAAAACCGTAAAACAAGGTCTGCAGGTCTGCAGGCTCCACGAGAGGAGCAGAGTGACAACATGCTACCCCCCCCCCCCCCCCCCAACTCAATCGCAAGATAAACTGCATGAAAGAAGCGTGAAAAGGACAGCGGGTTTTCTGAGGGAAATAGATGAGAGCGAACGAGGAAGAAGAAGAGGAAGTCGTGCCCCATAAGAAAGGTAGGCAGCCTTTATGTTCTCAGTCACGCCCCATAAGAAAGGTAGGCAGCCTTTATGTTCTCAGTCACGCCCCATAAGAAAGGTAGGTTGTCTTCATGTTCTTAGTCGCGTCCGCTAAAAAAGGTAGACCAGCCTTCATTTTTCTCAAATCGCGCCTCATAAAAAAGGTAGACACCTTTCATGTTCTCAGGCGCGCTCTAAGAAAGGTAGGCAACCGTCATGTTCTCAGTCACGCCCCATAAGAAAGGTAGGCAGCCTTCATGTTCTCAGTCGCGCCCTATAAGAAAGGTAGGCAGCCTTCATGTTCTCAGTCGCGCCCCATAAGATAGGTAGGCCGCCTTCATGTTCTTAGTAATGTCCCCTAAAAAAGGTAGCCCAGCCTTCATGTTCTCAGTCGCCCCCCCACCCCAAGAAAGGTAGGCCAGCCTTTATGTTCTCAGCCCCCCCCCCCAAGAAAGGTAGGCCAGCCTTCATGTTCTCAGTCGAGCCCCCCCCCCTCCCCCCATAAGAAAAGTAGGCCAGCCTTCATGTTCTCAGTCGCGCCCTATAAGAAAGGTATCGCACCCTTCAAATAGAGCTTAGTTCATAATATGTAAAGGTAGTCGCATAGCAGAGATGAAGTGTTTCGGGCCTCCGTTGTACAAGGCCTCAGTTTGCTTATGAGACAGGCTGGCCTCCGTTGTACAAGGCCTCAGTTTGTTTATGAGACAGGCTGGCCTGTCCCATTCTTCGATATCTTTTCTTCCCTAACAGTAACACATGTTTCCATTTACAGTTGGGTCGACTACAGCATGTCGATAATGGGGCTCGATCTAGGTTCCTTAATTGTGAAAGACGATGGCTCTACCACTCTGCTGCCAAAAAGATGTTGTAAAAAAATGTTTAAAAATTTAACGGATTACTCGACACCAGAGGAAATCCTGTTTTTGTGTCGATCTGAAAAAGGTGTTAGGAAATTGGCAACGTTGATGCACCCGAGCGTGATATGATAGTGGCAAGTGAGTGAACGGAAGATTGACAGATATCGATCATCGAGAAATGAGGTGAACAATATTGATCGATGGGCTCCATCTTTGGCGGCAAAAATAAATGACATCTGAAGAAAAATGTGCCTTATATAAGTGAACCATGTTCTAAATAATTGTAACACCGGGAACTGAATCAAAGATGAACAACTGAGTTTCGTATAAATCAGCGGCAGACAACCTTCTAGTCGACAGGTACGTGAGATTGTGGCAGTAGGTCAATAAAGGGCCGCATTCATCTTTACCTATATAATTAAGCAAGGATAAATTTGGTTTGGGCTTCTCTGCTGGAGTGAGGTGCAAGATCCAAGGCCGTCACTGAAGGGTGCGGAGCATACATGACACCAGTACTAAAAGGGGAAATGAAACAGTGCCATCAGCTCTGAGATGGCTGAGATCTTTAATGAGGGCCAGCATCTTCTCTGACGCTCAGTCCTTGCTTTGGAAGGTCAAAAGTACTGGCTGTCTGTGAATTTGAATCTGAGTGCCTGTAATCGAAACTATCTTGGTATAAAACATCAGTTTCGTCTCTAACACAGACGTAAGTTGATGGGTGGTAGGTCACTCACTACACGAACGGACCTAAATATTGATGGGTGATAGGTCCCTGCACGCACGGACCTAAGTCTTGATGGGTGGTAGGTCACTGCACACACGGACCTAAGTCTTGATGGGTGATAGGTCCCTGCACGCACGGACTTAAGTCTTGATAGGTGATAGGTCATCTTCGGTATTTATAAGGAAGCTCTAGAAATAGTATCTTGATTATGATACAGCGATAAAGGAGTGATACATTGTTTCTTTGGTGATTGAACGAAGTGGAAGAAGTAGCCAAGAAGAAGAAAAAGTAGAAGTAAAAAAAAAGAAGATAGGAGAAATAGGGACTTATTAACAAAAAATTAGAAGAAGAAGAAGAAGAAGAAGAAGAAGAAGAAAAAGAAGAAGAAAACGTAGAAAAAGAAGAGGAAGAAGAAGAAGAAAAAAGTAGAAGAAGAAGAGGAAGAAGAAAAAGAAGAAAAAGAGGAAGACAAAAATGGTGAAGACGCGAAGGAATAAGAAAATGAACAAGAACAAAACAAGGTGGAGAAAAAAGACGCAAAAAACGGAGAAGAGGCTGAGGGAGATGACAGAGAAGAACAAGAAGAAGAACATAAGTTTAAGAATCTTCCTTTTTTTTTTTTAGTTCCTTTACAAGAACGTTTGATTTCAAGCACCTTCTGCCTATCAGGCTATGGACTATTCTAACTAACACGTGAGCGAGAGAAGGGCAACTATCATCCTCATGTAGCATGTCCTTTGTAGAACGTCGCTCCCATCACAGTCTGTCTGAAAGAAACTCGTTCCCTTGCCAAAACACCAGCTTCCGCCACTGTCATACTCAGGCATTCCTGGATATCTTGGTGCCATCGTCTTCTTGGTCTACCCCTTCCTCTTTTGCCTGGCACCATACCTTCCATCACCGTCCTCTCAAGACCGTTGTGTCTCTTGATGTGACCAAAGTATTTGCATGTTCTAGCCAAAATGGAATTGATAAACCAGTTCTCCTCTATGCTCAACTCTTGCGAAATGTCTAATTTGTTCTTTTCTCTGTCCAGGGTATTCTGAGGATCTTTCTGTAACATTCTGACTCGAAGGATTCGATTCTTTGTCTAGAAGTTTTGGTAATCGTCCATGCTTCTGGTGAAAGAGGCGGAAGATCGACCTGGGCGACAACGACTCTGAAAGCGGGAGCTGGAAACGCCTGGTATCGGGCAAAGGGCGCACCAGAGACCATAGTTGGTAAGCGGCCAGAACAATGTCCAGAAAGCAATGGCAAACTACTGGATGTAAAATGCAACTGTCTAGCGCCATAAAATGAGACAATCCCAGATACACGAAGATCAGAAGTTATCTCTAAGCGTCCGAGTAGCAGGATGACAAAATGCTTGCCTCTCGTGGCAAATTTATTCAGCTCAATCTTAGTTATCGACACACGGTAGTTTACCTAGCTCCAAATGCAATCCTGAACGCACGTCTGAATGCACGTCTGAAAGGCGACTAGGAAAAACAAAGTGTGGTCCCCGAACGCATCAAACAATGGGACCTAGAACAGTGAAGTCCCCAATCTGACATGCCCAACAACAATGTCAAATATGTGATTACCTCCCTCCCCCTTTTAGTTATAGATGGCCATCCAAGACATGAAGTCCGAATCATCTGTGGCTTCACAAGTTGCGAATAGAAATAATAACGGCAATACAAAAGCTTATAGGATTATATCATTTACAATATTGCAGCAAAGTTATTTTGGCCTGCGAAGTCTTTCTTCCTTACTTAGTCGCTCTTCTTATACCCTTGAGTGTAGAGTCTTCTACTTTATGTACCTAGCCATTCCTCTTCTACCATGGAATGCAGGAGTTTATCAGAAAGAGAGATATACTATTACTTCCTCTGTCATCCTTGCTGCTTGGTTTCACTCTAGGCCACTGAATAGAGGTCTATAATAATAGACTATCTCATATTGGCATTCCAGCGGTGTCGTCATCGGGGTCTGGATACTTGGCTCTCTGCTTCTTACCACTTTCGTGGTAGCCAATCTTCTTTTGTTCTGCAGACATGACAACCCATGAAAGTTGATTTTGCTTCTGTCGTGTCTGCTAGGCTCGAAAATCGTGTCGTCTGATTGTGGACCTTGTCTCTTCTTGTTATTTGTCTGCAATGGTTTAGATTGAAGATCGTGTCGTTGTGTCTGATTGTGGACTTTGTCTCTTCTTGTTATTTGAGTCTGCAATGGTTTAGATTGAAGATCGTGTCGTTGTGTCTGATTGTGGACTTTGTCTCTTCTTGTTATTTGAGTTTGCAATGGGTTTAGATTGAAGATCGTGTCGTTGTGTCTGATTGTGGACTTTGTCTCTTCTTGTTATTTGAGTTTGCAATAGTTTAGATTGAAGATCGTGTCGTTGTGTCTGATTGTGGACTTTGTCTCTTCTTGTTATTTGAGTTTGCAATAGTTTAGATTGAAGATCGTGTCGTTGTGTCTGATTGTGGACTTTGTCTCTTCTTGTTATTTGAGTCTGCAGTGGTTTAGATTGAAGATCATGTCGTTATGTCTGACTGTCGACCTTGTCTGTTCTGGTTTTTTTAATCACATTTCTTAGACATCTTGTTTCAGAGGCTTGGAACCGACTTTTCTGACTTGTCGTCAATAGCAATGATTCACACCCTAATGTCCAAACTGGTGGACAGGTCCAGCGGTCGGTACACAGCCGTCTTAGTTGTTGTACCCTCATCTCTTTTACTGTGGAATTCTCTTTTAGATATGACAAGTGGCTAGTTACTGATTCTCTAGGCGTCCAATCTTCTGTTCTATTAAAGCTCCAGCCATGAAATTCTTCATCTGTTCAAGAAGAATCTCTTCACTCGACATAATATGGTCACTCTTCTCTACTCTCGATACCACCATGGTTTTTGTGTTTGTACTGTCTGAGGTCACCCTCTCTTCTCTACTCTCGATACCACCATGGTTTTTGTGTTTGTACTGCGTGAGGTCAACCCTCTCTTCTCTACTCTCGATACCACCATGGTTTTTGTGTTTGTACTGCGTGAGGTCACCCCTCTCTTCTCAAGCTCTTATTTCCAGATTTGATGGTTGGTCCAGAGACGTGTTTCTTATAAAATAATCAGGGTCACATCTTGATATCCCCCCCCCCCCTTTTTTACACCTCTTATATTATAATCATGGTCAGGTTTGATACACACCCCCCTTTTTTTCACGCAGTCATCCGGGTAACATCTTGATATCCCCTATCCTTACAAGCTTTGAGGAGATCATCCATGAGTGTCGTGAGGAGATATGTCTCTCTGCCGTATGCCCCTGGTTTCCTCTGAATTTGTGTTACCTCTCCTATTGTAGTATCTGAGTTTGGTAGAAACTCTCTACGGCGCATATGGAAAGTCTTGAACCATTGCCAGTATTAGCTTGAATGTGGCGTTTGGCGGTTAGTCAGAAAGTAGCTTTACAGTAGATTTGAAGACGCAATTGGAAAACATGGTAGACTATGTAGATAGCTTAAAGCGTGTAGTTGAATACCACCGTCCGACTGGAAAGTCTACTTGCCAAAATATAGAATATTTTATTTTGATCTCAAAGTGGTGGTCCTTGGGTGAATTATTTTAAAGCCACAGCATTGACAATGTGGTTCAAGTTACATTATAGAATGTGGTTCAAGTTACATTATAGAATGTGGTTCAAGTTACATTATAGAATGTGGTTCAAGTTACATTATAGAATGTGGTTCAAGTTACATTATAGAATGTGGTTCAAGTTACATTATAGAATGTGGTTCAAGTTACATTTTAGAATGTGGTTCAAGTTACATTATAGAATGTGGTTCAAGTTACATTATAGAATGTGGTTCAAGTTACATTATAGAATGTGGTTCAAGTTACATTATAGAATGTGAAAGCTGGGCATTTTCTTGGCCTGGACAGGCTGTTCATCAAAAACACTAAGGAAATACTTCAATGGCGTATCTAACACTTCATCTCTGACCATAGCGTATGGTACATTTAAATATCTAAAATGTGCCGGCCATAATGTTCTCACATTTTGTTATGTGTTCACAGGTTCTGCTTCTTTCTCTCGTTCTCGCCCAATGATCTTATATGCATACTCTTGTATTTGTGATACCCCCTCCACCCCTTCACCTTCATCCCAAATCTCCTCATCCCTCCCCTTCCCCCCCCCCCCCCCCTAATCCGCGCTGTTAGTTTACGAAGATCGAGCTTTGATTGTTTGTCTAATGTTTCCTGTTGTGCACTAACAAAACCCCGTATCTACAGATGCCGCTTTTACTCTGATTAATCGGGTGATAATACCCGCTGAATTGACACGAATCGAGCGGTGATTGGCTACGTAAAACATTTCCATTTTCATTCCATAAAACCCAGCATCTACACGTAATGTCCAAAATACAAACAAGTTAAAGACAAATATGTCATGGACATTTTGAACTGAATGTCTCATTCAAATACTGGGGAAACATTAACTGAACATATACAAACAACCAATCGACTAAACTTATAATTAGACTAAGATACACAACAGTTCCTTTCGGAAATGAAAAAACGGAAAATAATGGCAATATACTATCATGTTGAGGCGTCATTGAGAATTTAGACGTTTGTATTTTTATTGAAAAATTGTGTCTTATTCATGCATTATTTGCCTCTAAAGATTACCGGAGCTGAAAGGCGAGTTAAGGAAAGTGACATTATAACCCACCAGGCATGTCCTAAAAGGTGACTATGAAGGTTAGGGCATGGAATTGTCCTGTAAATAATTTAAGCCAAAAAAGTTCAACAGATTTAGGCAGGTTATCACTTAACATGTATATATCGAAGACTTTGCTCCAACGGGAGCTGAAAAGACGTTGATTAATTGTTGTTTTGTTTCTTCATTTCTTTCACCAGCAGGTACATATATATATATATAATGATATTCATTAAGATTATAGAAAGTTGGCCTGAAAGAACTTGGCCTGTGTGATCTGGTTTGTCTAGTACTTGATGGAGACCGTCAGGTAGAAATGTTGATTAACGCCTTTTAGTGTTCTCAGGTAACAACCTTCACTCAACCTTTTTCGTATCCCGTTATTTTCGTTGCTTTGTTTTGCTGCGTATATACCTTCACTTATCTCTTTTGTTTTTGCAAACTTGTTTTGGGTAGGGTTTACCCGATTTGATTTAAGATTTAAACAATCAATGAAAAACTCTACCGCACCTGAGTGAAACACGCCTTCAACAAATGCATGCCATCTTTCAGATAGAACCAGCCATCTTTATCAGCTGAATCCACATCTACTCGTTATGTTTGACACTTGTCTCAAGACCTCTGTGAGTGAATAAGTAGACCTGTCTCTAACTCTCTTGCTTCTGGAGCTCATCAGCTGGAACTGTCACAACAGAGACTGTGAGGATGTCATAACAGACGCTTAAACAACGTAGGCTATAAGACTGTCACAACAAAACTGTTACAACAGAGACTGTCACAACAGAGGCATTCATAACAGAGGTTGTGAGATTGTCACAATAGAGATTGTGAAACTATCACAACAAAGGCTGTTACAACAGAGACTGACACAACAGAGGCTGTCACAACAGAGATTGTGAGACTGTTACAACAGAGGCTGTGAGACTGTCATAACCGACTGTCGCAACAGAGACTGTCACAACAGAGACTGTCACAACAGAGGCTGTCACAACAGAGATTGTGAGACTGTTACAACAGAGGCTGTGAGACTGTCATAACCGACTGTCGCAACAGAGACTGTCACAACAGAGACTGTCACAACAGAGGCTGTCACAACAGAGACTGAGACTGACGCAACAGAGACTGTCATAACAGAGACTGTCACAACAGAGGCTGTCACAATAGAGGAAGTCAAAACTGAGTCTGTCCCAACAGAGACTGTGACAACAGAGGCAGTCACAACATAGACTGCCACAACATAGATTGTCCCAACAAAGGCAGTCCCAGCATAGACTGCCACAACAGCGACTGTCCAAACAGAGGCTGTTACAATAGAGGATGCCACAACATGGACTGTCACAACAGAGCCTGAGACTGCCTCAACATAAACTGTCAGAACAGAGACTATCAAAACCTGCAGGGACTGTCACAACAAAGACTATCACAACCTGTACGGACTGTCACAACAGACACTATCACAACCTGAAGGGACTGCCACAACATAGACTATCAAAACCTGCATCGACTGTCATAACAGAGACTATCACAACCTGTAGGGACTGTCACAACAGAGACTATCAAAATCTGCAGGGACTGTCACAACAGAGATTATCAAAACTTGCAGGGACTGTTACAACAGAGCCTGTCACAGCATCCTGGGCAGCTATCAGTTCTTGTCCCGGTCGAAATAACTGTTACATTCTTCTTCTGCATCTTAAATGTTGGCAATCGGACGTTCACATGAATATCTATCATACCGTTATGTCTGTGGCTGCCTTAATCGGACGTACACATGAATATCTATCATAACGTCATGTCTGTGGCTGCCTTAATCGGACGTACACATGAATATCTATCATAACGTCATGTCTGTGGCTGCCTTAATCGGACGTACACATGAATATCTATCATAACGTCATGTCTGTGGCTGCCTTAATCGGACGTACACATGAATATCTATCATAACGTCATGTCTGTGGCTGCCTTAATCGGACGTTCACTTGAATATATATCATAACGTCATGTCTGTGGCTGCCTTAATCGGACGTACACATGAATATCTATCATAACGTCATGTCTGTGTCTGCCTTAATCGGGCGGGTGGCTTTGCCCTGTGTTATGCGCCGTATGGCCGAACTCATCCGACTTCAGCGAGCCTTTGTTTGTAACTGCTTTCATGACCTCTGGCTGTCTCCAGTCTACCTATAAACACTTGCTATTTTTTATCGGCGTTATCCTTTCTTGTAAATCTATTTTAACTATATCATCGAGTCTTTCCTTTCCTGATAACGTCTGATACTGTTAAACAACCGTTTAACCCTTGTTTGTATTTCAGCCGTAATCCGTAAAATTATTCCCGTAACACCACAAAAGACCGTATCTGCAGATACGGCATTTTCTCTGGTAAACTGGTTGTTAAAGCCCGCTTAATTTACGCATATTGGACCACGATTGACTGCGCGTGTCATTTCCCGGTCTTTCATCATATATCGCTTTTCGTTTTTGAGCAAAGCGTCAAAAATCCAATATCTCGCGTGAATGGGCGTGATTCCAAACAGGAAATGGCGGACATCGTCAGTAGGGCAAATGTGAGATAAGCAATTATTTTATTTGCTAATTTCGTTTTTCTTATCTTGTTAGTTCAGCGCCGTTTTTTTCTTTCTTCCTTTGATGTTTATACTTGACTGCTTAATTGAAATGTAAGCTAATTCGGTTGTGTATGTGTTGGGACATGGTTGCGTGAGAGAGAGAGAGAGAGAGAGAGAGAGAGAGAAAGAGAGAGTGTGTGTGCGTGTAAAAAGTAAAGATGTAGAAGTGTGCATGTGTGTGTATATATGTCAATTTGTATATACATGTTTCTTAACATGAGTATGTGTGTGTGTTTTTAATATGCGTTTGGATATATGTTTGAACCTGTGCTTGTGTGTGTGCATGAGTGCATGTGAGTGTGTGGGTGTGTGTGTGTGTCAACATGCGAATATGCGTTTAGGTATAAGTGAGTGTGTGTTTATGTATATAGGAAAGGGGTGACATATGTAAGTGCCCTAAATTCTGGGCAGTGGACTGACGGACGCGCAGTTCTGCATGAACACAATGGAGGATGAGCAGGTCACTCTGAAGTATGGTGTCTACTCCCAGAAACGTCCTTGAATAGTGATAATCTGAACTGAATTCTGGTGTGCAGCAAAGCGGAACGTTGAATTCCGCCACTGACTGGTCTCCAACGGCTTGAGCGAGCCATGAAATGTAACATAACAAACAGAATAACCGATCGAAAGCACATCAATTCCACAGAATTAAGTTCTTGATACCCCCTGGTGAAGGGGTTGTGAAATATAATCCGAACAGGAACCACTAATCGTCAGAAAACTCGGCACAAACACCGGAGCGAGTCGAGAGCGGAGCCACTAGAGCGCGGCCATCTTATTTTCAACATGTGTGTATTTCAACATGTATTTGTTTTTAAAATGTGTGTACAATTCTTTTAAAATTGGTGTGTGGCAATAGGTGTGTGTCATGCGTGTGTATTTCAAAATAGTAGTATATGTGTTTCAACACGCGTATATGTGTTTCAACACGCGTGTATGTGTTTCAACACGCGTGTATGTGTTTCAACAGGCGTGTATGTGTTTCAACACGCGTGTATGTGTTTGGACACGTGTGCTGTCCTTTCATTCACTGTCGAAATGTGTGTGTCACCCAATATCCTTCTCAATGTCTTTTATACTGTCTTGTCCATGTCTCTATGCTCTCTTTCTCTCTCTCTCTCTCTCTCTCTCTCTCTCTCTCTTTCTCTCTCTCTCTCTCTTCACCCACTATCTCTTACTCTGTCGCTTTATGTCTGTGACTTTTCTTCCCCTTCTTGTGATCAGATGTTTGATGTCTACACCACCAGTCGAGCTTCCATGTTGAATCCAACAGTTGTCTGTAGCTCCTCTTCAGCTCCCTATAGTGTTGATTTTAGTTTTGTTTCATTGGGCTGGTGTATCTTTTTTGCCCACCCGTTCAGTTGATAGTCCTGTAAATCATGCTCAGCAGTTTGTTCGCTTAGTCGACATGTGAACATTGGTGAAGCAGACAGTTGAATGCTGGTTATGTGTTTCTTTTCAGTCTGTTGTGGTGAAGGCTGGTTATGTGTGTCTGTTCAGTCTGTTGTGGTGAAGGAGACAGTTGAAGGCTGGTTATGTGTTTCTGTTCAGTCTGTTGTGGTGAAGGCTGCTTATGTGTTTCTGTTAAGTCTGTTGTGGTGAAGGCTGGTTATGTGTTTCTGTTCAGTCTGTTGTGGTGAAGGCTGGTTATGTGTTTCTGTTCAGTCTGTTGTGGTGATGGCTGGTTATGTGTGTCTGTTCAGTCTGTTGTGGTGAAGCAGGCAGTTGAAGGCTGGTTATGTGTTTCTGTTAAGTCTGTTGTGGTGAAGGAGACTGTTGAAAGCTGGTTATGTGTTTCTGTTCAGTCTGTTTTGGTGAAGCAGACAGTTGAAGGCTGGTTATGTGTTTCTGTTCAGTCTGTTGTGGTGAAGGCTGGTTATGTGTGTCTGTTCAGTCTGTTAGGGGTGAAGGCTGGTTATGTGTGTCTGTTCAGTCTGTTGTGTTACGTCTTGAGGGGAAGAATGGTGATCTATCTGTGAGTACTTCAATGTGTTCTGTCTTGTTTACATTTCAATTGTTCTATTTGTTTGTCTGTCATTCTTTCTTTATTCTTTTTATCTCTGTCTCTCTCGTCTGTCCGTATGTCTCTATCTCTCTCTCTCTTTCTCTCTCTCTTTCTCATTCTCTCTCTCTCTCTATCTTATTTTTTTATCTTTCTCTTTCCTAGAAATGAACGAAAACTAGACTGTTTGCGAATGCTCACAATGAGTAAGTTACTATTTTGTACGCCCTGAAAAGGACGTTAAGTAACGGTTGCAGTAGCTTTCCTCACATCCCGAGCGTGCTGATGAAGGTTGTGCTATGTTTAGCTTCATCTGCGTCTACTACAGCGATCACGTCGATCACTCACTTCCTTTATCAAGGTAGCCATGAAAACAACCCGATCAGGGAGGGCTTCTAGGAAGCCGAGGTGAGGGCCAGTATGTTTTGCCTGACCAGACGTTAGTCTTCCTCCCCAAAACTTGAAGTCGACCACGCACAAGGTTGAGAAAAAACACTATCACTCATTCGACATTGACCCATATCAGTCAGTCTGTAGATACCATGCCTGAAATGTGTATCCGCCTTCTTCCGCCTTAACATCTTACACTGAATTTCCGTTCCATTAAGATAACTGGCCTGACGTTCATAAGTACAGGGTGATCAAAACGTCTCCTTGCTTATCGCACATTAACCATATGTAAATGATTCCCAACATATCAGAGGTTTCGAAACGTTTTCCGTCCACTGCATCCTAAGTGTACCATCATCTGTACACAGCACCTCATGTCAGAGAACGCCTACTAAACAATTGCAGCGAACAGTTGATATAGTTAGGCTGGTTAGTTGAAAAATTAATGAAACAACATGTCAAATTCACAAACAGTTTTTATGTCAAAAGTCAATAAGTACATACCTCGCACGATCAAATCATCAAATAATCGTAATAAGTGGGACGGGTGAACCTGTTCAGTGCACATCTTCTAGTGGGACAGGTGAACCTGTTCAGTGCACATCTTCTAGTGGGACAGGTGAACCTGTTCAGTGCCCATCTTCTAGTGGGACAGGTGAACCTGTTCAGTGCACATCTTCTAGTGGGACGGGTGAACCTGTTCAGTGCACATCTTCTAGTGGGACAGGTGAACCTGTTCAGTGCACATCTTCTAGTGGGACAGGTGAACCTGTTCAGTGCACATCTTCTAGTGGGACAGGTGAGCCTATTCACTGCACATGTTCTAGTGGGACGGGTGAGCCTTTGTTCACTGCATATCTTCTCAAATCTTGGAATCAAACTGGACACAACCACCCTGACTTGCTGGTCCACATGTCTTTCTGATACTTACTTGTTGTCACTGAGACAGCCGATAACCCAGCCTCGCACAAATATGACGTCAAAAATAAAATTGAGATTCGCAAAGCATTACCACTAAGCCATGGCCACCTGTAGTTTAGACAAAAGCCAATTAGTTTCTTACTGCCAAATTTTCTCTTCAGTGCACTGTAGCAGGACATTTCAAAAGGATTTTCTTCATCAGCATAAATAAATTCAGATGTAGCTTTAGTCCCTGAATGGGCCTTGACCAATGAGAACTTGTCAATAGTATCTTCTTGAAAGTATTTTTCAACCCATTTGATAAGCTGTGATTTGTGCAATTCGAACGCAGATTATATGTTGGGAGAGAAATCAACTTCATATTTAGACCACAAATTGCTGCAGCAAACAGGAAACAATCTTTACCACTAGCATCATGCATTTTTGTTCCTCATAACTTTAATTTTTTTTCTGAAACCTAAAACCTTCTCGACCAAGATTAAGATGTGCATGTTGAAAGATTGAACACATTTTACTTTTCAAAGATATCACACAAGTATGCTAGTTTTACAAACAAAAATCTGTTTCTACCAAGTGCTTTGCATACTCGTGTTTTTCCTCTTCAAGGAAAATGTACATTTCCTGTCGTAATTCAAACGTACGAGTCAAGACATTGCCACGAGAGAGGAAGAGTTATCTCGAGAGTGAGGGAGCCATCGCAAGAGTGGGAGAGCCATCACGAGAATGGGAGAGCCATCACGAGAGTGGAAGAGCCATCACGAGAGTGGGAGAGCCATCACGAGAGTGGGAGAGCCATCGCGAGAGAGGGAGAGCCACCGCGAGAGAGGGAGAGCCACCGCGAAAGAGGGAGGGCCATCGCGAGAGTGGGAAGCCACCGCGAGAGTGGGAGAGCCATCGTGAGAGTGGCAAGCCATCGCGAGAGAGGGAGGCCATCGTGAGAGTGGGAATCCATCGCGAGAGAGGGAGAGCCACCGCGAGAGAGGGAGAGCCACCACGAGAGAGGGAGGGCCATCGCGAGAGTGGGAGAGCCATCGCGAGAGTGGGAGAGCTACCGCGAGGGCAGTGGCACAACAAAGACGTGTATTATGTTCCCATATCCGCACACACTTTATGTGGCAGCCTAGCTCTCACTGGCCGAGTTTTGATTGAGTTTACCACACATTGTAAGACCAGCTTTCAATGAAAGGCTCAGATACTTTCATGTGAGTGATTCTCTGTCAATGATGCAATGGGTCAACAGTGAATCTGGAGCGTTGCTTCGAATAAGCGCCTGCTGTCGTCCATAACGACCGGACATCGAATGACGTACAGACACCAACGCACTTTGACCACTCCCCATAACTTGTAACCATAAATGTGTTTAGGATCGCGAACAAATTGCAGTGATACATTTACAAACGAGAACGACTTTTACAATGTCTTTACCATCTATGAACCGTACATAGCAAATCAAAGGTGCGTCATTATTGTCCGTGGCCCTATCCAGCTCCAACTCAAATTTCCTTCCTTTATTTTTGTGTCAATTAATTGATCATTGAGATCCTCCGTCATGTGCTGGATTCTAAGACTGCACCATTGGCAGCAGTTTCCCAGCAGACTTCAGATAATAATGTTCACCAAACCTACAGCAGCCTGTAGAATTAGTTGTCCTGTGATGTTGCATGCTTTTTACACTTGGAGACTCTTAAACCTTGTATGATGCTAGCAAAGCATTGCTTGGTATTGACACATGCTGAGAAAAAGTAGCTTTCTGTTAGTTTAATTCCTTTAACTTTCTGCTAAAATAGTAGCGAGGTCTGTCAACCATGTTTCCATGACTGGTTTCAAAGTGGCGACTTAGTTTACTTGAAGCCTTGCACTCTAGTGCCAACATTGTCACACACGGCACATGCTGCGGTCTCTATTCATCGTTGGAATGTGTCGATGTAAAGCTAGCATGTATATCTGTCATCGTATTTACAACATTACTCCATCTTTACACCAAAGCCACTAGTTTGTGGAGCGTCCTCTTTATATTCGCGCATATAACACTTATTATTGTTCAATAAACCCTTGTCCAGTTTTAGGGAGATGAAAGACAACACCTTTCAAACGTTGACTTCATCCCAACACAATCCAGTTGGTTCCACCTACAATAAATCAGGCTCCCAGACACATATATTTATAAACAAACACCAGGGGACGGCGTGTTCTAGTGGTTAAGTGGCACGGCTCACAACACGGAAGGTGCTGGGTTCGATCCCCATCACAGCACCGGCCGTTACTCCGGGGAAGCAAACCCTTAGAAAATGCAGGAGCAAGCAGACCCTTACATAAAATGTATGCTGAAGTCGGATGCACTGGGCTGACAGGCGCAAAATAAAACCACAGTGCTACGCACACCGCCTTTGGGATCAGAGAAAATAAAACATATCAACAAAAAAACAACAACACACAAACAAAGAAACAAACACCAAGCACCGAGAAAGTTCCATAAATAACTAACTAGAATTAGAACAATCCAGTCGCTATACTCACAGTGAGGCACTCAACCGTTTACCACCTTTCAGCGACGTCCACCATCAGCCGCAACGAGACCCCCCCCCCCCCCCCCCCCCCTTCCTCCCTACACGTACCAATACCAAAGACAAAGCTATATTACTTTTTTTTTTAATCCTAGAGACTTATCGTCGACTCAGTTTCTCATTATCAAAGTCGTCGATCTGGGATGTATTTGAATATCTGAGGTGGTTCAGCCACGTGTTCGAACTTCTATAGTCATAGATTTGAGGAAATAATTTCCCTTTTGTCTGCAATCCGCTAAATGTCCTTAAATGTCCTTTCTGTTATCGAATCCACACATGGATGGTCCGATTCTAAGACCACGAAGTCTAAGTGTTATTGCAGTGAAAATATGTGAATGTCTCCAGGCATATGTGTACACCAGCACAGTACCCCCAGTGTTCCGGGCACTCAATTTTGGAACCACTGATAAATATGGCTGTGACTACTTACAAACACACAAGTTAAGACAAATTGTTGTGAATACTTACAAACACACAAGTTAAGATAAATTGTTGTGAATACTTACAAACACACAAGTTAAGATTAATTGTTGTGAATACTTACAAACACACAAGTTAAGACAAATTGTTGTGAATACTTACAAACACACAAGTTAAGACAAATTGTTGTGAATACTTACAAACACACAAGTTAAGACAAATTGTTGTGAATACTTACAAACACACAAGTTAAGACAAATTGTTGTGAATACTTACAAACACACAAGTTAAGACAAATTGTTGTGAATACTTACAAACACACAAGTTAAGACAAATTGTTGTGAATACTTACAAACACACAAGTTAAGACAAATTGTTGTGAATACTTACAAACACACAAGTTAAGACAAATTGTTGTGAATACTTACAAACACACAACACATAACGTTGTATTTGCCAAATTAAATTCCCACACGCAGAGCACCAAAGTAGCCGAGAAGCGATGAGCCCGAGTGACTGAGAAATGGAGGGCCCAAGTAGCTGAGAAGTGAAGCGTCCGAGTAGCCCAGAAGTGGAGCACCCTAGTAGCCGATAAATGGAGCACCCAGGTAGTCCAGAAGTGAAGCGACGGAGTAGCTGACGAGTGGAGAGACCGAGAAGTCGAGAAAAGGAGAGACCAAGTAGCTGAGAAGTGGAGAGCCCGAGTATTCGAGAAAAGGAAAGACCGGGGAAAGGAGAGACCGAGTAGCTGAGAAGGGGAGAGCCCGAATAGCTGAGAAGTGGGGAGCCCGAGTAGCTGAGAAGTGGAGAGCCCGAGTAGCTGAGAAGTGGAGAGCCCGAGTAGCTCAGAAGTGGAGAGCCCGAGTAGTCGAGAACAGGAGAGACCGAGTAGCCGAGGAATGGGAATGGAGAGACCGAGTAGCTGAGAAGTGGAGAGCCCGAGTAGCTGAGAAGCGGAGAGCCCAAGTAGCTGAGAAGTGGAGAGCCCGAGTAGCTGAGAAGCGGAGAGCCCGAGTAGCTGAGAAGTGGAGAGCCCGAGTAGCTGAGAAGCGGAGAGCCCGAGTAGCTGAGAAGCGGAGAGCCCGAGTAGCTGAGAAGTGGAGAGCCCGAGTAGTCGAGAAAAGGAAAGACCGGGGAAAGGAGAGACCGAGTAGCTGAGAAGCGGAGAGCCTGAATAGCTGAGAAGTGGGGAGCCCGAATAGCTAAAAAGTGGGGAGCCCGAGTAGCTGAAAAGTGGAGAGCCCGAGTAGTCGAGAACAGGAGAGACCGAGTAGCTGAGGAATGGAGAGACCGAGTAGCTGAGAAGTGGAGAGCCCGAGTAGTCGAGAACAGGAGAGACCGAATAGCCGAGGAATGGAGAGACCGAGTAGCTGAGAAGTGGAGAGCCCGAGTAGTCGAGGAGTGGAGAGCCGAGTAGCTGAGAAGTGGAGAGCCCGAGTAGCTGAGAAGTGGAGAGCCCGAACAGTCGAGAGCCCGAGTAGCTGAGAAGTGGAGAGCCCGAGTAGTCGAGAGCCCGAGTAGCTGAGAAGTGGAGAGCCCGAGTAGTCGAGAGCCCGAGTAGCTGAGAAGTGGAGAGCCCGAGTAGCTGAGAAGTGGAGAGCCCGAGTAGTCGAGAGCCCGAGTAGCTGAGAAGTGGAGAGCCCGAGTAGTCGAGAGCCCGAGCATTTGAGAAGTGGAGAGCCCGAGTAGTCGAGAGCCCGAGTAGCCAAGGAGTGGAAAGCCCGAGTCGTCGAGGAGTGGAGAGACCGAGTAGCTGAGAAGTGGAGAGCCCGAGTAGCTGAGAAGTGGAGAGCCCGAGTAGCTGAGAAGTGGAGAGCCCGAGTAGCTGAGAAGCGGAGAGCCCGAGTAGCTGAGAAGCGGAGAGCCCGAGTAGCTGAGAAGTGGAGAGCCCGAGTAGTCGAGAAAAGGAAAGACCGGGGAAAGGAGAGACCGAGTAGCTGAGAAGCGGAGAGCCTGAATAGCTGAGAAGTGGGGAGCCCGAATAGCTGAGAAGTGGGGAGCCCGAGTAGCTGAAAAGTGGAGAGCCCGAGTAGTCGAGAACAGGAGAGACCGAGTAGCTGAGGAATGGAGAGACCGAGTAGCTGAGAAGTGGAGAGCCCGAGTAGTCGAGAACAGGAGAGACCGAATAGCCGAGGAATGGAGAGACCGAGTAGCTGAGAAGTGGAGAGCCCGTGTAGTCGAGGAGTGGAGAGCCCGAGTAGCTGAGAAGTGGAGAGCCCGAGTAGCTGAGAAGTGGAGAGCCCGAACAGTCGAGAGCCCGAGTAGCTGAGAAGTGGAGAGCCCGAGTAGTCGAGAGCCCGAGTAGCTGAGAAGTGGAGAGCCCGAGTAGTCGAGAGCCCGAGTAGCTGAGAAGTGGAGAGCCCGAGTAGCTGAGAAGTGGAGAGCCCGAGTAGTCGAGAGCCCGAGTAGCTGAGAAGTGGAGAGCCCGAGTAGTCGAGAGCCCGAGCATTTGAGAAGTGGAGAGCCCGAGTAGTCGAGAGCCCGAGTAGCCAAGGAGTGGAAAGCCCGAGTCGTCGAGGAGTGGAGAGACCGAGTAGCTGAGAAGTGGAGAGCCCGAGTAGCTGAGAAGTGGAGAGCCCGAGTAGTCGAGAGCCCGAGTAGTCGAGAGCCCGAGTAGTTGAGAGCCCGAGTAGTCGAGAGCCCGAGTAGTCGAGAACCCGAGTAGTTGAGAGCCCGAGTAGTGGAGAGCCCGAGTAGTCGAGGAGTGGAGAGCCCGAGTAGTCGAGAGCCCGAGTAGCCAAGGTGTGGAAAGCCCGAGTCGTCGAGGAGTGGAGAGACCCAGTAGCTGAGAAGTGGAGAGCCCGAGTAGCTGAGAAGTGGAGAGCCCGAGTAGTCGAGGCGTGGAGAGCCCGAGTAGCTGAGAATTGGAGAGCCCGAGTAGTCGAGAGCCCGAGTAGTCGAGAGCCCGAGTAGTCGAGAGCCCGAGTAGTCGAGAGCCCGAGTAGTCGAGAGCCCGAGTAGTTGAGAGCCCGAGTAGTCGAGAGCCCGAGTAGTCGAGGAGTGGAGAGCCCGAGTAGTCGAGGAGTGGAGAGCTCATTTCCTACATCAATGGTTCGATCCCTGTCAGTGTCTCGCTCCAGTTGTTCCAACTGTAAATGAGTATCGGACTTACTGCTAGGGAATGAAAGGCATCGAGGAAAAAAATAACTAGTCATCTCGGATCATAAAAAATCTCAAGCTTAGGAAATTAGCCTCTAACACGTCATCGTTGACAACAGTGTATGCTCTCGTATTGTCCTTACCGGTCACTTTTCTTTAGGTTCTTCTTCTTCTTCTTCTTCTGCGTACACAGTCAGACAGTAACCATTATTTTTTCGAAAAAAAGCGGCGGTCATCCTGAGGCTCTCGCCACTGCCATAGAGCTTGTCTTGCAGTTCCACTGGTAATGGCCACATCTGCTCTCTCTGATCCTCGTATGTCGAGCAGTTCTGCAGCAGATGTTCAGTGGTCATTTTACCAGTACCGCACGGGCATTCGTCGGTACACCCTATCTTCAATTTGTTGAATAGGTGGTACCTCAGTCTGTTGTGGCCAGTGCGAAGTCTGAAGACAACGACCTGCTCTCTTCGGTTCAACTGGTAATAGGCATCGTTTTTGGTGTAACCAGTATGTTCGGTTTCCCATTTGGTCATGTATCTGGCTTTGATAAGCCGTTTTGACTCTTCGTACGTCATACTGGTATCTGTTTGTGGTAGTCTTGCACCTTCTTTTGCCAGTCTGTCTGCCTCCTCGTTGCCTTGAATGTTGCAGTGTGACGGAACCCACTGTACCACTACCCTTTTTGGTGCGGACTGCTGGCACAGTTTGCAGAGTGCTGCTCTTAAGTCATTAAGCTCAGTGTTTTTCTGGCTTTTTAGCGCTGTGACTACGGCGAGAGCATCTGTCAGCAGGACTATATGGCTCTCATTTTC